>OX359293.1:52826035-53191698 GCA_947179395.2 Pulicaria dysenterica
CCCTGCCACACTCTATCTCTCCACGCTCTCCATCCATGATACTTCCCATATCTAAGGAACGGCCGAGATTGGTTCTCGCGGTTCTCGCACTAACAACGGTTCTCGCATGAACCCTCCCTTATATATATATATATATATATATATATATATATATATATATATATATATAGGAAGAAGTTCCATTGAGAACCATTTTTAGTGCGAGAACCACGAGAACCAATCTGAGCCGACCAATTCCCCCTCTTTCAATGTCATTGCCCACCCATGAATTCCTCACATACACCCTGCCACACTTGATCCCTCCACGCTCTCCATCCATGAATTCCACTTATCAAATCAACGGCTAAGATTGGTTCTCGCGATTCTCGCACTAAAATCGGTTCTCAATGGAACCCTCCCCTATATATATATATATATATATGCATGTTTAATTAAACTTATAATTCAATTTATATTTTAAGAAAAAAACTTTTTACAACAAAAACATACTCACGTACCTTCTAAACCTATTTTTATATATAAATCTTGTTTATTACGTAGTACGAGACTTTAACACTATATGTTAAGAATCGCTTTAAACACCGGATACTGATGCATGCCATTCTGTTGTTGCTGTGAGTAGGTGGTTTAGGATTGAATTCGGGAAAAACGACATAAGACATGATCACGTACGTGATCAATGCTTGTATATGACTCGCATCATGATCAAAGCTTTTATTGGGTCAAATACTTGTACATGCATAGTATGATGACAAAGTATGGTTAAGTTTGGGTTTCAAATTTAGATTGGATTACTGTCAAAACACTATTAAATGGGAAGTAAAAGCTAATATTCTTAAAAGAAAAATATACGGTAGAAAATATATTTAAATTTGAATTATTTATATATTAATATATAATAATTATAATTGAAGAAAAATGATGCCACGGTGCCGCCGCCACCTCGACATGGGTGGCGATAGCATATATAGTAGGTGAGACAGTGCGTGATGGCAGTGGTGCGATGAATGGTAATTAAGGAAAAAATTATTAAAATTGTAGCTATTCATTCTATTCCATGAAAGAATGTGAAAAAAACTCTTATCCTCCAAGAAATAAGAATTCCGTACGTAATGACCCATTGCAGATCAATTCCGCCACGACATGGTCCAAAGCTTGGAAGTAAGGTGTGGCGCGTACGCTAAGGTCCTGGTTGACATATCTTTACTTGTTATAAGCCGTGTTTTTTAGGTTTGTTAGAGGTACCGAGCCATATGAGCTGAGTATGTGTAGTTATTTAGTTATAAGAATGGTTAAATATACTGAAAACAAAGAAAAATATTGATAAACTACGTTATAAACCTATAATCATGTGTTTTTAATATTTGTTTATATAATTTTATATGCATAATTAGAATTTATATACAAAATTACCGCCTTAATTAAGACGCGCCTTGTGAAACACCGTGACCTCGCTATGGCTTCCAAGACTTGAGACTTGACTTTTCCGCCATGTCACGCCTTACGTACGTTATTTAGAACCTTGCTTCTAGGTGATTGATTGTAGTAGGGAGTCTTGTTTAGAAGAGGTGATAATGTGATATATCCTTCTACTAGTTCCTCTCATGTATACTCGTACTCACAAGATTAACACATGTATGTAAGTATATGAAGAAGACAAAGAAAGAAAATTAATAAATTTCACATATTATTTTATATGAAGAAGAAATAGTAATATAATATATTATTTTTCTTTTTCTGGAGGAAACTGAAATTGTGGATTTGTGGCTAGCTAGCTTTCATGGGTTCCACGCTTGAAATAGTTAGTAAAGCTATGTTGTCATGATGAGTACGTAATTGCCTGATGTAATGGATGATTTGTTTTAAGTAAACAATATTAAAGTAATTTAGTTGGGCAATCATTATTGGGTGTCGATCATTGCGCTCTACTTTATAACATATTTTAAGAGTTGACTTATTAATGTAACATGTGTATATAAGAGAAAGGAAAGTACACCAAACAGCACTCATTACTATTACATGCCAATTTTACATCCGCTTATTGGTTCTATGTGTGAGTCTAGCATTATGTAGATTTGTGTGGCGGGTGGTCCATCCTATACTAAATGATTCGATCTGCTAGGCAAAGGATATAAGTATTACTTAAGGGTTTGTAGTTTATCGCAGGGGCGGAGCTAAGATTTTAATATAGCGGGGGCCGATCTTACTTTATATAATGATACACATATATATGAATGACATTAAAAGTTCCATCATCCGCCGTACCGTCTAGATAAACAAATAATGAAAGGTCGTTTAAAAACAAGAAGTGTTAAAACAACACTTAAGATTTGCCAAATCGGTCTTCAATGACCAAAGTTTTCTCACAATTGTCAGTTCGGTTGTCATGAATTAATGTGATGCAACCATAATATTAATTAAAACAATAACTCGAGTACTTTATCTTGATAAAATTTCAATGAAACAAAAAAATAACGATAAGAAATCATACTTCTTGTGTTTGTAGTTGGACGCGACTTTGTTTATTTGAATAGAACTCATAAATTATAACGTATGTTGAGAAAGTATCAGTACTCTCTCACTGTAAATAATCAAACTGTTTGAAAGATAATCATCACTCATGTTATTATGAAACATTGTTTTCATAGTTTTCATTGTTGAGAAAGTTCTTTCAAATATTAGAATCGTCACTTCAAGACATACCTACACCTTTTCCAGTTTTGATAAATACTTTGGCTATTAAGTTCAATTAGGAGGGTTAATATATATGTGTTCAATTTAGGCTTATAAAATACTAAGGATGTTAGGCTCATTGGAGGGGGTCAAACACCCTTCAACCCCCATTGTCTCCGCTCCTGATTTATCGATATCTGATGTTCTTGTTGTTTTACAAAGCTATAATTACAAGCCTTGTAGTAGACAAATTGGTTTATTATTAGATTTATGTTTAAGGAGTTTGATTAATTTTTTCGTAATAAACACATTCTCATATTAAATTCCACTACCTATGAATTCTAGATATACCACCAACTACTATTTTCATATGTTCACATATCTTTCTAGAAAAATTATGACATCATATATATATATATATATATATATATATATAATATTTACATTTAAAATAAAATAAAATAATAATAGAATTAGTTAATTGTGGTGCTTGTAAATTTTGTTAGTCAAAAGTGCTTAAAGTAAATGGAAGGGTCAAAGTCGAATTGTGTGTTGACTTCGTAATAGTCAAAGTATAACACATTATAATTTTGTAAGACTGGGTAAGATGCAGCAACCGACTTTTGCTTGCATGAGTAAGTTGACAATATTAATTCTTAATTAAATAATTTATTTTTTATAGTTAATAAAATTAAAGAAGGATATATTCACGTTTTCCTCATGGTTGACTTTGCCAACTCATAATTTTGGAACTTAATTTTTGCATCTTTCTACGACTAATTTTTAGAAAACCGCGGCACAATTTGTATTTGAATATAGATATTTGATGACATGGCTTAATAGAAACTGACTTTAGAATATTAAGTCATGATTTTTCATTTATACAAATATATAATTGACTCATTTACGAAAAATACAATATTTTTAAACCTATATTATATATTAGTAAATATATGGTTTTTAAAATGAATTGGTTTTATAAGTAAAAATATTATCTCCGTTATACTATTCCTTAATTTGATTACTTCACACTAGGGTGAATTTGGTTGGGTTTTTAACCTCCAAAATCATTCGCCCAAAAACTCTAAGGTGGTGTTTGGTTTGATGGATTCCTTAGGAATTGATGGGAATTGGAATCCAATTCCAACCAAATCATATGTTTGGTTCAAAAATGAGAAAGGAAAAGGAATTTGAAACATGGAAAACATTCCCACAGCTGTGGGATTTCAAAATCCTTCCCTTATCCTATGGAATCTAAATTCCCGAGTTGAAGTCGTGAAACATGGACCAAAGGGCGACGGTGGCCCTTCAACGGCGACCAAAGGGCGACGGCTAAAGGCCTTCGACGGCGACTAAAGGGCGACGGCGACCTAGGGCGACGACGATCTAAGGGTTCCGACATACGACAACATTGAGGTGGTGGCGATTTAGGGTTTCGACAAAGACCAAAGGGCGACGGCAATCTAGGGTTCCGACATACGACGGTAGTGAGGTGGTGGCGATCTAGGGCTTCGACAACGACCAAAGGGCGACGGCGATCTAGGGTTGAAGGTTGCGACAACGACCTGGTAACCTCTTCTTCTCTTCTTCATTCTTCTTCTTCTTTTCGACATACGAGGCCTTCGACGGCAACCAGTGAGGTGAAGGTTGCGACGGCAGTGAGGTGGTGATGGTGGCGACAGCAGTGAAGTGGTGGCAACGGCAGTGGGGCGGCGGCGGCAGTGAGGTGGTGGTGAAGGTGGCGATGGTGGTTGGGGGTGGGGAAGTGAATTCCATTTCTTAAAATACCAAACACAACAAGGAAGGAATTAGATTCAAATTCCAATTCCTTCCAACAATCCAATTCCTTCAAAAAACAATCCATCAAACCAAACACTACCTAAAAGAAAGGTAAAGTTTAGCCAGGAAAGCTATTTATGCTTCCAAATTGATGACTACAATCCACTCACCATCTCTATCGCTATGTGCATCCAACCAATTAATAGAGAGTTGGTTGGTGCGTGAGAGTATATATATCATCGCCCCCACCTCTATAACCCCTCCAGCTGCTTCCGTCTTATACTGGATTTAATTTTTATAGGTGGTTAAGGGGGATAAATGTAGAATTAGAATGAAAAAAGTAGGATAAAGAGGGATGAAAGAAAAAATAATATGATACTATCGTGACAATAAAAATAAAGAAAATAGATGCATATGCATGGTCTAAGCAATAACTCGATCCACTTAGCCACTCATTAAAATAATATTAAGTAATCAACAAATTGTAAAAAGAACATATATGGAACATACTTAATTTGTATATATCTATTGTAAAATGTCAACCATTAAAAATTTATTTTTTAGCCAATCATCATCCAATATTAAATTTTCTAAATTCTCTACTACAAGGACAAAAAAGAATTAAAGGCGATTTTCTTGTCTCTATCATATTCTACTAAAGAACCATTAATTAAAATGTATGTGTGACTAGCTTACTTTTAAATAAAGGAATTCTACAACTAAAGATGAACAAGTTCAATGGGTAATGTATGAGTATGCTTTAAGGAAGAATATTAGTGTACGGGACGAGGAATGTTGAAACGAACCCGTGTATTATACATTTATACCCCCATCGCGGGAAATCAATTTCGCCCTATAAAACATGAGAGATATAAAAGATTACCCAAAGTGGAAGAATCCTCCTATGGTGATTGTTGGTAGAAAAACCAAACAAAGGCCCGCGTTGGATGATGAACCTTGAGTCAATCTCGACAAGGATAATCGATACGAGCTATTTGCTAACAGTCTTAGGTGTTGTTTGTTTTTAAAGACATAAGCTGTTAAGGTCTTATTCCATATATGCGAATGTCTTATTGGATAAGCTAAAATTTAAAAGGTGTTATGTCTGCGAAGGTTTGCGAAAAAATATTGTTTGTTTTTTTTTTACTTTTAATAAACATCTTATTAATTAACTTTGCAATTTGAAAATGGATCTGTAATACATTTCAATCGGGGATTCAACACAATGACATGTAAATAACTTCAAAGTCAGATTATGTATGTCTCCATCCCACACTCAAAAGCAAAGAATCAGTGACTTCAAAGTCAAATTCTATAATTCAAATCTCTAATGCATCAAAATAAATTGGGGATTCAACATTGAAATCAGTTACCACCATTATCTTTTGAGCAAACACCCTTTTCTTGGGCTCAAAATTTTGAACAAACAGAAACATAAAGATGGGTTATTCATAACTGTGTAGATGACACTTTAAATTGCTAAGAATATCAAGGAAAATTGCAGATGCAATTACAGAAACCTAATATCAATGAATCTGATTTTGAATTCATTTACCGGTCAAATCAGAAATTCAAATCACAAGTGCAACTACAAGAATCAAATCGATTACCCGTAGAGACAGAGATGGTGTCTGATTAGCCGCTTCAATCGACTGAGATGGTGTTTGATTTCAGGTTTGACGTGGTCGGTTCGGCGTAAAATGGTCGATGATGGAAGGGTAGATCGACGACTGGCGACGACATCGAAGCCCCGACGATGTGGAAGGGTAGATCGACGACTGGAGTTTAGGGTTTCGTGGTGACGAGGTGAAGGAAGCGACGAGGTGGAACTGCGGAAGGGCCGACGATGTGGAACGATGGAGATGGTTGTGTGGGTGGTCTGCAATCGAGAGCTCTTTTGATGTAGAACGATGGAGATGGCTGCGTGGGTGCAGCTCTTTTGACGTGGAACGACGGAGACGGCAAACGAGAAGCTCTTTTCTATCGCTTCCAATAATAAGATCTAATAAGACATAATAAGACATAAGAAGATCTTATGTCTTCTAAAAAACAAACATTATTAATTAAAAACGTCTGCCCGTCCGCAGACGTTTTTAAAAATAAGGTCTTATTATAGAAAACAAACAAGGCCTTATTCCTTGTCTACCCGAGGAAGAAAAGATAAAATCTAATATAGTTCGTCAACTTTGGACACGTCTTCCCATATTACTTGGTTAAACGTTGATATTATTGAATGTCTTAAAAATTAAACCAATACAACTCCGATTTAGCTTACACGAAGAGGAACACTCTTAACACAATAAGAGAAACAGAACAAACCTGAATCATGCTCCATGTGTTACAATTTCTATCAACTCCAAAAGAAGAAGCGTAATATTGTGACCATTGACTAATCGAAATACACCAACAAGACTCTGAGAAAACTTATGATCGTCCTAATTTATGAGTATGATATTTTTAATGTAGTTATATCTAGATTTAGTTTTTTTATTGTTGTAATTATAATTTAATTTTTAATGTATATTTAAAATTTTAGTTTTATAGTTTATAATCTACTTTTTATTTTATAAATTTTATATTTTATTTAAAAAATTAAATTAAAATAAAACTGATGCTAACGTAAATATTGGTATAGCTTGTTGTTCATGATTACAAATTTTATTACGGATACTCTTATTTAATTTGCTTACATACATCCCTTAATTAATGTTAAAGATGTTGTGAGAAGGTTCTTGGGTTGGGTTTTAAGATTTTTGGTTTTATGATCTATTTTCACATCCACCTTTATGAACTATTTGGAGGAGTAAGTCTTTACTCTATTTTCACATCGACCTTTATAAAGAAATAGGTTTATCTAGTTCACATTATTTTTGAAAGGGCGAATCTTTGACTCAGATGTACACAATCTAATAAGGGTATCTCCATGACCGTTTTCTCATCCTTCTCTAGGCACTCTCAGATGTTTACCTTGAGATTTTCGAACCCGTAACCTATTTGAGGATAGGACGCCTTACTAGTAAGTCACCTTGGTGGTGGTTGTAAAGTAAACATAAGATAAATATTGGTTAAACTATTACCAAATGTTTGTATTTGGTATATGTCTAAGTTATTTCATAGTTTTATATTTCACATAACTTGTTGGTTTGTATAGCAAAATTAATCTAACAAGGTATATCATGTTCACGTATTGTGATGGGTGATATTCAAATAATCATATTTTTAATAATTAAATTTACATACAAATACTATATATAAGATGGTTATAAAAAACCTTTAATTTGTAAATATTAAGTAATGTTATGAGATCATATCTAACTTATAGGTAAAAAGTGAAAATATATTAAGAGGTAGATTTGAAAATTTGTAATGAATAGTATCTCAACTTTAGGAATAAATTATAACGGGATAATCATGCAATAACCAATAGGAAACTCTATATCCTCATACGATATCCTCTTACTTCATACTCCTACCCATTAAGTTGTAACATATGTATTCCACTCTATTTCCTCATCTACACGTTTGCTTTTGACACACGTCTTAATCACATAAGTATGGCAATGAGTAGAATGATATTATAGAAGGATATAGAACATCTCTAACCGACATGGACAAAATACATGACAAAGTGATGAATTATCAAGACTTATTTCCACCCTCTACTAAAACCCAACAAATTTGGAGATCAAACTCATCTTCACCTTCTCTTACCCTTGTATAACTAAATCATACACAAGCAAACACATATGGCATGTTAGATTATACATTATATGCGATATCTCCGGTTTGAATTTATGAAAGCTCAAGATACATAATACCCGTATTAAGCCGATTAAAAGCAACTTATACTTCAACGAAAGAAAAATGATAGAAGGCAAACATGAAGAACATAAAGATTTAACATACATTTGTAAACCAGTATGTTGAAATCAACTAAAAGTGCCATCATTGCAAAAATTATATATAATCAATGATCTCAAGATTACCTAGTGGTAAATGATTAATTTCAAAAATCTCAAAAGACACTCAAGTTTAAGCATCTATATGCAAGCATCTTCGATGATCAGAAGGATTAAAAAAAGATCACGATAACTATTAACTTGCATATGTAGGTGTATAGCTCAACTTGTCGTAAAATCTTACTAAAACACCACATTAGTTTAAAAAGAAGTTACAATTATTATACATAAAAATAATTTATATAACAAGAAGTTTGAATTTGGGGTTATAGTGTTATACAATTAAACCCATGTGCTCTATTCCACTAAGATTATATTTTACTAACAAATAATAAAGTATTGATTTTTATTTCTAAATGGAGGATGCAACAGAGACAGCAATTAGAAAGTGACTCTTTTGGATAATTTATAAACAACTAAATTATTGTAAGTTTTGAATACAAAATGTTATAAATAACGATAACATACTTATTCTTATGTTAGTATATATAATATGTTTAGCCATAGATGGAATATAGTTATGTCACATTAACACTCCACACTTTGTCCCATTCAAGTACATCTAGCTTTTGTCACCTTTTACAATTCAATAATGAGTGGGGACTTGTAAATATTTAATTTTTGCCCTACATTATTAAGTTAATAATATTAATTGATTCTTCAACTGTTTACTCATCTTATCATGTTCAGTTGCAAGACATTGCAAGTGTAAACTAATAGGACTTTCTTAAAGAAAAAAGAAACATTTTGTAATAAATTTTAGTATATTAAAAAAATTGTATTTTCATATATATTTCTATTTCTATTATATTCTATTTTACATGCGAAGACGCTATTAAAGAGCTATTGTTTTAAAGACCATACTCGGTTTGCCGGTTCAACTTGTCAAACTAGGAACCACATTGATAATTAGGTTTTAATAATAGGTTGAACCGTCAAAAAGTGAACTGACGTGTATCGATGAGACCTGTGGTCGAACCGGTGAACCTGAAGCTGTGTAAATCCGATTACATGAAGTATTTCACTTTTTTACCTTAGCGTGTTTTTGGTGTTGTTGTTTGAAGTTCGAAAGATGCTTTGAAACAATTTAAACTTGAGTTTTACTCAAAAGTTTTTTTAAATATGTGTTTACGACGTCCTCCCGTTTTTTAAAATCATTTCAGTAGGTTAAACCAGTAAACTGGTAAAGAGAATGGTTTAATAACAAGCGGTTATAAGCCCGCGCGTTGCGACGGGTGTTATTTACCTAATTTGATAGGTTTTAATGATAAAAGATGAAGTATATGGTGGAAAGTATGTCTGTTTTAAGTGACTTTAACCATATAAAATATATGTCTATTTATTAATAATAGTTATAATCATAATAATAATAATAATAATAATATCAATCATAATAATAATAGTAAAAATAATACTAATAATAATAATAATGATAACAATAACAATAATAATAATAGTAGTAGTAATAGTAATACTAATACTAATAATAATTATAATAATAATAACAATAATAATTATTATAGTAATAATTATAGTAATAATAATATTAGTAATAATTGTAATTATAATTTTGTGGTGGGTGTTATTTATCTAATTTGATAAGTTTTGATAATAAGAGATGAAATATAAAATATATGTCTATTTGCTCCATAATTTTTAAGTATTATTTAATAATAATAATAATAATAATAATAATAATAATAATAATAATAACTAATTATTATTGTTAATAATAATAATAATATAATATAATAATAATAACTAAAAGACAAAAAAAATGTATGTATTAGTAATAATAAAGACAAATTTTATGTATTGCTAAAGACAATTTTTTTCCTTTTAAATGTATGCATTAGTAATAGTAATGGGTGAAGTTATATATAGAACCTCCCTTAAACATTGAAACCAAAGAAATCATCCTGGTAATGAGTTAATGACACGTGACACTTTGATTAAGGGCAAAATTAGAAAATAACAAAAAAAAAAAGAAAAAATCAACTTTATAAAAAAAAAAAACCCACTCAACTTTAAATGATCATAACTTATTCGTTTTTAAGAATTTTTGCAAAAAAAGTATATCGTTAGATTCAGTTTTTCGTCCTCTTTCAAACAAGGCTTGATATATTTCTGAAACTTTTTTTTTTGAAATGCAAAGTTTGCATTTTGAGCTGGGTTCATTCTAAATGCAAAATGCAAAAAACGAAAAACGCAAAATATAAACATGCAGGTTATCTAGATGCTTCCAAAATGCAAAAAGTATGAAAATGCAAAATGCAAATCCAACATGATTCAATGAAAATGCAGTCTAAAATGCAAAATTACACATTCAAACCCAAAATGCAAAATCCGTACAAAACACTACATACTGCCCAAAATGCAAACAAAAATTTCATGTTCAAAAAAAATTTAGAAAAATATGGGAAGAAAGATCTTGTTTGAAAGAGGATTAAAAAACTAAAAGATTAGTATAATTTTTTTGTTTAAATTCACAAAACTTAAAAAGTTATGACAATTTAAAGTTTTTGAAGTTTTTTTTTTAAATTGTGGGTTGTTGGAGGGGAGATTTTCCATGTTTACCATTTTCTTCCTATATTAATACATCATAATTACAGTTTTGCCATCGTTAAATCTCATCCATTAATTTTGATGATCCAATGGTCCAGATTGGTTCTTTACGTTCTTTGTTTAACACATGGTTCTTTATTGATCCAATTTCATAGATACATTTTCAAAACCATAATTAAAACACACGTAAAAACCGCAAGATGCTACATATATGTCACCGATTTGTTTGTATACTATCCTAGTTTAACATTGGGTTTACAAGAAACACGTTCAATTTGCTAAATTGTTAAATATCCTAAATCATTTAGAATAATTTTATTTAATTTTATTTAATTTATTAAATATTTCTACTTAAAGATCCTACCTACTAAATTATAGTAGGAGAAATTCATTAATTTTTTTCTTATATCTTCTTTTGAATTTGACAATTATTAATAATGAAAAAAAGTTTAAGCGTGAACTATTTTCCGTGCGAGAACTGTTTTTAACACAAGTGAGGATTTATTTATAATGATATTGTGATCATTTATACATTTATCCAACCATGAATTAGTCATTATTAGATTAGCTTTATTTTCCCAAAATACACATAATTAATGAGCTCATTAATGAGTCAAGATTGGTTTTCGCACGAAAACATTTTTCCTTTGAAACCTCCCCTATCAATGATGTTATAAGTATAAATTTTTTATATGTGGGTATTGGTTAAGGGATTAAAAACCGAGAAGTGTTTTACTGTTGGAGAGGTTCTATATCTTTCTACTTACAAGTGTCAAAATCAATGGAGAAAGTGGAGAAAGAAAATTAATGAATTACACATATCATCTGATAAGTAGAAAGATAAAGTTAAAAAAAAGTAGTAGAAGAGAAATAAAATTTTCTTTTACTGTTGAAACATAAGCGCGTCGAAAATAATCGATAACCGAAAAAATTGACCGGCCCGGTCAAGTTTTGGTTAAATCGGCCCTTTTGTTATCGGGTATGCTTGATCAATTAGTTCGATTACCCATATTAATTACGGTTTGGTTACCGGGTAAATTATTTATCATTTGAGTATACCGGAAAATTTAAAAAAAATGAGAAATTTAATCTATATCCTTGCAAACTTTGAGTACGTATATATTATTCCAAGCCTTAAAATTACATAAGTATTCTTTCCAAAGTTGTAAAATCTCATATACCATATCAATACTTAATAATATCCCAATATAATTTAAATGTAATTCCAATTATAACATGAAAAAAATGCTTTGTTTAGCTTGGTTTAATTTGTAGAATAAGAGTGAGAATTTGGTTTTTTGTTTCTGTTTACTTTATTGAACAAGAATTATATACAATTATACACTAAAAAAAGTTGAACAAGAATTATAAAATCTAGTTTTCGTTTAGCTTCGTTTGTTTAACTTGGTTTCTTTTTGTGACGATAATAGTATTTTATTTGCTATTAAATATAAATCATCAAAAGCATAAAATAAACCAAAGTTAATATTTTTTGTTATAACTGTATCAAAATCTACTCATAACCAGAACCCGAATATGAAATATAATTTAATAATAATTTAATATCCTATAATTAAAATACCCGAATTAATTGATAATAAATAAATAAAAAACAACCAAATAACACCTTTTATTGAAGCTTATTAGCAAAAGGGAGAGTAGAGTAGAGAAGTCAAGTGTTGGAGCCGACATGGAAGGTCGCACGTGCAATGTAACACGCATTTCCTACGCCCGCATCCGCGCTTTATATTTCCATTTTCTACTCAATAAAAAATAAAAATAAAATAATCAATACTCTGTCTCTGTGCTGAGTCTGCTGACCCACTCGCCTCTTTCCAAACGCTGTTTCTTTCTCACCGTTGCCTATTTCTACCCATTCATTCATTCATTCATCATCATCATCCATTCATCAGCAACTCAGCAAGCAAATCTTATCTATAAAACCACCTTCATCCTCCATCAGTTCTTCCTCAGATCTTTCCATTTCTTGCTTCTGCTGTTATCCATCAATTGAATACATAATCACTCCAATGGAATTGAAGAATATGGTTTCCATGGTTGCTCGTAGCGGTCGACAGTTGCAGCGTTACAATCATGGCCAACGACAAGTTGTTGGGTCAGTTTATCTTCCATCTTTTCAATTCGATGGTTTTTAGGTTTTACGAGATTTCCCCAAATTTTGATTCGGTTCTTCATTTGTCCCGCTAAATTTTCAAAATTCAATCGGTGTTTTCTTCAAAATTCGGTCAATATCCATTAATAATAACTTGAATTTAACTGGGTTTTGATTTCATATGAGTTTGTTGCTGTTTCGAGTGAAATCCAGTAAAGGGTTTCTTCGATTTGAAGTTCTTGAAATTTCTATTTATTGGTTGGCAATTTTAGAATGCTGAGAATTGCTTCATTAGGTTTTGTGCAATTGAAAGAAACAATTTGCTTTTTTTCTTCTTTTTTTTGGTAAATTAAGTTTGATCATTGGTGACTGATGTGTTTTGAATTGAATGCAGATGTATACCTTATAGAATTAAAGGTAGCAACAAGAACCTAGAAGATGCATTAGAAGTTCTTGTCATTAGTGCACAAAGAAAAGGCAAAGGAATGCTCTTTCCCAAGGTATTTTGCATACATTTTGGTCATATGATTACTTGGAGATCATCTCTGATACAGTGCTGCTAGCAACATCTAACTTATCTGTTGTTGCGCTTAATTCGGTGTTTAATGGTTGAACTAATATGTAAGTGCAACAACATCTAAGTTAGTTCTGCTAGCAGCACAGATGATTTCTTTACACCTATCATTATATATCAAACCCATGTTCTTGTAAAGAAGTTATGATTAACACTTGGTTTAATGTTAATAGGGAGGTTGGGAATCCGACGAATCGATTAAAGAAGCGGCTTTAAGAGAATCATTAGAGGAAGCTGGAGTTTTTGGAACAGTTGAGGTGGGTATTTCATTCTAGCTAACAATGTTTGACATTTTCCTCAAATTATAAGGAAAATAGTTATGTTCAAGAACATACCAAAGTCAAATTGGGCAATTTTTCCTGTTCTTCATTATCTAAAGTATATTTTCTTGAATTTTTGTAGGGAGTATTGGGTAAATGGTGCTTCAAAAGCAAAGGCAACGACTCGTATTATGAAGGGCATATGTTTCCATTACTTGTGAAGGAGCAACTCGACTTTTGGCCAGAGAAAGACATTCGTCAAAGAGTTTGGGTTAGTGTGCCGAAAGCTAAAGAGGTTTGCCAATATTCTTGGATGAAAGAAGCCTTGGATGTATTAGTTACAAGACTCGAGTCGGCTCCTTCAAGCAACTTGTGAATTTTTGTAAGATTTACATGTAAATACATTGAGATTTTGCAAGATTAACGGGTCGAGAAGGAGAACAAGAACATGAACAACATTGATCAATCAATACCATGAGTGTTTCTCTTGATCAAGAATGAAGTTGTAGCTTTTGATCGCAATGTAATCTGCTAAAGATTTTGTTCTACGACTCGAAACAATGAGTTTTGATAACCAACAAACAAGTAATGAGAAGAGGGAATTTAGGGATCACTTGCAAGATAGTTTTTGTTTTTCTTTTTGAATTGTACAATATTGATCATTTTAATGGAATTTGATTCATTTTACTTGGAATTTGTTATGTGTTATTTCTTTTTCTTTAATTACTAAAAAAATTAAATTACTCTTCTATAAAAGTGTCTCTACTAACGGGGTGTTTGGGATTGCGTTTTATAGATGCTTTTCTGCTTGAGTTTTAGTATTGCGTTTTGAAAACGTGTTTTTTACTTGTAAACGCGATTTTAGATAAATTAGTCGAAAATACACTTAAGTATATGGAAGACAACCCAAATCATCGTTTGGTAATCTTCATAAGTTCGAATGCAGATTAAGACGAAGACTATTGTACCTCAGGAGTTCGTAGTTTAAATTGTCTTTTGTGTATACATGTTCTATGTGAAATTGTATACAGCGGTTAGAATAGCAAATGAAGCTGCATTTTTTCCTCGACAATGGATTTTCCGTGTTAGGGTTTTTCTGGGGTTGCGAGTCTTTGACTTTGATGTATGAGGTCTAATCGGTGTTAGTTGTGAGAAATGAAGTTGCATGGTTGTTTATAATTTGAATAATTATATTGTGATTTGGTAGGGACATGTGAAAAGTTTAATTCATAGAGTTGTAATTAGGGTTTAGTTTTAAAAAGTGTATCGAACTTGTCACTTTTTGCTATTGTGTATACCCAAATTTCAAAACTACCATTTAATGTATCCAATATTCTAAAACTACCATTTAATATATGGTAACTTGTTATAGCAGGTTACTGCTTATGAGACACAAGTTCATGTGACATGGCAATGACATGGCGGATGATGTGGCAGTAATTTTCAATTTTTAATAAAAAAATAATTGAAAATAAAAATAATATTAATTTAATTTAATAGTAATAGTAAATAAGTTTTAATTCTTCTCGATGATGGCTTCGACATAGGGTTTCACAGGCTGCATTTGGGTTCGACAGTTCAGATCGAAGGCACGACTACAGATCTCGCAAAATCCAGTTAGGGTTTCACAAAACAGCACGACTACCGTTCTCTGATCTGTCGGTGGAGGAATTTGAGACTATGTATTTAGGTGTGAAAGGCGGTGGAATTAACTGGAAAAGCTTTCATGGTGATTCTGATTACGACTGTATGAATTCAATTAATGCGAAGTGTTTTTTGCTGTTACTGAATCTTGATAGCTAAGTATTTCGAATTTCATTAATAATCGATGCAGGGGCGTGTTGGGCGTTCAGTACGACGGGGGTTCTCGAAGGTGCAAATTTCATCGCAATAGGGAAACTTCGTAAAAGGATGCTTGTGATGACGGTTGCTCCGGCGGTCTTATGACAAATTCTTACAGTTATCTCATCATTTTAGGGATTTCATGATCAGCGATTCACTCGAAGAATTGCTTCTAGATCTGAAATTTGCTTCCAAGTAAGTTTCGATTAGGGTTTTAACTTCTTAGGGTTTCTTCGATTCTGTTCTTCACCTTAGTTTGTTGTTAGGGTTTATTCGATTCATGCAGAATTAATGTTTGATTTTGAATGTTCAAATGTTCTCCTGATGTGATTAAGGTTGCGTGTTTCAGTTTTGATTCACATCTAAGTTGCAGTATTAATTTGATTTTTGGTTCTTGTTCATGCGATTGTAAATCTGTTCTTGAAGATTATGAATCTTCTTCCATATGAAGACGTTTATGAATCTTCTTATTCATGCGATTCCTGCTTCCAGTTGTTCTATGAATATGGATTTTACCTTTTAAAATTAAAACTGATGTGTCAACAAGTAATGACATGGCAAATAATGTAGTATTAAAAATAAATAGAAAAGGAAAAAGTGACTTGCTACCTGATCAGTATATTTTAGGATACATCAAATTAATGGTAGTATTTGAAAGTTGGATATACTAAATGTGAGTTATGAAAATTGGGTATATACAATAGCAAAAAGTGACAAATTTGATATACTTTTTAAAACTAAACCCTTGTAATTAATTTTGTGTTTTGTTTTACTAAAGTAACTCATATAAGTTATCTGAAAATAGTTATCAAGTTTTAATAAATGTTTCATTATTATGAAAGTTATTTATATTTCAAGAAACTTAATTACATACTATCCGTGTACTAACATCCTATCAGTACATTAACATCCTCAGAATGTACTTGCACACTTGCATTGCAAGGCGGCGTTGTGCAGTAGTCCGGGCCACCTTATGCACTAAAGACCTCATGCACACTCATACTACTAAAAAAAACACACAAGAGGATCATCTGAGTGCACCAACATCATCTAATTGCACTTTATATATAGGGTGTCAAGAACGTTAGTGCAGGATAGGGTGTAAGAAACATCCCAACCTGTAAAAAACTAACTTTCATAAAAACCGAACACTTTTCAAATGTGATTAATATTTTTCAAGTGACTTGAAGTATGATTGTCGTTAGTGGAACAAAACAAAAGTTTAAGATGGTCTCAATTAATTGCACACACGGATATTATTTTGGTTTTCAACCGAGGATCAGCAATAACAATCAATAATAAATTAAGCTACTAGAAACGATTAACAAATAAAATTTAACCTAGCAATACATGATATCTAAGATGTTTCTATTTTAGGTTTAAATATAGTAGTAAAAAAGGTGTAGATTTCGGATTTTATTGTTACAAAGAAACTACTAGAAATGGTTTGAAAAACATAAAGATTTGAAGTACATAAATTTTCTTTATCTAGAAGTTAAAATTAATATCTATGACCAATCTACCAAATCGGATTTATATATTTCTTAATTTTTAATGCAATCCACGTGAATATTAAAAAAAAATCTTGTTGATCAAACATCGTCTTTTTTTTTCACCTTTTTAATTATATAAAAATGATTTTTTGACAGGTTTTATATCTCAAAGTACGTAATTTAACTGTTTTATATATATTATTTCTGATCATTCAAGATGTTTACTTATACATCAAGGATTAAACCCAAATCTTCTTTGAGACTCTTACATTTACATCACCTACAATATATTAGATCATATTAAGATAGTTAATATTTTCTCTGGATTTTTAAGATGTTTACGTAGGAAGAATTTCCCGTTTAATTCACTATATATCATTTATAAAATCTATGTTTTAGAAGTTATAGTTTCGAGAATTTCTCTATTCTTTAACAGTTTCTATATTTATCCAAAGTATATTTATAACGGGACTCGAACTTATAATCTTAGAGCATGAAAAACACCAAAACTACTTGGAGAACGGAGACGATAAATATAAGTCGTCTCTAACCAAGTGAAAGCATTGCATGAGTTAAATGCAATAAATGTTGGTTGAACAAATAACATGCATGATTACAACATATTCTTCGAATTGAATGTGATATGATCAGGTTGTACGTAGAAAAGATAAGACTTCGAGAAAGCGGCTAACAAACAAGTGTTGAAATGGTCGTTATATATGAAAGGTAGCTAGGGAGTGGGGGCGCCCACAATAAATCAAATCGATCTAGTGGTTTGTACGTATTTCCCACTCGACTTAAAAACATTTTATATGAGACAAACAGTAAACATCTGTGTCTGTGCAGCAGCAATCTCTAGAGAAGTCTAGAAGTACGTACGTACGTACGTAATCTATATAGAATTTGTAAACCACCTGCAGATTCATTGTACTCGATCGATCCCTATATTACCTTTTACACACACACACATATGGTACGTATTTAGATTTTAGATATATCTTTTAAATATATTTTGTTCTCAAAGACTCAGGGTGCGAGCTTTCCATTCTGATGTATATGGTTTGTTCGGTGGTATTAGTGATCGTTTTCGAAACATCCAGTGTGTTAGCCAACTCTTGATTAAGCACCCAAGATTTGATATCTTGAACTTCCTAAGAGGAGTATCTAGTGTGGACCACTAATTGATATGATGGTTATGTCCTTCTTACATGGAGGATTTGACGGCTTAGATTGCTTCTCGCGGTTATCGCAACAAAAATAGTTCTCAAATGAAATTCTTCCTATATATATATGTATGTATGTATGTATGTCGTTAAACAGGGGCGGAGAGAGTGGGGTGACCAAAGGGCGCTAAGAATTAAATTGTTCATGATGGTTCCAAACACGAAAATACACCAAAGATTCTTCTTTATTACTTGAAATTTTCAGTATAAAATTGGCACTCGAACCACACTCTGAAACTGTAAATATCGATATCTATATATAGGGTGGTGATGGCAGTTCTCCTTCACATCACGGCGGCGGATGGTAGTTGGTTGTCGGTGCTTACCACGTGGTGGGGCTGTGGTGGTTTGTACATGTTCATCCAATATACGCTTTTTTACTAAAAATAATAATACTAAAACTATAACTTTGACAATTATTTCCAAAAGTCTTCCCCTAATTGTCAAAAAGTCTTCAATCTTCAATCTTCGATTTTCACAGTCTTTATTAAACATATCTTCAACTTGTTTTTATTCTTGTCGTGTGAAGAACTCTATAGCAACTTGTTCTTTCACATTTTGGATACACGTTCAATAGTTTCTTGCATATTGTTAGATATTCCTCTAACATGTTCTTCCATAATGTCTTGGTTTGATGTCTTCCAATGTTGTGACCTTCTTTACGTCCAGGTTGATCATTTTTTGTTACTCCACCTTCATTCTTGTGATCTTCCTTACATCTAGGTTGATCATTTTTCTGATCTATGATCTTCCTTAAATCCAGGTTGATCACTTTTCTGGTCTGTGAGCTTTCTTAAATCCAGTTGATCATTTTTCTGATTACTTTTCTGGTCTGTGATCTATCATAAATCCTGATTGATCATGTTTCTGGTTTGTTATACCACCAACACTTTTATCTTTGTCTTCTGGTTAATTATACCACCAACGCATCTGTCTTCGTGTTCTGGTTGTTATTTATTAACCAAATGTTGGCTAATAAACTTTCTGATACTCAAATGTTGGTCCAAATTCTTCTTCAGCCTCACGAACTTATGCGACTCGAGGTCGCTCTAGCAAATGTTGACTTGACAAATGTTCAACAAAAAAAAATCCATGGTCACACAGACTACTCTACACGACCAGATGGTGGTGCATGGCCTGTGTAGGTTAGGGCTATACATGGGCCTTGTATGGCTCTACATAGCGCTTCTTTTGCTAAACGGGCCGTGTAGCCCTCATACACAGCCTGTGTACTCTTTCGAACAACAATCTTCTTGACCCATTTGGTAAATTTGACATATATGCACCTAATAGTGTATCCCAACACTAACAACAACTTATGTAGTTATTTGTGTTCATCATTTCATCAATTTATATACTAACCTCATCATAAACACAAATAAAGCTATGGATTTGAGTTAATTAAAGCTAATACATGTTCTATAGCTAAGCATACCTTAATGTAGACTCTAATTACTTGCCAATTTGTTAATTGGAGATGAAATCCGTCGATAGTGTGGTCCGTTAGAAATGCATTGGTAAATGACATGTTTGTGGTAGTGTCAAGAAATGGATTTTTTCTAACATGGGAAAAAAGTTAAACACTTACGATGATGTAATCAAACTATGTAATTAATTGGACCACTAAAAATATTTGTAGGAACCTAGAGGGGGGTGAATAGTTTCTTATAATTAGTTTACCAATTTTTTCAAATAAAAATTAGTAAGTTGTGTTTTAAATATTGATCTTGAAGTTTATAACAACACAACATATATTTGCAAGAAATAAAAAGAGTAGAGATAGAGAGATATCACTAAGTAGTAGACAAGAGATTTATAGTGGTTCATGCAAGTGTTAACAAACTTGCACTACATCCACTTCTTGGCATCACACACCAAGAGTTTACTCCACTAAAACTTCTCTCTTTGAATGTAGAGATAAACCTTTACAACTTCTCTCTTCAGCTTACAAGAAATAATATTCTCTCTTACAAACAAGGCTAAGATGAGGCTAACTTCACTCTAATTATATTGGCTAGAGTTAATCCTCACTTCTCTCTAATTCTATAGGCTAGAGATGATCCTCACTTCACTCTAATTTAAAAGGCTAGAGTTGATCCTTACACACTTATACAAATAACATGATAGATAAAGATGAAGATTTGCTCTTGAAGACTTTACACTTTTTCTCTTGATCTTGACTTTGAAGATGATCTTTCTATATGGAATATAAGCTCACAAGATCTAATATGTATTCTATGTTTTTCAGATGTCAAGAGATGGTTTTAAATTAAGACTTTAGCTTGTTTAAATAACCAAGGAATGGCAAAAGGCAATTTTGTCTGGATGCCCCCACGGAAGATCCACGGTCGACCGTGCATCGTCCGTCACAGGCCTGGACAACTTTTTTGAAGTTCACAATATGAACGTTGCACTTTGTATAAAACCATACTCAAACACCTTTTGCCATTAAAAAATAACTAGAAAAAGCATTTAGAAAAATCTCAAGTTGACCTAACAAAAGAGTTTGAATTCTTTATTCAAATTTGAAAGGTTTGAAGGATTTGCAAAAATGATGTTGGATATTTACCACATATAGAATATGCTTTTCTTGTTTTAGTCTTGTGGCATATCAATGCAAAATCATATTTAGTTTTTGCCACAATAAGAAGTAATTTGTTTTATTACAATTTGTCTTATATTGAATACAAGACAAATTATATAAAAGTTTGGAAGTATTTTTATAAAATATATGTGTGACATATTTATAAAAGTTTTGATAAAATATTCTTTTGTAAAAATTATTTGTGAGCTCTTATTATTATTAATCACCTTTTAAGATGTCATCTTCAATTGTCGAGTATGAGATCGGTTGACATCATGAAAGACGATTTTTAACATTTGAGGGCTGTGTAGTGACGGTTGACTCACGGTCGACCGTGGGATCGACCGTGAGGGTTGAGTGTTTCCTTTTATCTTGTTTCTTCTTTTTTTGTTGATTTAAAGTCTTCACTATGAATAATTTTGATTAGCAATAATATCACTTGTTCATATTTTTATCATCATCAAAATAAGGAGTGCATTTCTTAATGTGTGACTATGTATACACTAACAATATTCAATGCAATTTATTATAAAATTGTGTTTGTTATTGGTTTTAAAGTTACTAGTTTTAAGTGTTTAAATTTCATTTATAGAGTTTTGTTCTTAACAAATTTTCTACCATGTATAGGCAATTTAAAATAATGGTGTAGAACCAACACATATCAACAAACCTGCACCCGTAAAGATAGAAGTATTGTTAATGAAAAAGCCGCTCAAGTTGTTAAGAACAAAACACCGGCAATAGCAACGACATTTGAGCATTAATGACAAGGTATTAACATTGACACAATATCAGCAACATGTCACCGTTAAAGTCTTTAGCAACGACATTTCTAGACTTCAACAACGACAGGTAAAACCCGATTTTCGTGTAGTGCATCCAAGGCTCTTTGTATTCTTACTTGAGTCATATAGAGTCTTCTTTCACATGGAGATAATGAGAGATATTTCATAACATATATATTTGTAACTAAATATTACTATAAAGTCTAAATTTCCGATCATATATAACAATGCCATAAATTTCCTACTAAATTACTTAGTCCTTTCATTTTTGTAATCATTATCGACGAGCTTGTGAGAGAGATCCAAGGAGGCATCCCTTGGTGTATGCTTTTCACAGATGACATCGTGTTGGTATCTAACTCGAAAGAGAAGCTAAACAGAAGATTAGAACAGTGGATGGCAGCGTTAGAGGACAAAGGACTAAGGATTAGTAGAGGCAAGAGCGAGTATTTGTATTGTCACTTCAACAAAACCGAAAATGTTGAGAGCCAAGATATCCGCCTTGGGGATCATGTGTTGAGACCCCAAGAGTCCTTTAGGTACCTGGGATCCATATTACACAAAACAGGGAGGATAGATGAGTATGTTACAAACCGTATCCAGGCGGGGGTGGAGGAAGTGGAGTGTAACATCCTCAAAATGGGCCTAGTAGTACCTAGTTGTACTTCTTGCTCAGGGGATTGTACCTTGGCTTTAAATAAGTATTTTAATGGTTGTTTTATATTTTAGTTAGTTAAAGAGGATATATGAGGTGTTATGTAAAAGTTAGAGTTAATGTACAAAAGAGATAGAATATTAAATGGTTTCGTGTAATGATTCCATGGATATCCCCGTTAGTTGAAACGGGTTTGTGTGTGACAAGTTGTAAGTTGGAGAGAGGAACAAAATACCCGTGGTTTAATAATTAAAACCTCTAAGTCGGCTTCATCTTCTCCTTATCTCCTGTAGACACACAATACACACACTAAACACACACACACACATACTCAAATACGTTGGAACACCTACACACTCAAGCTCTCTCAACTTTGTGAAGAAGAAATCATCAAAAGTTTGTAAATTTCGATTGTGGCTACTGATTCAAGTGGTGAACTAGTGCTACTTCGTCATTCTAGTAAGTAATTCTTATTTAGAAACCTAGTTTAGTGTTCTTGAAGAACATACACCAAATTGATGGTGTGAATTGTGTTTTATGGTGGGCTTTGGTGTCTAATGTGTTTGTGAGCTTCTATTGATGTCAAGTAATGTATACAAATGATTGAATCTGTTTTCAATCGAGTTTTTGGTGTCAAAAATGGAGTTTTCGGGGCTGTGCAGAAACAGGGACGAAGGTCTGCTGGTTGTGACATTCCTACGGGCGTAGGTTATGAGTCCTACGGCCGTAGGAGGCCTTGTGTATACACTACGGCCGTAGGCAAGGTCACTGCGGCCGTAGGATGTGTTTTTGTGTGGATTACCGTCTACGGACGATGAAACAGGGATTACGAGCGTAGGTACATAACCTACGGTCGTAGTTCACCAAAGAACAACTACTACGGGTGTAGAAGAGAGTTTCTACGGCTGTAGTACATTGTTTGTTAGAAGGAACCTCTGCGGGCGTAGTGACTGGATACTATGGCCGTAGGGAGGGTTTTTCATGTGTCCTACGGCCGTAGTACATATCCTCTGCGGCCGTAGAAGGTTGTCTTGTGTTGACAGCTTGTGTAACTTGTGTTCTGACCTGTGTGTGTTACGTGTAAGTGATAACCAAGCCTGAACCTTGTGTGTTAGGTGATTCGGACGACTCAGTGTGTTCTTGGGATTTCTCGGATTCATATCTGCCTCTTGTGATATCAAGGTGAGTACCGGTTTCCCATGAGGCTCAGTAAGTAGTGCTAACCCCTGTGTGTTTTTAATGTGTAATTGGTGCTCCCATATGTGTGTGCGTAAGGTATGTTATAACGTGATATACCATGCTATAGTGTTATATTGACAGTGACTAAAAGTATGTAAAATGAATTATGTGGTAAGTATATGTTATGATTAAGTTATACTCGCATGTTCTGTTCACTAGTATGAACAGTATTTGCTGTGACTATATGCGCGCATGTTATTGGATCCTGATTGGATCACTTATTGTTTGTGTACTTATGTCCGGACACTCGGGAAACTGCTTATAGTTTCCAACTCGGTTGAGGTCAGCTGGCTATATTGCAGCTGGATCCCTTGAGGGCCTAGATGGCTGGTTATTCGGGATCAACGGTGACTCGGTGGTGCACGCTGGGTCGTAGGTTCTGCAGGACCGCCGTTCCTTGACAAACAGTGGGGTCTTGGTTTGTAACTAAGGCCTAATTGAGCCCAGATGGCTCTGCAACGTGCTCAGGGGGTTGTTATTTGCTTCCCCACCAGCACGGATTGGTGTTGCTGATTTCTCAGTTGGATTTGTTGAGCGGGATTTGCAACCCCGCAAGATATGACTCCCTCTGATATGTTGGCACTCCACGATGTGATAGGATAGCCTTGTGTGCTTTTCCTGTGTTGTGATACATGCTTATTGGTACTTATGTGCAACCTGTACTCACTAGCTAGTGTAGCTAACCGGTTCATGTTTTACCCTTTTACAGGTAAAGATTTAGGCAGCCTAGCGAGGCGGGTGCTTGTGGGTAAATATATTTAGCTTTTCTGGAACACTTTGTTGTTGTAAATTATTTGTGATCCAATGGTCGGTTGGTAGTACGGTAATACCGGTTTGTTTTGTTACTTGGCTTTTCATGTTTATAATCGCCAAGTTGGATAATAACACTTTATATTTTATAATTAGTATATAGTTTATGCTGCACGTCTTGATAAGTATACTTAAAAAGTTTTAAATATTACTGATTTTAAGCTCGTGAAACCCGGTGTTACATGGAGAGCGGCAACAGGAGTTTTATGCGACAAGAAAGTGCGGCTTAAGTTTAAAGGAAAATTCTACAAATTAGCAGTTAGACCGACCATGTTATATGGTTCCGAGTGTTGGCCCCTGAAAAAGGCGCAAGCGGAGAAGAGGGAAGTGACCGAGATGAGAATGCGTAGATGGACTTGTGGGAGGGCTTTACTGGATAAAATCCCGGTTGGTGTCTTTAGGAATGAATTAGGAGTAACGTCTATTGTCAAAAAGTTGAGGGAATGGAGACTGAGGTGGTTCGGGCACGTTAAAAGGAGGCAACCAACTACACCAGTTAGGAGAGCGGAGTCAATTTGAATTGATGGAACTAGGAGGCATGGTTGTCCATATCTGAGGTGGGAAGATAGAGTTAGAACAGACTTGCAGGAGCTATCTCTATCTACAGACATGATCTCAGATAGGATATCATGGAGGAGGAGGATTAAGACTTAGGGTTAGGAGGAAACAAGACTATTTCTTGCAGCTTAGGGCTTTTGGATTAGGTTCGAGCTTGTATCTCCAGATTATTTGTTCTTTTTAATTTTATTTCAATTTTTTATTACTACGTTTATCACTTTTTATCGTATTTTCTCTTAGATCTTACTTTTAGTTATATTTTACTTATATATTTATTAATTTTTAATTTATTGTTCTACGCGGCTGGAGGTCGTTTCAGGAAGCAATCTCTCTGTCTTCGGGTTGAGTTATGATTGTCTACATTTTACCTTTTTCATACCCCGCTCTAACAGAATTGGGTATTGTTGTTGTTGTTGTATTATAACATTACATACATAAAAGATAATTAAAAGGTAGGTCGATAGATTAATTAGTATATATTCAAATACAAAAAATTCACTTAAATAGGAAAGTAGTACTTCTTCTGTCACATACACCATTAAAATAAATAAAAATAAAATTGTAATTTGACATCACAAAGGAAAAAAAGAGGGACTTGAAGCAGATCACATATGAGGGTGGAAACCATGCATGCAATGCAACTATCAACTTCTTAGAGTCTTCATTTATTTACCTGTAAGATACATAATTATTTATAATTAATATGGAGTTTAATAAAACTTTAAGTTATATTAATATTAAATACAACGAGTGAAAAAGATAAAAAGAAAAGTGAAAGTATATATGAAAAGAATGTCTTTGGAAAAGGTATATAAACTAACTAAGATTCAACAGAGGGCCAAAATGATATTAAAATAAAAAGGTTTTATAAAGCGGTTCTAGTTTGCAGTTTGATTGTAAAAAATTGGTTTTAAAATAAATGATTAGAAAAATGGTAAATTTTTATTTTTAGTTTTCTGTTAAAAAAACCTGAAAAATGTATTTGGTTAAAAACAATGAAATTTTACCTTTTCTATTCTAGGAAAAGGTGAAAAAAAGGGATCAATAGTTTTCTAAATATTGTAGTAGAAATTGCAAAAGTGAATTTTTTTATATTTATAATATAAATTGTAGAATAAATTAAATGGTTTTCTATATGGTCTGATCTCGATGATAAGAAGAGAGAAAGAAATGATATAGAAGAAAAAAATTTCTTTTCAAATCCTCTTATTTTTAGGAGGATAATAGTTGAGCTAAAATAAGTCTAAAATCCCCCTTCAATTTTTTCTTTTCCTCTCATTTCCTTCATTAGATGAAACTCGAAAACATAGTTTTTCTGGGTTTTTTTCAAATAATTTCCTTTCCTTCATTAAAAAAAACTTGATAACATGGTGCATATATCATGTGTTAAAGGAAATATATATGGTACCATTTCTGTGGAAAGCTTTTCTCATAAAAGTTAAGAGAATGATGACGAGTGCAACTCCTGCAAGTAATCCGACTATTATTGCAAAAGTCTTCTCTGCTTCGTCATGATCACCTATTAGAAATTTAA
The DNA here is from genome assembly GCA_947179395.2 of Pulicaria dysenterica. NCBI lineage: Eukaryota > Viridiplantae > Streptophyta > Magnoliopsida > Asterales > Asteraceae > Pulicaria > Pulicaria dysenterica. The sequence goes on from OX359293.1 coordinate 52,852,682, forward strand.
AATTATTAAAGGCATATATAATATTTATAGTTTGAAAAATCTCATATTATCCTTTTAGTTATTATACATTATGACATGTGTAATTTATTTATTCTGTTTTTTAATCTCTTTTTCTGATCTTGACATATATCATGATCTAATTAGTTGGAAGATATAAAAAAAAGATATATAACATTTCTTAAAATCCTACGAAACAAAGTGATATAGGGTTCAATTTCATTTAAGGGTTTAACACAGAACGCTTCAACCTATGGATAAGGATTCAATTCATTCTCCTCATATTGATAGAAGAAATGTATGTTTCATCAACTCCTTTGGTCGATTGTGCTATGCTACATCTTCAAGTCCTTGTCTTTGATTCCCTTCCTTTGATTGTGTTTGGGTTATGATTGGGAAAAAGAAAGAAAAAAAATCTATTCACTTCTTAGAAAAGATTTTGCCTCACATCTTCTTAGAAGAGTTCAAAAAGACAAGTTTACTTACAAATAATCCTTAATTTGATTAACTATATCATTGAAAAACTAACCCTTAATTTGATTTATACTTAAGTTTGTCAGTTTTAGGGTATTCACTTCAACATAAATCAATTTGTATTATATGTATCACTAAATTTTTAAAAATGGATAATATTATAAAAAAGTGATTTGACTAAAGATTAAACAAGTCAAACTTCATTAAAATCTTATACAACCAAAAAAATCATTTTCTTCAATAATATTATAACATTAGTATAATATATAGTGTATTTGTTATCTATTATCCTAGAAAAAAAACCCTAAGTCTTCAACTCAATCCATATCTAATACTAATTAGAACATTGATACTTTTTCCTTTCTTCTCTAGTCTCACTCTTTCTTACAATCAAATTTTTACCTTTTTCAATTTTTTTCTTTATTTTTTATTCTTATTCTTTTATTTAGTCGAAGAGAGATAAGAAAGAGGAAAAAAGACAGAGTAAAAGAAAGAAGATAGATAATAAAAGAAAGATAAAGATCGAGAAAGATGAAAGGAAAATGGGAATTTTGGTGTTTTTTAGGCTACTCGCTATCACCTTGGACCCAATTATAGAGCAGATGAGATATTACTTGAGGCCTTATCGTGTGTCATCCAATCTGTATAATCGACCATACAATTTCACTAGTTTATGTTGGATCATTTCTCGTACCTTTTGAGTTTAACAAGATGTATTAAGCCCATGCGTTGCGTCGGTTAATATTCAAATAATCATATGTTTGGTAATTTAATTCACATATAATATAATATATTAGATCGTTGTTTAAAGTTAGCATACGTAGACACTATTTAAACACATGCATCTACTGCATTTGTTGATTACATTATGTACATTGGAAATTTTATTAAAGGTTAAAATTAAAATATTGAAATGATTCATGAGAGAAATTGAATTCTTAAGCTTAAACTAGGAGGGATACTTTAATACACTTTGATACCGCTAGGCTTAAGATCGATAATTGGATTTGTAAATAATAGTAAATAATTTTATTGGGTCAAATGTAACTTATATAAATTTAAGGGTAAATAGTGAAAGATTTTGAAAGTTACAATTGAAAATTTGAAATGAATATTGAGTAGTAATTCTATATTGAAAATTGATTATAAAGGATAATTTGCCCCATGAAAGTTTAGCAAGTACATTTGAAAGCATCATCTTTTAAGTTAAAAGTTTCAACATGAGACCAAATATAATCGAAGTAAGCGTAATATTAATATTAATTATTATTATTATTATAATAATATGATTATGATGAACAGCAATTGTTACTTGGCAAAAGGATAAAGTGCAGATTATAGAAGTAAGTAATATACATAAATAGCATTAAAAAAACGCAAATCTCAATCCAAATGTACCCTGGCATGCTTTTTACTGTTTGTTTTTCCCTTAAAATAATAGAACTACAAAAATAACGACGTACGTATTAATTCGTTTAAAACATTACTTACTTTACACGTTGCAAATAACTTATAACCTAACCATATCTAATATATTAATTATTTTCTAACATTGTAAGTTCAATTATAGTAGTAAAGAAATATGTACGTATTGAAGATTGATTATGGTGTATGATTTTCACTCATAAAAAAACGTTACTTTATATGTTGTTAGCAATATTTAATTATGTTAAGAGTTATATATATGTTAATTTATATCTATTTTATAACAACAAATTATTAATTGTTAACGGTTTTTCGTTACTAAAATACTATTTTTAGAAGTATAAAGTCTGTTAGTAAACGTAATCATCAACGAAATTAGCTTATTTAGCAACATATTTGATTTTTCATGTTTGAGTAACGTTATTTTAGCCGTGGATAAAAATAAAAAAGGTAAAAAAATAAATAAATCGAAAGTTACCATGATGAGATCTGGCATAAGCATGAGCTCCACTAGTGGAATACCTTGCATAACACTTAGCCAAAAACATATCACCAAAAACCGCACCACCACAATCACTTTTCAACCGTCCGATCGCTTCCGTCAAACAATCTTGACACTTTCCTTGACTCAAGTCTCCAACACACTGAGCCACCCCTTCCACGTCACCCGAACCACCAACCCTATACAACCCACCCGTGGCTGAGCCCAAGCTCGCCAACACCGCGTCCCGCCGCCCCATCACCGCCGGATCATACCCAACGGCGGGGGCACATTTTTTCATCACCACCGTCTTATCTTCCACTCCGATGAAACTAGTGTTATCATACTTAACAAAACACCCTTCTAGCTGCAAAGCACCACCGCATGCTTGAGAGCATAGTGGAGCGAGTTGACTCACTGCTCGTGCTACACACGTGGCGCAATCTGGCATGGCTAAATCGCCTCTACATTGGTAAATACCGTTGATTATGTCTTGTTGGGTGGACCCTGAGACGCTGTATTTGTTGTAGGAGGAGTAGGTGGCTGAGTTGACCAGGGATGTGAGTAGCGAGTCGAGGTTTGACTCGTATGGTGACCCGGGTGAGTATTTGATTTGTGAACAACCTCCATAGATGAATGCATCTGTGGAGGATTCTGAAGGGTGAAGAAAGAGGGAGAGAATGAAGAGAGAAAGAAAGCTTTTTGCCATGAGAGTGTGTAAAAATGAGTGTGTGTGTGTGTGTTTTGTTTCTTTGTACTTATGAAATGATAGAGGTTGATCAAGAATGGAGTGGAGGCCATGCATGCAACCCTTTCAACTTTTTATAAAGTTTGCATTTATTTACCTCTAAGAGACATAATAATAATAAATATGTATTTTATAAAACTTATCTTAGTAATATTAAATTAAAAGTAAAAAGAGAAAGGAAAAAAGAAAAGTGAAAGTATATACTAAAAAGTTGGCTTTGAAAAAGGTATATACACTAAGGTCCAATAGAGGGCCAAAAGGTATTACAAAGTCGGTAAGTTTTTACAACAGTTTTTCTACAATTATGGTGAAAAAGGAAATTTATAAAAAAAAATACATATGAGGGCCAAAAGAATAGTTTAATATCAAGAAAATTTGCTAGAATGTGTTGGATTTGAGCTTTTGAAATTCAAGTAGTGATTAAAAATGAATAATCTGGTTAATTATTGGAATTGTTTGAATGATTAATTAATGCACTTACTAATTAATGATGAATCTTGAGTTAAGTAGAAATGATTTTCACTTTGATTAAAGGTAGAAGGAAAAGATGGAGGAAAAGAAGAACCAAAGATTCCTCTAGTTTTCATGCTCCCCACTTAAGAAAGTTGTGTAGTACAATTAGTTTGAGGATATTGGTTCCTTTTGTTTAACCTTATTTTCATTTATAGTAACTATCGATCTTCAAGTCATATGAAGATTAAGGAAGTTAAAACTTACTCTACAAGTAAATCATGGTTAGTGTTGTAAAATCAATCTTGACAATTGACTAATCGATGTTTAGACGGTTATCGGTGGTCTATCGATTTAGAAATCATATGATCAGTCAGGTTTATCGGTTATGATTAAAATCGGTTCTACGTGATTAACAAAAGGACTGACTTGATTTTTTTTAAATTTGAAATTTGCTAATATTTATTGACTTATTTTATTAAGGTAATATTAATTAAGGACATATGGTTTTTATTTTTCAAGCTTGTTTAACTTTTTTTATGGTTATTGACTTATAATTGTTAGGGTATTGCTAATATTTATTTATTTTTAACTAAATTCCCTTATCACTCAGGATCTCCACCTAAAAACGATCAATTACCGTCTGGGCCGATTAATCGTCTAAAGATAGTCGACTGACGACTATATATTGCTTTGCTATTTCTACAATATCTTGATAATGATACATGAAGATATTATTTGAGGAGATTACATATAAACTTGTTAATTTGTACGAATTCTTGTTAAATCCTACTTGTCTTATTGAATTAAACATGAACTCATTCACATCAAAGTATCAAACAAATAATCAAGAATGAGTTACATTGAATATTTTTGAATGTGAAACATAATAAAAACGAGTTAATTACTACTCACACGTTGTAGTGGAGATTAACAAAATATTAATATAATATCTCAACACAAATATTTTAAAATAGAACGAAAAATTAAAACATTTAAGATTGCAATACACTATTTGATCATATTCAAAATTGATTTAGGTTTTATTTTTCGTATTACATAAAACACAAATATCATTACTCCTTACAATCATTAAATATATTAACAAACATATCTTCTAGTCCGCTAGAAGTGATGGATTGTATTAGAAATGCAGAAAAAAGAAAAAACAATTAAATGGCATGATGTCACAGAACCATTGACATCCAAGCTAGGCATCAACAAATTTGCTAGTTTCTTGTTACTTTCCTGTATTTGCTAACATTTTTTAATTCATATTATACTCGTTACAATCATAAAATGTTTTAACGAAAAAAATCTCATAGAACTATTATAAATTTATAATGTTTTATTTAAAAAATAAAATTTTATTGTAAAACTATAATATTGAAAACACATTTGCTAGTCTGCTAGAGGCGAGGGATTGTAGTTGAAATACAGGAAAAGGAGGAAAAACAAAATGATATGACGTTGTTGAACTATTGACATTCAAGCTAGGCAGGAACCAACAATTTGCTAGTTTCTTACCGGTCGACCATATTTGCTAACATTTTTTAATTCTCAAATATATTATAAACTTAAAAAAGAAATAAAAAACGTTAAAGAAGTATATTTAATGAAGTTTACACAGAAAAAAAGAATTTCAAAATAAATATTTGTTTTATGCATCAATCTATATTAATTTATGTTAAAATGAAAAAATTATTATAATGGATTAAATTGTGAGGAAAGGGATAGCACTTTCACTAAAAAACAACATAAAATGTAGGCCAAGATTCGAAACCTAAACCTCCTAATTAAAACTCATGTATCTTACCATCTGAGCCAAGAAACCTCTTTCTTCTTATATATTTGTTTTGTAGAAAAGAGAAAAATTTTACTGTTCACTATTCTGGTAATTGTTATATATATATATATATATATATATATATATATATATATATATATATATATATATATATATATATATATATATATATATATATATATATATATATATATATATAATTGATACATACTTATGAATACAACTTTGTTTTTTTTTTTAAAAGCATACGGCTATAAATATCTATATTTGAAGTAGTTACAATACAAGGGCTTTGGTTAGAGCTTACAGAATAATGATATACCAATCCACCAGTGGTGGAACCAGGATATCAATATAAGTCCCTACAAAGCCAACGAAAATGATCTACCTATAGCATGAACCCGTAGATTTTTCTATCGACACTTACTTTGTTGCCAAATACATTGCAAGTTACAATAACGACACCACTGTAGGATTGAACAACCAATCTTGCCACCAGAAAAATTGATCTCTCTTTATCCGAGCCTTGATTGATTGAAACAGTTGAAGTTTAATATCGAATAATATATATTATCTAATCTTGATTTTGTATCTGAGAAGACCATTGCGTTACGATCCTTCCAAATTATATAACCCGTCATTCTGATTACGAGCTTCCAAAAGGTGTCTTTGTTTGAATTCGTACCTGATGAAAGAGCTGCTGAATCGAAGTCTTTAAAATTGGAAGCTGGACGATACTCAAACCCCCTCCACTTGTGAACATCATACCATAACGAGGTCAATTTATTACATGAAAAAACAGCATGGTCGACGTCCTCAATTTGATCTTCGCATCTGGGGCAAAGTATTGAATGTAAATCAATGCCTCTTCAATCTAGACTCGCTCTTACCGGTAATCTTCTTCTGTCTACCCCTCCAGGTAAAGATACAAACTTTTTTGGGTATTAGTGTGGACCAAAATGACTTTTGATATGGTTGACTTACAGCCCTCTGTTGAAGTTGAACGGACTCTAGACGCTCCCTGACTAGTTTAACCGAATAGCAATTGTCATTGCTCAGCAACCAGGTCCTCTTATCCGGGGATAGTTGCTGTAGATGTACACTTTGAAGCTTGACTTTCAACCTTTGTAGCTCATCTTCTACCCTGCCTTTGAATGACGCTCCCTGACTAGTTTAACCGAATAGCAATTGTCATTGCTCAGCAACCAGGTCCTCTTATCCGGGGATAGTTGCTGTAGATGTACACTTTGAAGCTTGACTTTCAACCTTTGTAGCTCATCTTCTACCCTGCCTTTGAATTCTTTTTTGTTACCCAGCTGCCAACGCCAAATCGAACCATCCCAGCAACCCATATCCGCTACTAGAGTCTCTTTTCTTCCCAATTTATTGAACACCCTCGGGAATTCAGCTGCTAGACTTGAATCATCAATCCAAATGTCGTACCAAAAGCTTGTCTTGAGGCCATTCCCTATTGTAATCTTTTGTAAATGAGGTAAATGAATCCCCTGTTTAGACAGCAATAAGCCAGAAAATATAATGCCCTTTCATAAACCACCCCTACCACTCTTTACGTTCATATCCCAACCCCCCCGAGACCCCATGAATGCTTTTAATAATTTCGACACAAAAAGAACTTTTTTCGTTATTCCAGAAACGCCACCACCATTTCCCAAGTAAACTTAAATTAAAAAAATTCAATGTTTTGTTTCCATAAGAGTATTCCAAGTGACACAGTGAGAAGAGGGAGATAACCAAAATTGATTTTAAGTAGGACAGAGTGAAGATGTCTAAAAGTGATCAATTTTTGTTTGGGTAAAACATATTATTGATTTTTTTAATTAGTAAGTGTTATATATACTACAAGAAAAGTAACATTTAGAGATGAATATTTTGAGACTACCCATTATCATTTATTTTTTTTAAAATTTGCCCTTATTTTTGTTTACAGTATTAATTTAATTTAAATATAAATAATAAACTAATTTGAAAAGATAGCATGTGTGTTTTAATATTTAAATATTTTCTCATGTGATATGATTAAATTAGAAATGTAAGTAATAATTTTAGGGTGTTTAATTGTTATGTTTTTCTTTTTGTTTTCTCCTTTTTGTGTTATAGGAGTTGATTCGTACACAATAAAAATCGTATATATATTATAAGTACAATTTATTCTTTTTAAAATCTCTAATTAACAAGTTTTTTTTAACAACAAAGTTATGTTAGTGGGTTGGGTCCACAATAACATCCATATAGGGCAATATGCGAGCTCCAAACCACACGCCATGAGGGAGTAAACCCTCCTTCATTATTTCCTGAAACCCAAACCACCGACCTTGCGAAACCCAAATCTGCATAACCCAGATCTGCTATGATGTGGCAAGAGGCGGAGGTGACGGGAGTCAACGTTGGGTGGTGGTCTAGGAGGCGGCGAGGTGCCGGAAAAAATGGAGAGGAGGAGCAATGGTCAGAGAGAGAAGTTGTAGAGAGAAAAACCTTTTTCAACTTAATTCTTTTGTAGCATATAAAGCTTGATCAAGATAACCCACAAATTAAAAATAAATAAGAAAATTAAAAAATTAGTCGCCGGAATCTGGAAATAATTGCCGGAATCTGGAAATAGTTGCCGGAAACCGGTTGGTATAGGGTGACCTCCAATAGCAGGTCATCATGCATACAATGAACAAAAATTTAAAGTTTGTCGTATTTTTTGATAAAAAAATAAAGTTGGTTGTATACAATGACAATTTCGATATAGTTTGTTGTATTTTCACGCATTTTACCCTTTTTACATTATCCATTAGATAACATACTTTTTAATATCTTTCCTTGACCTTTATATAATTTCTAAAACAAAAAAATATGATAACCATAAATTTGATAAATAATTATGAATATTCGTTTTTTTCTCTTTTTTTTTTTTTTTTTTTTTGCCATATTAGCACTTATAGGGCTGCATGCATGATTTTCACTCCGGGAAGTTTTTATATTGTCTTATATATGGAGTTGACACGGCATGTTATATTGAGAAACAGTTCAAAGAAAGTATCGATAGATGACTTGAAATCGTTACCAAACATGATTTTATTGTTTTTTTCCAAAAGTTATTATACTGATAGTCTGATAGTCCTTTAAAATATGTTCAAAAACACATTTTGGATCCTTTATCCGAAAATCTTGAAATTTGAGTTCTTGATTTTTAAAACTTGAATACACCAAGTCTTTTGTTTGTTAACACTAGTTAAACTTTCCAAATTAACTATTTTACCATTTACATAATCGGTCATTATTCATTTTTTTAATTTTAAATCATTTCATTATTAAATTGTTATATAATAATAAGTATACAACATTAAGCAATTGTTGGTGCCAATCAAGATTTGAGAGTTCATTCCCACTTGATGTCCTCCGAAACTCATCAAAACTAGAACCCTCATTTATTTTTATCATCTTCTTTGATTTCATCTTTTTTCTATCGTATTTTGACTTTTGTTGTTAACAAAATCACGCAAACACCCCCAAAAAATTAAAGAAATTATAAAGATTTTGTTTTAATTTAAGGTTCTGGTTTTTACTACATTGTTTGCTAAAATTGTAGTGGTTTATGTTTTGGTACGAAAATTGTAGTGGTTTATGTTTGCTGAAATTGTAGTGGTTTATGTTTTGCTGAAATTGTTTGCTGAAATTGTAGTGGTTTATGTTTGCTGAAATTGTAGTGGTTAGTGTAACACCAGCTTTCACGAGCTTAAAATTAGGGATAATTTAAACTTTTTAAAACATATTTACTAAAGCATGCAGCGGAATAATCAGCGCTTACAAAAGATTTGTAGTGTCAACTGACTTGGCGGTAAATTTACATCAAAAGAATATACCAAGTTCAACCATCAGGTGTTACCAACTAAACTACCGACCATCGGGTCACATACATAAAACAACAGAGTGTTCCCCAAAAGGTATATACATAACTACCAAGAGTACCCGTCTCACCAGGCCGTTTAAACATCACCTGCGGAAAATGTAAATCATGCACCGTTAGCTACAACTAGCTAGTGAGCACAAGTTGCACATAAGTATCAATAAGCATGCTATCACAACAAAGAAACATCACACAAGGCTATCCTATCACATCGTTGTGTGCCAACATATCAGCAAGAGTTGTATCTTACAGGGGTTGCAAGCCCCGCTCAACGACTCTAACTGGGGAATCAGCCATACCTAGCCGCACTGGTGGGGAAGCGAAGAGCAGCCTACCGAGCGCGTTACGAAGTTAGATCAACTCAAAACGGATCTCGAACGTAAGCCAAGATCCAACTCACGTCAAGGAATGGTGGTCCTACAGAACCCGAAACCCGGGGTGCACCACCGAGCATCGTTGATCCCGAATAACCAGCCTAACTAAAGGCCCTCAAGGGATCCAGCCGCAGCTGACCTCAACCATGCCAGGAACTGTTAACAGTCCCCCGAGTGTCCGGACATAACAATAACACATAGTCGATCCAATCAGGATCCAATAGCATGCGCGCATATAATCACAACAAATATTTCTCATACCTGATGAGCAGGACATGCGAGTACAACTTAAGCATAACATACAGTTACTACACGATTCATGTTACAAACATTCATTTACTACCTGTACAACTCTAGTCATCATGAGTATCACAACATGGCATATTACATCATAACATACCTTACGTACGCACATGTAGAAGCATGAATAACACATAAAGCACACAATAGTTAGCCCAACTTACTGAGCCTCATGGGAAACCGATACTCACCTTAAACTCACAGAAAGCTAACACAACAAACAGCGTCCTCCGGCTCCACAGTAGTACCTAACATAGTAGGTTCAAGTCCAAATCAACACAGTACATATATTATTCTCAGATCTGTCATAAACCTACAACCTACCAAACTAGACCACTGCTTGCGGCCACAAGCATCACTGCTTACGCCGGCAAGGTCTCCTAAAAACACCACCTTACGGGCGCAAGGGAACCCCTTGCGCCCGTAAGGGTACTTTCTAACCAATCATTGCTTTTGGCCGCAAGGGTAAACCCTTACCCCCGCAAGCTTGATTCTCTGGGTGCTTTCGGCCGTAATCTATGTGCCTACGCCCGAAAAGCTATTTCCTTCGTCCGTAGACGGTAAACACATTAATACATGCTTACGGCCGCAAGTACCCTTGCTTACGGCCGCAAGGACTCTCAAATCCTGCTTTCGGGCGCAAGCACATATGTTTGCGCCGCAAGCAATGGCGGTACAGCAGACCCAGCTCTGTTCCCGAACAGAACCTGTAACTCACCATTTTTACCACTTTAATCAACTGAAATCATGTTTTTAGTGATTCTACATGTTCTTTAACATCATTACTAGCTTCCCTACATGTATTTGAAGGGTTTTTAACCTGACCAAACCACCATATGACTCAAACTGGTCAAACCTGGGTTTGATTCCACTGGTTCAATCCTAAAAGCGGAACTGGATTGAACACAACCCTCTAAACCCCAAAAGGGTTAGGATCTTTTAACTAATACATGATCCACATAGTTTCTTGCAAAACAATCCATCATAAGGTTATAGAATTATACCTGATCTGAAAAAAAACTTCAGGATTATTAAAGTAGTCCACCACTACTGCACCTCCGATTGAACTGGCTGCTAGACCGCTCCTGGATCACCAAGACTCCAATTCTCGAAAACTAGAATGTGTGTGTGTGTGTGTTCTTCTTTGCGTCGATCACCAAAACCGAGAAACACCACTTGGTGTTTCTTCCTTGTTCGACGAGAGAGAGATACGCCGAGAGAGAGAGAGCCGAGATCGAGAGGATGAGGGGGAGAGAGAGTTGTGGTGGCTAGGGTTAATCCCTTAATGTCTCATATCTAATCCTTAAGGCTTAAGGATATTATATAGGGATTAACTTGGACCTAAGCCCGTTTAATTAAAAGTCCACTGTTTTTAATTAAACTTACAACTCTTCTCATATTGACCCCCTGGACTTTACTAGTTAATTAAATATTAATTAAGTGGTCCGTTAAATATTAAAACTTAATATTTAATTCTCTTTAAATAATAAATAACTATTTATTATTTATTCCTTTCTAATAATTAATCTGAACTGGATAATTATTTATATTTCTCTTTTCAATAATTAATTCTGACTGATTAATTATTTACTTTTCTCTTTAATTAATCTAACTGATTAATTACTTTCTTTTCCTCTTTAATAATTAATCTAACTGATTAATTATTTCCACACAGATTTATGGTGAAATCCAACTGTTCTGAATTGGGTGTGTAGCAGTGTGACCCTTTAGTATCTTATAACATTGGATACAATATGCCCGTTAATTATCTTTGCACATAATCCAACAGTATTTGCTTCAAAATCATCAATATTAACCAATTCATAACTCCAAAATGGATTATCACCTTCATAACATCAAAACTAAGTTTCTATACAAGAATACTTACTCAACAATAAAGAAGATGACCCTAAACTAGCTACCAACACCTTGAATCAGTTGCTAGAGTCAGAAATTAATAGCTTTCCCTTTGATTCTCCTCTCAAAACTCAAAGAGATCATGTGTATGTGTCAATACGTATGTATGTAGGTTGTGTGTGTGTTTTGGTGTCTTCCAGGGGATAAGGAAGAGTACCCACCGCCTTTGGTGGTAATAATAATAACACACGGGTATTTCGTTCCCCTATTCAACTTACAACTTAAATTAGGTTTACCTGTTTCAACTAATGGGGATATCTTTGGAACCATTATCTAAAACCATTTAATATTTTATAACTTTCACTAGTTATCCTCATGTTTCATCTAACACCTCATACATTCACTTTAACTAACTAACAACATAGGTTAGTAACCACAATATAATCAATTTAACACCAAGGTACAAACAGTTTCACTAAAGGTACATCTAGGTATAACTAAGCCCATTTTTAGGATGTTACACTTAGCCTCCCTTGTATTCAAGTGGTGGTAAGATATATAAGACAATCCACACAAAGAATCGTAAAGTTTAAAAAGTGCATGAAAGATTGTGGAGTGGAATCAAAAATTTTGTGTGCGTGGTGATTGTCCTACACGGCGACTTACGAGTTATTGAAAATTGTCGTGGAACTAAGAGAAGTATTTATCAAGTACGAAGTTGAAGGTAAGCTTTCTGTTCTTTTTCTTGGCTTATGTTAGGTGTCATGTGATGCAAGGCGTCCCTGCTACACAAACATTTTCTTTCACTATGTTCACATCTCATTCTTATGTTTATATTTTGGTGTTTGATGCTTCGCTTGGACTTGGTGGTAATAGAGCCCCCGGTCATGAGGATTTTCGTGTTTGCAAAAGTGTGGTTAACTTCCTTGAAAAGTTTAAGACTAAAACGGAGCTTGTGTCTACAACATCAAAACCATTGCCACATCATTTTAAGAGAAATTTGAGATGTCGATATACTTCTAAGGGATAGGGAAAGAACACAGAATTTTTGTTTAAAGGGTGCGGAAATGTGTTCCAAGTATGACAAGTACTGGGGCAACTCTGACAAGCAAAATGACTATATGTATTTTGCATTTTTATTGGGATCCGTCAATGAAATCCATGTTTATTGGACATGGGATTTCGTAACATGATCAAACATGTAACGGTTGATAATCCCATGTCAAGCGAAAATGTTGATATGAAGGTTACTTTTTAGTTCAGGAGGTCGAAGTTAAGATGGAAAATTTGTTTACAATGTATAAACAAAATTTTGACAAGTTCGATTCTCATCCATGGTCTGAAGAAGGTAGTAAAGATGATGTTCCTTGTTGTATTGGCGAGAATGCAATATTGGGTGGGTTTCTAAACGCGCAAGATAACAACTCGTTTTCATCGGAAACATAGTTAAAAAAGGTACTTTAATGGGCCGATAACTCCATACAATAAAGATTTTAACATTCTTCGGCGGTGAAAGCAAAACGCCTCGTGTTTCCCGATCATTTTTCACATGACCAATGATATTATTCTAATAATTTCTACTATTCGTTTAATAACTTTTTTGCATTACAGTTTTTTATATTTATCTAATGAGATATGTTGAAAATTCAAATTTTGAGTGTGGCTTCTGAGTCAGCATTTAGCACCTAAGATTAGTTTTTGAGTCAAATTTCGAGTGCGTATTAGATCCATATTGAACAAGCTTGTCGACATCGATAGTCAAGGCATTGATTTGCACCTAAGATTGGGTAAAAAAATCAAGGAAAGCGATTATAGATGTTGTTGATGAAATTTTAAATGATGACGTAGAAATAGGTAATAACTTTTAACAAATATTTAATTTCTTTGTGAAAAATGATTGATTACATACTAACTTTGTTTGTTTTTCGGTTTTCATTGTTATATAGAGCCTGAAGATGCGATACGTAACAAAAAAGGACAAGGAAAAGGGAAGACGCCTATGGAAGTTTAAGAGTTGACACTTGATAGTTCATATGTTACTCTTGTTTGTTTTTCGGTTTTAGCACTTTATTTTTTTTTTCAGGATTCGGTTTTAAAATGATTTTCTTTTACGGTTTGGTGTTTGGCTACTAGTTTGTTTCTCGATTGAATATATTTTACCTAGTCGTGTCACAATTGGATATCATATGTCAATAATTTTTCCCGGTACCTAATTCGGTGCTACGAAAGGTACAAAGGCTTCGGTGCTAATAGGATTTGTATCACAAGTTGGATCAAATTCAGTGCTACATAGGATTGGTACTGAGGATTCATTGCTAATGAGATTTGTATCACAAGTTGGATAAAATTCGGTGCTAATAGGATTGGTACCGAAATACTAGTACCATTTCTGAAACTGAACCAGTACCACTTCTTGTATTTCGGTTTAGTATTCGATACCAAGAATTACCAAATTCGGTTTCGGTATTTTCAATGCCAATACCGGTTTTGTCCAGTCTTGGTACCAATCTCACTCCTGGGTAATATATGGGTTATAATCGAGGGCCTTATATACGGGGTGTTGGAGGTATAGATGAGTTGGGAGAGCATGCATACATGTTTAGATTATTATTGTTAAAAATAAATTCTAATTATTATTTACATCTTATTTAAATTATTTTATTTAGTTAAGACATATTTAACCCACCTTATAATAAAATAACAAATTTTACAAATAAATACAAACTTAATTTTTTACACATTTTGCATAAAAAAACTAGACATTTTAATTAATTAAATGTTTGATTGCTTATCCTCTTGTTTTTAATTTTGGTGTAGTGTCCAAAATTTGCTCCCTCAGCTTACCGTACAAATGTCCACTCTTCACCTCCTCCTTCATCCCTGCACTAAACCCTAGACCCACCTCCATTCATGGATCCCCGCCGTGCACCTCGCACCGTCATCGACCCTAAAGTCCGCCATGTCGGTTTCTTCGCCCCACCTGATCGTTCTCAATCAGTCCCCTTACAACAATCCGCATCATCTCCACCCTTATCCGACCTCTCTCCCTCCGGTAACTCACTATCTCCGGTTATGATCCCGCCTCCCCGTCATCTCTCTGATCTGTCATCTCTTACAGTACCAGCTGGGTTCAATCCTACTAGGCTATTGTCACCGCATCGTCGTTTCTCCGATGAGACTGTAGTTCCCGTTGGCAGTTACAACCCCTCGGAGTTCGCGTCTCCGTCTGTTGCTGATTTCTTTGAGGAAAAGAATTCACGGTCACCGGGGCCGCGTCGGAGTCGTGGAGTTGGTGGTTCTGGGAAGTTTGCTTCTTCTTTGCCCGCCGGTGGTTTTGAGTTGCCGCCGGAAGTGAAACCGAAGAGCTTGACCACCGTTTCGGTTGTCAGTAACTTGCAACCTAATGTGAAAGGTATGTAATGGAAGAGCTCATTGTTATTTATGCATTGATTTGTTAACAGCTTGATTTTTTACATTGTTACTACCATTTGATAAGTAACCAATAGATAATCCAAGGGTAAAATACTTGATATTATTTAATGATTGGATGATGAATTCTGTTGCAGCTACAATCAAAGTAATGAGTGGGATAATTCAAGCTGAAAGTAATCTGTTAACCATAGGTAGATGTACTTGACGGAAGCACTAGAATTTAGTAATCAGATAATTAGTATCAAATTGTAATCAAGCTTGTTCAAACAACTATTTTGCATATCTTAGGAATTGAAACTTTGAAGTAATTGGAATTGAATTCAGTTCTTGAAATTTTCTTCTGGAAACTTGTTAAGACAATGCTGCTTTATCTACAGAATTTATATTCCGTACACTATCTACGTATGAATATTTATACACGTGACGTCATGTTTCTGCTTTGTTTTAAGAAACTGTTATGAAAGATATGCATAATGTTTCTAATTGAGAAGTTTCAAACTTCAATCTAGCTTTCTTCTCTTTTGTTCCTGTGGACCCATTTGAGTGGAAAGCTGGTACGAGCTAAGAAAATATGAAAATGAATAGACTACAATATTGGCTAATAGGCTGAACGTCATAACAAATACCTTGTTTGTTTCTTTTGTGTCGGTGTATTCCGGATGATTGTTTTTAATTCTTTTAGATTTTTTCATGAACCTGAAACATACAGTTGGATTTTCACTTCTTTTCTTTCATGAGTATGTTTATTTATATTTAAGAATGTGTCTCTTTGACTATGTGTGTATGTTAACAAAAAAAGTGGATATAAATTTGATGTAACAGGAATTCTTAACATAATTGCTGTTTCATTTTATTATGTTCATATATAAGATGTGCTAGAACTTTAAAGCTTATTAGCAGTTAATAGCGTTGAGATCTTGGTGAGATCTCAGTGGGATAGCGGTTCGAGGTCATAGACAAAATAGTGGTTCAAGATATCGGTTCTAAATAGCGGAGGCACTAATCTTGCTGAGATTTAAGCTATTTTAACGAGTTCTGAATAGCTACTTAATCACAGTCATGGAAGGATTAGTTTTGTAATGGATATTTAATCGGCTTCTTAACTTAGTTTTGTAATTGATTTGAAATATATATATATATATATATATATATATATATATATGTATGTATGTATGTATGTATGTATGTATCTATCTATCTATATTGGTATGTATGTATATATACATACATATATATAGGGGAGGGATCATTTGAGAACCAATCTTATTGCGAGTAACACGAGAACCAATCTTAACCATTCATTTGATAATTGGAATTCATGGATGGAGAGCGTGGAGGGATAGAGTGTGGCAAGGTGCGTGGGATGAATTCATGGGTGGGTGATGAAATTGAAAGAGGGGGAATTGGACGGTCCAGATTGGTTATCACGGTACTTGCAATAAAAATGGTTCTCAAATGAACTTTTTCGTATATATATACACACACATATATATGGGAGCGTTTATTTGAGAAGCGTTCTTATTTCGAGTACCGCGAGAACCAATCTTGGCCCTTGATTAAAGTAAATTTATGGCCAATAAAAATTACGGCTTATTAATGTTTCATTAATGGCTCAATGGTGATGCACTAATGAGGGGTATTTCAGGAAAATCAAGTTACGTTTTTTAATGATGGCCTACTTGGATGCAATTCACGGTTGGAAAAATATATAAAAGACCAAAATACCCCTATTAATGAGCATTAATGGCGATTACCAATGGTACTCGCAGTACCCGCAATAAGAACGGTTCTCAAATGAACTTCTCCTATACACACAAACACATATTTTACATAAGATAAAGAACCGCTATCCCACTGCGATAGCCACTATTTCAAATTATGGTCCTTGACCGCGATCTGATTTTTGACCGCAATAACTGCGTAGTGCACATCTGCATTGACTAATTAATATTAGGCATTTAAACCAGAATCAAAACCATTACTTGCGTAATTTGCAACATTATAGGGTTGACCCTACAAGATTATAGACTGAGGGAGAATGACAGTGAAATGAGTTATATTCAAGTTAAATTAATAATTGACGTAGTATGGTACATTTTTTGCTATTTGGTTAAGTAAATCCATGGAAACCACCATGTTATTACTGAAGATTGTAGTTGCTTTGCCCTTCTCCATGGTCATTTGGAGCAAATGTACCTTTGTTTGTTAATCAATACTTTAATAGCATTAGCTATATCTGATGCAACTTCATCTGTGCTCTCATTAATGTTTATTGTCAAATTCCTTACTGAAATCTGGTTACATGTATTGACCATTTGATTTACCAAAATAAATCGGCAACCGTCAATTAATCAGTTCTGACTTGCTAATTTCCCTCTCATATTTATGTTTGACCTACATTAATGATTTTCCTTTATATCTTTGCCCATTAAATGATTTGAAACGTGGATTATGTGCAGTCAATTACAAGGAAATGAAAAACTTTAAAGTTTGTACATTAAATCCATTTGTCGCCTTCATTTAATCACTATGATATCCTGAATTTAATTCCTGCCAAACGCCCCTAAACCTTATGTTCTTTGGCTCATCTTCCTTTAAACTCTAAATCAGCATTCTGCTATGGGATCAGTTCAAAAACGTCGTTCAGCTTTTGTTCCAAAAGTTAGGCAGGTTGGCTTCTTTACCTCATCAGACCATTATCTATCAGAGATGGTTTTTCCTTCATCTTCATCCTTTTCATCAGACCCACCTGAAAATTTTCGATCACCTGTGATGATTTTTCCTACACGCTATCTGCAATTCGCACCCCGTTCTTCTGATCAATGTTGTCCGACTGACTCCACCATCATCAGTCAACCCGAGGATTTTGAATCTTTTGTTGGAGATCTCTCCAATGATGTTCGAACAATGAGTCCGTCATGTCAAGTTAAAACTGGAAATTTTGTTTCACCAAATGTTTCATCTAACGGTAGTTTGGCTGTGGCAACAAGAGTCAATGGCATAACTGGTATGAAGATTTTTGTATTTTAAACTCTTTTAAAAAGCTTAAAAGGTAATACAATGGTTATCCGATCCATTGGGATTTGAAACTAGAGTACCAGACACTAATTAATGTAGGATCTATCTGCCAAATAAAAACTTGCAATTTTGGTAAATGTTCTAGTATTTGTTTGTTAGGCTAGAATAAATCAACGAAATTGTAAACTTTACATGTGAGAAGTGTGATTTGTGAATATATTATTTTTTAAAAGACGGCTAAATTGTTGTATGTGTTTAATTGACTTTTAAAATGTAAGGTTTGACTTTTTAAAAAAGGTTTTTGGTTTTATTTTTGCAGAAAAGGTTGGTGAACAATCTCATGAAAGTCAAGATAATCGTGGTGCGAAGTCAAAGCCACTGAAAGAAAAAACGTCAAAAGCTGAAAGGCGTGCTCTTCAGGAGGCTCAACGAGCTGCAAAAGCTGCTGCAAAAGGTGTGTCCTCTTTTACTACTTTTTTCACCTTTTATATTTTAGCTTTGAAGCTTTAAGTTTGCTCACCTTTGAATTATCAGTTTAGACTATGTAGCGGATAATGAATTGTAGTTCAGATTATTTAGTGTCAAAATGACCATACTTGGGGGAAAGCAAAAATTGGCTAAATGAAAACTGATAATTGTGATAAATGCTAATGCTGATCTCCAATTAAATAAGTTATCATCACAATTATAAAATGGTCTTTGAGCTCCCTACGTTTTACCTCATCTTGCATTTATTCATCTCTGTTTTTTTTTCTTTTATTTATTTTTGTATTTTGTCCTTGTGTTGTCAGTCTTTTTTGCCCGTCTCTTTCTAGTACAAGAACTAATTGTTTTGGAGCCTATTCCCCAACATACGTTAGTGTGCCTGTAGTGGTATGTCATCTGCATGTAAAAGAGAAATATGGGAGAAATATTTGAAAGAAGATACTAATAAATAAGAGTTAAAAACCATTTTAATATCTGACTTCTTTTGATTATAGTTTTGTTGCCATATTACAAAAGAATATGGTTGTCAATCAAATATGAAATGCATCCTAGAAATCGATATAACACTATATTAATGTTTGAAACAAAACCGGTAAACAGAGGTTTTCATTTGTTGTACTGAGAAGAGTTCCATATATTATGCCTATTACATAGATGACGTTCACTCTCAGTCTCGTGAAAATAATTTTTTTTTGGGATATTGTTTGTATTTCCTTATAGTATCCTTTTAGTACAAATTTATTGCTTCTTGTTCAATGCTGCTCCTAAATGTATGATTCTTGTCAACGCTGTGTGCCTTATGTTTGGTATTGAGGGTGTTTGGGTAAAACTGATAACGATTATGATTTTCTTATTGTTCCCGGTCAAAATTAGAGGTGTAGTTGTTGAGCCAAGTTGAGTCGACGAGGTTCGAGCTCGACTTGATTATAAAACTTGAAGCAACTCAACTTGAGCCTGATCGAGCATGTATTATCAAGCTCGAGCTTGGGCTCAATTCACAACTAGATACGTCCGAGTTCGGCTCAAGTTGACTAAATTATCAGCTCTTAAATATTACTAATATTATCAAAGTTGGTATTAGTTTTCTCTATACTTTTAAGCTTGGCTCGACGTGACTCATACTTCTAAGCTCAAATTGACTTGATGATAAAGTAGTATATTTATGTAGAAAATTTGTAAAATGGCACAAGCTCAATAAGTCTCTCTAACTACATTGTCAACACCTCAACAAACTGTTGTGTAAACAGTGTTACAAGGAAAGGAATGCATGGATTACGTGTACTATAGCCCAGTGTAACAACTAACAATATGTAACATATCTATAACCAACTCTCTCGGGCATTAGTAGTCGAGTATTCTAATACTCAAGTTCGGCTTGAAAGTCTACTCAGGTAGCTCGAGCCTGAACTTTTGACTCAGCTTCGAGCATTTTTTTCTATTCAGTCTTGAGTAGTTCACAAGTTGGCTTGACTCGGTTACACCCCTAGTTAAAATAACCAGGTTCGGGAAATCAGGTAGGTAGTTGCTGCAGGATACTGATTATTGAGATAAATATGAAACTATCGAACTAATCCATAGCTTTAATAATCTCCTCATCTAATTTCTGATTTGTCAAAATAATCACACTTCTATAAACCTAGATCTCATAGTGCAGTCTTGTCATATGCTTATGATCATATTTTATGCTTTTGTTTATCCAGCAGAAGGAAATGCTGGTTCAGGGGTAGCAACTTCAGCAAACGCTAAAACAGGAAAAGCCTCTCAAAAGAAAGATAATGCCTCAATTGCAGTTTCTGAGAAAAGGGGCAGTGATCGCCCCACAGATAAAGATAGAAAGAAAGACATCCCTCACCCTCGAATGCAGTTTGATGATACAACTCGTGTGGAGAAAGCTAAAAAACGTGCGGTTGTAAAACAAACTGAGGTCAGGAACAGAGTTGAGCTGTTTAGGCATCTGCCTCAGTATGAACATGGAACAAAGCTTCCTGATCTTGAAAAAAAGTTTTTCCGACTCAGTTCAGTACACCCTGCCATTTACAAGGTACTTTGTTCAAATTTCATTGTTTGATTCGGTATTGGTTAATTCTGTTATTGACTAAATAAATATTTAGTATTAATGATATATACAGAAAAAGGCTGGTTTTTGTTAATTTGATTTGGTTTTTTGGCAAATCCGAACCTAACAAAAAGTTTTGGTCAATGCTAAAACCAAAAAAACTGACCATTATCTCTGGGCAAAATCAGCTAATGGCTTGGTTGCAACTTTGCATAGAATATAATATCTTATCAAATTTTAGTTAGTACAAATAACAGTAGACTCTATGTGTTTAAGATAAATAAAAAAAGGTGTAAATCGAAGGAAAAGATCGAATCAATAATAACATGGTTTGTAACTGGTGATAATATTGGAGATATATATGGTTGAAATGAGGAATACAATTGCATTGTTTAATAATAGATAAATATGTAAATGAGTTTCCTACTTATTTCGTAGCTGAAACTATGCCCTTTGTTTATTATTTTAAAACGTTTTAAGCCGGGATAAAGTTTTAGTAGGTTACATAATAGAGGGGAATTTTATATTTTTTACTATATGGTCATTTAAATACTTTTTGTTATTGAGGCAAAGAACATTAGAATCTCACCTTCAATGATGTAATTGTTAAAAAAAATGAAATGTTATTTAACCCTTAAATAGGGTTAGAATTGAATTACAAAGTCAACAAAGGAGCCTTGAATATAAAACTTTTTAGAGTTATATGTAACATGATTTTAGGTCAACGAAATGGGCAGGAAAATAAGATATTTAACCAATAGAAAAATAACAAGTTGCCAAATAGTTACTTACAAATTAGATTACTCACAAATATTTCTATTTATATACATTTGATCTGACTTCCGGGCTTGATTATTTGATTTGATTTAATCAGGTTGGATTAAGATATCTGGCTGGTGATATATCAGGTGGAAACGCTCGTTGTATTGCGATGCTTCAAGCGTTCCAAGAGTCCATAATGGAATATTCTACACCACCCGAGAAGGCTCTGAACAGGGACTTAACTGCAAAAATAAACAGCTATGTTTCTTTTTTAATCGAATGCCGGCCCCTTTCAATCAGCATGGGAAATGCAATCAAGTTTGTTAAAACCCGAATAGCCAACCTCCCATTAACCCTCTCTGAATCAGAAGCGAAAACAAATCTTTTGTCTGAAATCAATCATTTCATAAATGAAAAAATAATATTAGCAGACAAAGTGATAGTACGACACGCTGTGACAAAAGTCAGAGATGGGGATGTTCTACTTACTTACGGGTCCTCTTCTGCAGTCGAGATGATATTATTGCATGCCCACGAGCTTGGAAAGAAGTTTCGTGTTGTGATTGTGGATGCACGCCCGAAACTTGAGGGGCGACTTTTACTTCGAAGGCTTGTGGGAAAGGGTATCAGCTGCACTTATGTCCATATAAATGGCGTTTCTTATATTATGCATGAGGTTACTCGGGTTCTACTGGGTGCTTCATCAGTGTTGGCAAATGGAACGGTTTACTCGAGAGTAGGGACTGCTTGTGTTGCTATGGTTGCTAATGCTTGTGGTGTTCCAGTTATTGTTTGCTGTGAAGCCTATAAGTTTCATGAAAGAGTGCAACTCGATTCAATTTGTTGTAATGAACTTGGTATGCTTCTTTCTGACCTTTTATTTTCTTTCCAATGAAATATTATTGCTTGAATTTTCATGTATGAAACATGAAACCACAGGGGACCCTGATGCCATTGTTAAAGTTCATGGGAGGGAGGAGATTAACCATTTGAAGGATATTGCAGATAACGAAAACCTACAACTTCTTAATTTAACGTAAGCATAATGCGGTAGTTAATACTCTTTTAGGGGCTGTTTGTTTACTGCTTAATGGAACCATTCAGCGTTGAATGATTCAGCACTCAGCGTGTTTGATTACTGTCACTAAATGAAGACTGTGCTGAATGAAATAGAAGAACAATGCTGAATCATTCTACCTTAAAGTTCATGCTGAATCATTAAGCATCAAATATTTTACGTTAATACTCTTTTCACATATTGCCTTGTTAAACAATCATATCTTATCTTATAATATAATATATCACTATTAAGGTAAAGATGGTAATTTGCATCATGTAGATTGTTCATTCAGAACCTTTATCAAAGAATATGTCACATTCAGAGATAGATTCATTCAGAGCCTTTGAATTATTCAGACCACATAATCGACATTTAGTGCTTAATCATTCTGTTTAAACAAACAACCTCTTAGTTTTTATTTAAAAATTGTAATACCAATTATAATGTATAAAAGAGGCCCTCTTTAAAACTATACCAATTCCTAAAACCAATTTACGACCAAATGCGAGCTTATTTTTCTTCCGTTATGTCAACAAACAGGTACGATGCAACGCCTGCAGATTATGTTTCAATGATTATAACAGATTATGGCATGGTGAGTTTCTTATATCTTTGTTATAAACTTGCAAAATGGCATTTTTATGTTTAGATTTAAAAATTTACTAACATTTGAATTGATGATGTTTTTAGATCCCACCTACAAGTGTTCCTGTCATTGTACGAGAATTTCGCAAAGAACAGATGGATATAATGAGTGTTTGAGAATTATGGAGACTTTTTTGCCGGGAAATTGCTAATTTTTCTTTTTCTTTGCTTTATGTTTAGTTATTTGAGAGACAACTGACTCTGTGAAGAGTGCGAATTTCCGCCTCTCCGAGCTTTGGTGTTTTTGAGTCTTGTGTACCCTTTCGACTCGTATCATGGGTTTAGAAGGACTCGGTTTTGGTTAAGGTCATGTACCTCATTTTTGTTGTGGTTTGAGGTTTTTGGATTTATGTGACTAATTATGTCTCCCATGGAAGGGGGATGTTTTATAGACTGTTTAGACCGTTTTGACATATCTGGTGATCTGGTTTTTTTTATTTAAGAGTTATTAATGACCTTTCTACATTTCCTAAAGATAGAAACAAGACATGCAGTTGTGCATAAGCTTGTTTGTTTTTTTTTTTATTATTATTATTATAATTTTTTTTTTGAAGTTAAAGCACGTATGAAGCAGCTTGTTTACTTATTGACATGTACTGAGACCATAAGTTGGGTCAAAAATCAAAATGCTGCTGCTAAGTGCTAAGTCTTGACGAAAATCTTACCTTTGAAGGTTTAAATTTAGGCCCGACAATTCGGGTCGTGTTCGTGTTAAATGGTTCGGGTTGTGTTTATGTCGACCACATTTTCTTGTTATTTTAGTGTCGACCCATTCGTGACCCGATTTAGTTTCGTGTCGTGTTTGGTTCGTGTCACTTAATTCGTGTCCGGTTCGGGTTGTGTTTCCGTGTTGACCCATTTTTTGGAGAAAAAATCAAGTTATGTTTTCGGTCAAATAACTTGATTTTTATGTTGGGTTTTTATAGCGAATTATTTTTTAGAAAATGTTGCATTTGTAACTTTCTTATATCAACTTTACCAAACTTTTATTACGCATTTTAATTCTTTTTTTGTTCAACTTGTTCAAACTTCTAAAACACAAATACTTATAAATTTCACAACATAAGTTTTGAAATTCAAAACACAAACACTGATAAAATTCACAACATAAGTCTTCGTTTCCCTTTAGCCACATAACCATGGGAACCTTCAGGAATTTCAGATTGACTACATTGTAGTGGTGTATTCTGCTCCTCCTCATCATCTAATGGATGTACATCACTTTCTTGTGTAGTAGCCATGACTAAGCTACCAAAACAACACCATAACACAATAACCCATTAAACATGATTCACAATTTCACATATATAAAAATCTAGATAAACATATATTTAACAACATACACACACATATATACTGTATATATATATATGATACAATGCACTGCGCATAATAATGATGTGACACCCAGGTTTGATTACCCCTAATTATGTGCTAGTTAAATATAAGTGTTATATGTGTGTATTGGGTGTTAAGTGTGTAATTTTATATGTTTAATAAAATATAGGGGCTTTTGTTGTCAAGTTTGAAAGTTCTAAAGTGGAGGGGCCTTAGTTGTCATATAAGTGAAGTGTGAAATATGTACCAGATATATGAGACTCTTCTTTGACTTCTTCATTAAGTCATTCTAGACCTTTCATGCACACCTCATACATACATATATACGTGATATCTACTTGATGCTTTTTTTCTTTAATCTTCTACAACACACTACATACATATTCATCCATATGTACGTACAAGCTGGCCATCTTCTTTTTGTTTGATATTAAATCAAAATAGGAAGCTTAACATCATTTAGTTCCATCTTAGCATAAGAATCATCAAGGTGTATCGATTTCTTGACTTTCTTGCTATTAAGGGTCAAGTGATTCAATATGGTTAAATCATTATGTATAGTATGTTAATTCTTGTTGTTGTATTGTTATAAAGTGTTTGGGGTGTAGGAAAACACTCCTAAATCAATTGTAGATCAGTTAATTTGAGTTTCTGTCGAGTTTGGCCGGATTAAACAACAGTCAGTCGTGAAACTGCTGCTGTAAGTGCAGAGACACGGCCGTACCTATGGAGTCACGGGCATGACCAATAGACCGTGGCAAACCCTAGTTCTTAGGGTTCGGGCGTAACATGGCACGGGCGTACCTACATAAGGTACGGGCGTGCCTCGCCCCTGCTCAGTATTCAATAGTGTAGTATTGAGGTGTTGTTAATACGTGTATTATATGTGAATTATGTAGGATCGTGAATAGACCGTTACACAACTCTTACTCAGTATTATATCAGTGAATAGATTACAAGGTGAGTCTTCTAGACTATTACTCATATGTGCACTATGTGTGTTATTACAGTAGAATACAATCATGTGACTATCATATGTGTTATAGCATGCTGCTTTGTGCAACAGTGGCTCAGATGAGTACAGTACTGTGACTCAGTTGTTGCCCTGGGTCTAGAACCAGTGGTTTGCATATTTTGTTACACGAGTGTTATCTATATGTGATTATATACATGTGTTTATATGATTAACAGTCTGGTAAACTCACTAAGCTCTCGTAGCTTACCAGATATTATGTGTTGTGTTTTGCAGGTACATATGTCGCCGGAGTTGTAGGTGGTGGTGGTTGGCTCATCGACGGAGAGAGATGAAGATAGTTGCAGGTGTGGTGGTTGGCTCATCGACGGTGGCAGTGGGTTTTTTTGAACAGAGAGACGAAGGGGTTGAGAGAGAGACCGCAGTGGTGGTGCCAGGGGTGGCGGTGGTGGTGCAAGGTTTGACAGTGGTGCAAGGTTTTATAAATAATATATTTGTTTTTAAATTAGAAAAGTATTTAAAATTAAGAAAAAGAATTAAAAAAGGGATAAGGGGTATTTTAGTCATTTTAGTTAGGACAGGGACTACAGGCGTGACAAAGTAAGAACTTTAGGGACGTATGGTGTAATTAATGAACCCTAGGGACGATTGGTGAAATTAGTGGCAAACCACATGAACGATTGGTGTAATTTACTCTAGTTTTTAAGATTGAAAATTACAATAATAGCCCTTAGGGTTACTCCGTATCTGTAACAAATGTATGAGAATCTTCTATCGAGCCCATTACTCTAGCGTTTGCCTGTTTCATTTGATCGAAACCTGAAATATTATCAAACGGTCTATCTTTGTTTATAGTCGTTAAATAAAGAAGAATCTGTCAGGCGGAAATCTACCCCGACTTATGTCAGTATATACCTCAGCTTAAAGCCGGTATCTAACGAATAGTCTACCTTGGCACATAACCGGTAAGCTGCCTCAACTTATAGCCAACATACTAACTTGTCATAAACTACTTCATTATTCAGACGTTTAACTATGCACCTGTCACTTGTTACTTCAACCATATAACTAACACATATGTTATATTGGTTCCAAGGACTCTCTAGTTCATCAATGATTCTCACGACTGTCTTAAGGTTATTGGAGACTTAAAGTAAAGTTTTAAAGTTAGGCATTTTAATTAATAAACATACGAAGTATTTTTATTTTGATTTTATATAAAATTTACTTTTCTAGCTATTTTAATAAGTTGCCCAAAACCTTAAATTTCAACAGGAAAGAGATTGGAATACACATACCTCTTACAATTGGAAGCAACCAAGATATAACCTTGAATAAATTGGCACATCTCAAAGTTTATTCCTACTTCCTTCAAAGAAGATGGAATCTCCTTTGACTATTCTCAAAAGGGAGATAGATTTGTGTACAACGAGTTGATCTAAGCACGCGCGCTGTGGCGGGATTTTAGGACGAACAAAATTTAAAAATTAAATCAAAATATAATATTTAAACCAAAAAAGGGAAAAACATAGGCTTTTACACTTGTAATGCTTCATTTGGTTCAAACTGAAGTTGTTTCATATTTTATTTCTATATTTCGTCAAATATAATTGCTTAGTATTATTAATCCTTACAATCGAAATTTTGTAAGTATAAAGAAAATATAGAAACTAACATATGAATATAAATAGTTGAAAAAAACATGAGAAACTTAAACATCTAGGATGTTCAAATTCAAACTGATTTAAATTTTATATTCATATTATGTCTAACAATTTATCTCTTATAAGTTTGACGAAAAAAACTAAACATTTAGGCTGTTCAAATTATATTGGTTCTAGTTTTACTTTTCATATTACGAATAACGTACTTCTCTAATACGTTTTGATATATAATGTTTGTTGAGAACCAAAAAACCCCACCAACCGTTGAATAATAACGTAATATGCTAATTATGCCGAAATATACTTTATTTGGAAAATATATTTTTAAATAAATATCGTATTATAACAAAAATTATATCAAAATGTAGATAAAAGTAAGATGGTTAAAAACATATATTTATATTAACATAAGATGTTATATATAAGATGTTATATATAAAAAAGTATAAAAAGAAAAACAAAAGCCACATAAAATTAATTATTTAAATAAATAATTTTAAAACCTAAATACAATATGGAGACCAAAAAAAGAAAATGAATTTCCGTAAAAAAGTTAATAAAGAACAAAACAGGAAATACAATAAACTGAATTAAAACAAAAAAATAGGCATTATGGGGCTTCGAACCGTGACTTGGGGTTCAAGAACGGACAGCCTAGCCAACCCGGCCATCTCACAATTGTTGAAAATTTGCTATATCAAATATTTATTATATATAATTTTTTTCCTGTAAATTGTATGGATACATAATTATTTAATACATACAACAATTGACTTTTATATTTCTTTAATTTTACAATTTTTGATTCTTATTGACTTTTATATTTCTTTAATTTTACAATTTTTGATTCTTATTCACATATTTAAAGCAAGGTATGATAAATCAAAACCAATACTAATTGTTACGTGTGAAAAGTGAAAACGACTGAGATGTTAACTCAAATACAACACCCGCCCCTCTACTTTCCAATTCTTTTGACATGACTACCAAACTTTCTTTTTTATAATAGTATAAATATTTCCTTATAATAGAATCACCAACTTACTTTTAATACTAATTATTAATTGTTAGAATTTACCTTCCACTATTGTATATATCAAATCATCTTTCTTGTATATTTAATGGTTATAAAAATAATTTATTTAATAATTTAATAATTCCCATGCTTTTATTTTTAAAGGGCGTAATTGAGTAACTGACTTTACAAAAAATGCGAATGGTATCTAGCTATGGCGAATTTGGCGGCGCTAACAACCAATAATGTCTAGAGAGAAAGAGAGGGGAAAGATCGATAATACATGTTAAGGCTTGTGTATTAGATGACTAAAACAATAATAACAATTGTAATTTTCTTTTCAAAAACACGTTTATCATTTATACACGGTATTTGTGTGAAAAGATTGGTACCCGGCAACACCAACCGGGTCCACACGGAACCCTCCTCCACGGAGACCAATGTGAGGGGCATTTTGGCTCATCCAACGTTTGTGGCTAGTAGAGTTTTCATGAATGCGAATGTGTAAACTATTTGTATTTGCACAAACTAACTCTGCTTTATAACCAACTGAGCTACATGCCATAGGGCATTTATACACAGTATTTGCTATGTACCAATATGCTTTCGACCCTATTCGACTAACTAGTGCTACTGTTACCACTACTGCTAGAGATGAATCATAGGATCCTTCCAGACTAGTGAAAATGAACAATGAATATTTCAATAAAAATGACAAGCAATAAATAGTCGAGGGGTCATATTGTAATTCCTCAAAACTTGGGTTGCTTCACCTGCACTCATATCTGGTCCAACAGAACATCCTTACATTCCCTCTAGAATGTCAGCGCAGTCTCTAGATTCTTGAAAAATGTTCTTCGTCAACTTCGTAAAACCCCTAATTCCTCCATTCTTTCTTCAAATCTTCCCTCTTCAATTTCATCCCCCCTTCACTAGAACCACATTCATCAAGAATCAATCTGCATTCTGTTAGCAAAATCATTTTAGGATCTGAAATTGTACATGTCTGTTTGTTGCGTTGGTTGTTTTGTTGGTTTAGGTTGCCTCCGGTGGGGTTGGAGACGATGCACTCATATCGGCGCCGATGACAGTGCCACCTGGCCGCCAGCCACCGTCAAAGAGTTTGAACCAGTTCCTCATCTCTGCCGCATAACCCTCGCCGTCTACGAAGAAGACCTCCGCCACCCACAATTCCCTCCGCTTGGTGGCTACAGATTAAACCCTGATTTCGTATTCAAACGTGTCACCTACGAAGAAACCCTTGGCCATGCGCCGCCGTATCTCATCTACCTTGACCACACACGCCGTGAAATCGTAATGGCTATTCGAGGGTTAAATCTGAAGAAGGAAAGCGATTACAAGATGTTATTAGATAATCGATTAGGGAAACACATGTTCGATGGTGGGTATGTGCATCATGGTCTGTTGAAATCCGCTGTTTGGTTATTAAATCAGGAATCAGAGAATTTACAGCGATTGTGGATGGAAAACGGGTGCTGCTATAAGATGATCTTCGTTGGTCACTCACTGGGTGCCGGAGTGGCGTCGTTGCTGACGGTGTTGGCGGTGAATCACCGGGATATGCTTGGCGGAATACCCAGAGAGATGGTGAAGTGTTACGCCATTGCACCCACCAGGTGTTTGTCTTTAAATCTTGCTGTCAAGTATGCCGATGTGATTTACTCCATTGTCTTACAGGTAAGCTTGCTATTTGATAACTGTAGTTGCTTCTGAAGTCTGAAAACTGTCTGTTTTTTTAGAAATATAGAGTCTGAATTGCATAAACAAGAAACTTTGGAAGAAATCTGATGAATTTGACTTGCATAAATTCAACAGTTTGAGATACAATCAATGCCTAGTAATAATCAATGTTGTAAAACTCGCTAGGCAGTACTCGAGCAGCCAACTAGGGTGTAGTGAGTAATCGGCCTAGGCAGGGAGTACTCTAGAGTATTCGGATTGAAATTTTTATGTACAAGTTTAAGGTATGACATGTTCATAGGACTATAGAATTCGAAAATAAATACTCAAATAAGTGTTAACTTGTAACATGAGGAAACTAGCTATATATTAATAGCTTCAAATAAGTGTTAACTTGTAACATGGGAACCAAGGAGACTAAGGGGCTATTTGTTTACTGCTTAATGGAACCATTCAGCGCTGAATGCTAAACCGTTCAGCATTCAGCATGTTTGTTTACTGCCCCTGAATGAAGATTGTGCTGAATGAAATAGAAAAAACGCTGCTGAATCATTCTACCTTAAAGTACATTCTGAATCATTAAGCACCAAGTATTTTACCTTAATACTCCTTTCACATGTTGCCTTGTTATAGAATCATATCTTATAATATAATATATCATTATTAAGGTTAAAATGGTAATTTCCATCATTCAGATTGTTCATTCAGAACATTTATCAAACAACATGTCACATTCAGAGCCCTTGAATTATTCAGACCACAGAATCATTCAATGCTTAATCATTTTGTTTTAACAATCAGCCCCTAAGTATTTATAAATAAATTTAGGACCGAATCATCTTGAGTTTGACCGAGTTGGGGTCGAGTTTTGTGGTACTCGGATTCATCTCAACCCAGCAAGGTCACCCACCTTGTCATAAGTACTCGCCGAGTACTTGGCCAATGAACAAACTTTGCAATTAAGAACACATGATCGGTCAATGAGATAAAAACAAATTCGTTATCGCCGCTGATGCTTTTACCACTTCTGAGATGACTGTAAAATTTCCTAATCTTAGTGCTGTTTGATTTTATAAAGATATTTATAATTTGATTTTGAAAATTGTTTCTTTTCTAAAAGCATTAAATCTGAGTCGTTTTGGATTGCATACAACAAGAAAAAAAAAATTGAACTTTTGTTTCATATCTGGAAGAAATCTGATATCTGACTTTGCATAAACATAACAATTTGACATGCAATTAACAAGCAATAGTGAAGAAAACCCTAAAATCTGTCGGATGGACTTTGCAATCAAATAACTGGTCAATAAACAAGCAACAGTGAACAAACTTTGCACTTAAAAAACACATACCTCCCTATTGATGAGAGGATAACAAACAAATAACAAATGAAATCTATACGACTATACTTGATCGTTGAGTTGACTAGGGGGACAGCAGTGTGGAAAGACGGGGGAATAAGGGCAGTGGTGTCTAAGGTTGGTGAGTTGCAGTGGCGATGAGCTACGGCAGCAGCAACATCGCATGTTGTTTGACGGAACTATCATGACAGCATCAGCATGTTTTTGTGTTAAGCTCTTATAAGATGTTTTTTAATCTCTAATTCAGTTAGAGGCATTAAGATGTTTTAAGATTTGAATGTTAAAGTAAAAATAAACATGACTTCTAGTAGCAAAAATAACTATCAATTAACTGTTTTTTTTAATTATCTACTTGAAGGAGCAATAATAAACTATCAATTAACTGTTTTTTTTAATTATCTACTTGAAGGAGCAATAATAAACTATCAATTAACTGTTTTTTTACATAATCTTGTGCAGGATGATTTCTTACCTAGGACGCCCACCCCGCTAGAAGATATATTTGAATCAATTTTCTGGTTAGTTTTCAAAGCTTGTAGAACAATGCGTTATGTTACTTATTATCGGTTACTTGGGCTCCATCTAGTGGGGTAAACCGTAAAGTTCTATGATTCTTTCTTAAACCAGGTCTTCATGCTTTGGACAGCTTGCCCTGCTTGCTTCTTATGGTTTGCATGAGGGACACGTTTGTACCTGAAAATAAGAAGCTCAACGATCCCAGAAGACTCTATGCACCCGGCCGATTGTACCACATTGTCGAGAGAAAGTTTTGCAGGTAACTTGAGACTTGCCGGTCCTCCTCTTCTCTCCATTGATAGCCTTTCTGCACTTTTTGAGTTTGTGATTATTTTTCTTTAATTTTGTCCACATGACTTGTAAGCAATAAGAAACAACCCAAATCGGCCCCTTGTTCACATGAACGAGTTGAAATTTTCTCCTCTAGGATTAGGATATCATTCTGTTTCTTTCCTTTTTAATTCGTGTAAAATGGTATCTGTTGTTGGGATATCGCGGTGAGATATCGGTGGGATATCGGATTTTATATTATGTAAAACACACACATATATATAATTAAAATCATAAAAAGTTAAATAAAAAGCATAGAACTTCAAGTCAAAATTGTACGCGAAGAAAGAAGAGGTATGTCATATAGAAAAAAGAAAGAAAGCCTATGTTTGTCGCTCATACAAGAATGACAGAAGGAAAGGAAACGTGTGTTAATTAGGTTTTAGGCTGAGAAATAGGCTATTAAAGTGGACAGAAGAAAATCTCGTCCAATCTCGGCAAATCTCGGCCAAATATCGGCAAAATATCGGTCAAATCTCGGCCAATCTCGGCAGATCTCGGCGAGATATCGGTTCTGATATTTACAACCGATATTTGAAACAATGAAACCGATATTTTTCCTACCTCCGATATCCGATATCTCGGTGAGATATCGCCGAGATTGACTGCATGTGAGCTATTTGACACCAAATCTCTTATAATTTGCTACAGATTTATAGATTATTTTTTGTTTCACAAACATCGAACCAACTTTTTTTTTCTTTAGTCACTGATTACAGAAAAGTCTATTCCTTTGCTGCAAAATTAACCTGCTGATTAAATCTTGAACAGATGCGGGAGATACCCTCCTGAAGTCAGAACGGCTATTCCTGTTGATGGTAGATTCGAGCATATCGTGTTATCATGCAATGCTACATCTGATCATGCGATCATCTGGATTGAAAGAGAAGCAGAAAAGGCTTTACAAGTAAGTGCCAAGTAATGGTTGCCATTATATATGTTTTTGTTGCGTTATATTCATATCAATTTTAAAGTATAATAAACTAGTAACTTTAGTAGAAATTAAATTAGTAATCCATATACCCAATAATAATTATTCCCTTTTGACACATCATAAAAATTTGCATAAGGTGTCAAGGTCATTAGTTGTATCTGGTTACATGATAATTCCAAAAAATGTTTTTTAAATTGAAACAAAGTCAAATTTTGAATGATAAATTCTTTAATTGCAAATGTCATAAAGTATCAATGTAAACCACCACCAAGGTGGCCTAGTGGTTATGTGTCCCATCCTTAAAGAGGTCACAGGTTCAAACCTCACTAGGTAAACATCTTAAGGGTGGCCAGGGAATGGTAAGGAAACGGTCACCGGGATACCCCAGTTGGGCCGCGTACATCTGAGTCAAAGACTCGCCAAAACCTCTCCGTTTACCCATTTATAAAGTAAACAATGTACTTCTCTTAATTGTTCGTTTTGATAATTATACTTTTTTTTGTTCCATTTACGCACAAAATGTCTGGTGTTGATGACAAAAGTACGTTATTGTTGTTATTTTATAACATTTGTTAAACCTTTTAAAAGGATCCAAGATTCCAAGTCACTAGATGGATATGTGATCAAATTTGGTTACTATTTAGTGATATTTAACCTTTTAAGTATTTATTTAGTTGGTGCTCTTTTGTTTCTAAGCCATATCAGTCAAAAGTATGTTATAGCAAATTCAAACATTACTCCATCTTGATAATTCTATAAAAAGATTGCAATTCCTAGAACTTAAATTAGGATGTGTGGCTGTATTTTGTAAATGTAACCCCGAGTGTTACCTTCCTGCAGTTATTACAGGAGAAGAGTTGTGAACCTGTTACAACGCCTCCAACGTTACAAAAGTTTGACAGGTTAGAATCCATTAAAAACGAGCACAAGAATGCTTTAGAACGAGCAGTAAGCCTCAAGATACCACATGCTGTCACCCGGGATGATGAAGAGAAGCAGCCATTGACAAATAAAACTGAAGAATGTTACAACCAAGAACAACTCTGTTCTGAAGAATTGGCTCCAAAACATGAAACCCCGAATACAAAACCAAGCCCCGCTAACTGGAATGAGTTGGTTGAAAGACTGTTGAGAGACCCGAGCCATGGATCCTGAACATTTCCTCACTCGTTTGCACTCGGTTTACTGTATATAGAAATCTCATTTGCATTCTTGTTCTAAAACAAGGAAACAAGTCATTTATTTTGTATATAATATCCTTTTGTTGTATGTATATGTGGTCAATTTTGTCTAAACCATTCTTGTGGAATGCTCTATGTTCATTGCTACATGATTTGAAATCACTAATGAAATTGTCCATTGGTTTGTATGACTAAGATGAAGAAGCAAGCCTTCAATGAAATCAAGGGTGTTATGTAGTGTTTGAAAAGCTCAGAGAAAAATGGATTGGCTGTTAGAACAAGATCTTGGATTAATAA
Source organism: Pulicaria dysenterica (assembly GCA_947179395.2). NCBI lineage: Eukaryota > Viridiplantae > Streptophyta > Magnoliopsida > Asterales > Asteraceae > Pulicaria > Pulicaria dysenterica. The sequence continues at coordinate 52,887,277 of OX359293.1, forward strand.
AGGTTTTATATAAGAACTAATTAAATCCTTAAACTAAACCATAACTAAATTTATAGCAAGTAACAAGGTATGAGAAAGCGGCTGGAAACAAAAAAGTTAAAGATTAATTTATACTTGATAATGCATCATCTGCATAATTTCTAATTGAGTTTCAGATTTGTAGCTCGATCCTTGATTAGCAACCTAGTGAAGATGACAAGTCCCTGTGCAGTCAAAATAAGTTAAGAAAGAAAAAATCTTACGGGGTCCTATTAGTATGGAGGAGCAGAATTAATATATAAATAATTTAGTGAAAATTATAAAACAAAAAAAAAAGGATAAAAGATAAAGAAAAAGACAGAAATTTTTAAGAAATAAATCAATGATGAAGAGAGAATGGGAATAGTTTGATGGTTTAAAAAAGGTAGTAATGATTAGTTCATAATAAAAATATAAATATAGTAGAGATAGGTAAAATATAGACTAGGATGTCTTTAGTAACACATTAACACCCTTTACATGAATCCAATTAATAAAGAATGTAAAGAAAAAGAATTAATTGACTATACATGTCAATGGATTACGAAAATAAAATATAAGAAAAAAATAATAAAATATATCATTTCTCGAATCTGTGTAGTACATCTTCTATAACTTAGTAATTAATGTTTCTTTTTGTTTTTAAGTGAACATTTATTGAAAAGTAAACTAAATTTATGTTCTTGCTTTTAGCTTTTGGTCAACACTATTAATAGATGATTGAAATGTGTTTCATTTAATGAAATTAAGGATTTAAGTCTGCTATATGAATTAAGTTTTTGTATTATTTTTATTAATATATTCACTCATTAGGTTTAATTAATTTCACGGATGATAATCTTTACTACTCTATAAAGTATTTAGCTCTTTTTTTAATACAATTTTTTAAGTTAAGTAGTACAAGTAATATAGCATGCTTTACAATAACTTTGAACAACAATTATAACACTTTTAAAATAGTACAACTGACATTAAATTTATGACATTTTTTGTAATTAATTTTTTGACAGTTTTAAAGCATTCATTATGTATTTAAATTATGACAGTTTTATGTAATTGAAGTATTTTAAGTGTTTAAGATCATTGCTGAAACATATTGTAAATAATGCTATTTAAGTTGTACTTTTTATATGTAACACCCTCCTTACCGGCCTAGTAGGATTAAGGTAATTAAGTTGAATTACTTTAATTAATTGGTTGATTATTTGATTTATGTGTTTAATTAATTTAGTTAATTAAATTGTGTAAAATAATTAAATAATTGTGTTTTGGTGAGTGGATGATGAGGTGGCCGGTTATGGCCTAATTAGTCACCAACACACATAGTTGTTGTTCAATTGCATGCAAGTATCTATAGTGTGTGTGTGTTTGTGACATCGTCCGAGAGAACAAGAAAGAAGAAAGAATTAGACTTTGTTGAATTTGATTGTGCAAACAAATTACTGAAGTATTCTACATCAATTAGAAGTTAGAAATTCTGAATTGATTGTTACTTGATTATTAATCTCGGTTTTGAATATATTTATGGGTGAAATTCCGATTGAATGTTTATATGTTGAATTAATGATCTAGGATGCATGTTTGTTAGTATTTGATGTTTATATGATCAATACATGTTTAGAATTCAGTTCTGGAAACTTAGATGAGGTTGCATGCTTAAAATCAGATTAAAAAATCGAAGTTAGAATGATTTTTGAATGTCTCGGATTTCTTAAGCATGAATCAGTCGGATTTTGAGTTTGAATGGATCGGAATTGGTGAATACCGAGCATTTCTATCGGAATTGGTTGAAATCCGATAAGATTGAACTGTTTGCCTTAGCTTTTTATCGGAATTGATATGAAACCGAGAAGAATGATCGGATTTGATTTTATCGGAATTGATCTTCTCGGTATTGAACATTTTCTCGGTATTGGATGTTTTCTCGGTATTGAACAATTACTCGGTATATGAACTATGCCTTAACATTTCATCGGTATTTGCTATATTCTCGGAATTCCATTTACTCGGTATGTGACATTTTCTCGGGATCTTAGTTTCTCGGGATTGAAGTAGTCGGTATTGACTTTTTCGGATTGTGCATTTGCTCGGATTTGGTTTTATCGGATTTGACTCTATCGGATTTGGGATTGATCGGAATTCTAATATTACCTATGCTCGGAATTTGAGTTTTATGAGGAATCCAATTAAAGATCAACTCTTTGATGATTTGAAGATGAACATGAATTTGTATATCCAGTGTGGCCTTGGCTTATGAAAGGAATGTATGAATTGCCTAAGCTAAGGAGTTGGATAATATTCACAAAATTACAGGAAGTAAAGGGTAATAGTGAATAATGGTATATAGTTTGAATATACATGAGTTGATATGTACTTGTGATTGTATGTACATATGTGTTTGAATATAGTATTGTGCTTATTGTGTATTGATTAAGCAAATACTGATTGTTAGTTCTTTGTTCAGGTGGAGACAAGACTCAGTAGTAAGAAAAGACTGAGTTACCTGAACTTTTGAAGATATAGGTGAGTGAATATATATCTTGGATGTATAAGATATATCACCTGATTGTTGCTCATTGAGAATTTATCTCTTGTTCTGTATATACATGATGTTGTCGTGGAGATCAGCTTGGCGGTTGTTTTTCAGCTGGACCTATGTTTAGGGATATACAGTATTAGCAATCGTCTTGATAAGCATTTGTTGTAATCAAGAGGTGCTAGTATTGTTATCTGTGATAACTGGGCTATCGGTAAACCTATGCTTTGGCCGGCATTTGATTGAAGGTCCCGCAAGACCGCCGTTTCTCTTGTTTGTTTGAGCATGGTTTGTTTGGGCTTTATGCCTTGTATGTTTTTTATATCTATTCTCTCACTTAGCTTTGTGCTAATCCCCCACTGTTGAACTCTTTTACAGGATATTCCTGGTATGTGGAAGATAGAGGTGAAACTGGAATTGTGGACTGATCATAACTCTGATATCTGTTTGTTTTTGTAAAGAGCCTGTTTTTGAGTAACACTGTAAATGTGTTTTGTAAATCAAACAAGTTAAAGTTGTATTTTCATTATTATTATATATTAGTAATGTGATTAAGCTTTCGCGCGTATTCCAAAGTTGCGTTAGAAAATACGGTGTTACATTATATGTAATCGGTTTCGGGTTTTAAACCGAATTCGAAAACGGTTTCAGTTTTATGTAATTAAAGTATTTATGGTAATCGGTTTCGGTTTTTAAACCGAATTTGAAAACGGTTTCGGCCTTTTCGATTACGGAGCGGTTCAGATTATGGTTAAAACGGTTTATATCCGAATTTTGAACACCCCTGTCGACAAATGAAACTATTTTACCCTGCCATATCGCGCGGGTAAAATACTAGTCATCAATAATTCGTTTGACTTTATCTTGATTTGTGAAGTTATATTGTTTTGGTGTTGAGGTCTATACACAAACAAATAACAAAAATGCATAATATTATTTATATTTTGTAAAATTCAAATGATTACAATAACCATATACCAAATATTAGATAAATCCAATATTTTACAATCAAGGCAACATATTGTACCAAATTATTTAAAGATATATTGCATGTCAATAGTTTTTACTTTTAAAAACTTGGTACCAAAACCAACTCAGTCTTTCTTTGAACTGTGGCTCCGAAGCTTTCTGTCATGTCAAGTTGGTCACCAGTAGCATCATTAGGCAGCTTCCAGTTAAAGTAATACAGTATATGAGCCAGCGGTAGCTGCACATTGGCTAAACCTAATGCAGCTCCAGGACACATTCTCCTTCCAGCTCCAAACGGAAGATATTCATAATCCGCACCCATGATATTGATATTACTGTTCTCAAAGCGTTCTGGCATGAAACTTTCAGCATCTTTCCAGTATTCAGGATCCCTATTTATCGCAAAAACGTTAACGATGAGTTTGGTCTTATTGGCTATGTCATACCCGGCTAAGTTCACGGGCTGACGACACTCTCTTGGCATAACCAAGGGTAGTGGAGGGTGCATCCTTAGTGTTTCTCGGATCACAAGGTTTAAGTAGCTTAAGTCTTGAATATCTTCTTCTCTGATTCGCTCTTTCCCGTTTAGTGCTTGCCTTAGTTCAGCTTGTACTTTATCCATGGCTCTTGGACACCTTATTAGTTCGGAAATCGCCCATTCGATTGTTGCCGCGGAAGTGTCTGTGCCAGCTCCGAACATATCCTGCGTGATTTCATCGATGGATGAAACTTTAATCTTTTATTCATGTTTTCGAATATGAAAGAAAGGAAACTAAAGGTGATATGTTTTATCTTCTCAAGTTTCATTAATGAAAGTATGCAAAAGCTATTAAAGATAATGCAAGTTAAGCTTTAGTTGAAAGATCTTGAAAAGTTTCTGTATATGATTTTGTGGATAATAAAGTTAAAGTGCATGTAGTTAACATAGAATGCTTACCAAAATGATGGCTTTAACATTATCAGATGTTAAAGGGAACTCAGGGCTATCTTTAAGCCTCAGCAGTACATCAAGCAATGTCTCATGTGACTTACTTTTGGTGTCAACAGAGTGCTCAGAGATAATGGTATTGATTACATTATCAAGCTTCTTATGAATACTTGTTAACCTACCCCTCTTGCCTGAAAGATGATGAAGAAACTTTTTGGATGGAAAGATATCAGCAACATCAAAACCTCCAGTTTGCCTCAAGATCTCTTTAACTATCTCAGTGAACTCCCTTTGATCCTTAACTCCTTTGCCAAATGCAGCTCTACTTAGTATAGTTGCAATCATTTTGAAGATCGATTCTGAGAGACTAATCGGTTTCCCTGATCCCGAAGCTTTAACTTCCTGTACCAAATTCCAACATTCATCTTCACGAAGTGATTGGAACTGCTTCACTTTCTTGGCACTTAGAAGCTCCAAAGTGCAAAGTTTACGCAGTTGTCTCCAGTATTCACCATATGGCGCCAAAACGATATCTGTGTTGTGATATGCAATAATCTCGCCCGTTAAAGTCTCGGGCCGGTTCGCGAATTGGATGTCGTAAGTCGTTAAAATCTCTTTAGCCCATTTTGGAGACGAGACTACGATTGTCGACACTTCACCTAGCTGTAGATGCATCAAAGGTCCATACTTTCGGGCTAAATCCATAACCCCACGATGTGGCATAGTCCCTGTTTGTCAAGAAAAGATACAGACCAGCATAAGAATTTTAAAAGTTGTTACACTTAGAAAGTAGTTTTAATATAAATCTTGTTTGGAAATAACAAAACTGTTACATTTAAAACGGTCTTGATTATTATTAAAAATCCACACTGTTAATTGTATAAATTTAGTGATGAATGGATCGAGAATTTGCTAAAAATCTAACATTTAAGAGTATAGACATTTATAACATTATTATAATTGTTTTCGAAATTCCCATGCATAAAATTGTAAAAATCTAGACAATCACACTCTTATATGTATAGATTTTATAGAAAATGTTTCTTTATAAGTTTTCATGTGTTTAAGTGTTGAGTACAAATAATTAATGAATTTCTTGTAGTGATATATATGTTAAACGAGCCAAGCTCATCAAACTCAACATCACGAGCTTTACAAGAGCTCGAGTTTAAAAAGCCAAAACGAGCCAAGCTTCATAAGTACACATGGTTCTGATTTGACTTGGCTCGTTTACATGTATACTTATAGATATTATAAAGATCAAGAATTGCATATATGTACCAATCAAGTGATGCATGTGACCGATAATGGGGAGACGCCATGGCTCAGGAAGGTGGTTCTTGGTGGATTTGGGACGAGTGGCAAGCTTGTAAATAATCAAGACTATGGTGGCTACAGCAATGGTTGTGGTGATCAGGGAAAGCTCCATTGCTTAATTATGGTATGAAGAAACTGAAGGATGTATATGGTTTTGATTGCTGAAGTCATAAGGTTGTTTATATATATATATAGTTGCTGGAGGGCATGGTTGGGAGTAGAATTAGTTGGAGGGAACTGCCCCTTCTTGACTTGCTTAATATTTCCACATAAAATACTAGTAATCTTAATATTCTTCTTCACTTAATCATGTAGCAGCAGTCCATAACTGACTTGCACACACTTGATTTTCAACTGGCTGGGAACATATCTGATGTAGAAAGGGAGAACCTGGGAAAGAAATAATTAAAATATAAACATCGTCTTTTTTGGAGGGTTTGACATTAACGGTTATGTAAGACCCAATTTGTTTTATTATAAATATATATATATATATATATATTAATAACAAAAGATTTACTCATTTACGTTGTTTAAACAAAATACACATTTAATTTGTGATTATATCAAGGATTTAAAAAAGACAAGCTAGGTTAAATAATCAGTATTTTTAAAAGAGTTTCTTTTTTGGAGGGTTTGACATTAACGGGTTATGTAAGACCCGATTTGTTTTATTATAAATATCTATTAATAACAAAATATTTACATTTTTAATATATACAATTGACAAAGAGCTGATGTGACAAACGATAGAATTTGTCTTTTTGTTTACTATGTTAATATATTTACATATATTCTTACGCCTGCTAAATAATTATACTGTAGCTCAATTGGAAAACAACATTTCCTTCGAACACGAAGTCCTATGTTCTAGCCTTCTACATCATTCTATTTTCTCATTTTTGCTTTTCTAGCTTTTATTTAAATTTCTCCCATCTTCCTTCTTTTTTCTACTATATATTCCCTTTTTACCTTTTTCTTATCATTATTTCTATTTTATAAATACAATTTGATTTCTTTTTTTAATTAGTAACAATATATTTTCATTTTTTATGACAATGTATTTACTTTTAAATTGTTAGTAATATTATATAATAACATATGTTCTATTCTTCGGAAATTATTATGTACTTAAATAAAATACACATGTAAAAACTTTTTTTACTTTATAATTATTTATTTAATTTTTATTTTTGCATTGATATTTTCGAAACGTGTTAAATTATTATATTATTACGTATTTTTTATTTAGTAATAACTATAAAGTAAATTTTTATCTTGGGTATAAATCTAACAACATTGAATTTAGCTTTTTTTTTTGGTAAAGTTTACATGTTAAGTTTAAACCTATGAAGAGTAAAATGGTTTTTTTAAATAAGTTTAGGTCTTCCATTCAAAATATTTTAAGTCTAAATTGAGTTTTTTTTGGCTTTTTTCCTAATTGAACTAAACCAAACATATGTCGTTAAGTACTTCGCAGTGAAACGCGAAGAAAGAAAAACTAGTTGTTTAAACAAAATACACATTTGTAATATATTAAGGATTTACAAAAGACAAGGTTAAGAGTTCAGGAATTTCAAAATAGTTTACACAAGAAAGCATAATCTGTCAATCACGTGCTGAAACCTTTCCTTTATCAATTTCTGCAATAGGGTAAAACACTGAATTAAGTACAAGGCTTAGTGAGCACATAATCTATAGTACTATCAATGGAATATAAACATATTTCATTCATCAATAAAATCAACATCATCACATAGGTGGTCCCCGACCAGTAGTAGTTTCCGACTACTCGACTTCTGAGATCACATTGGTCTCTGGATGCTACATCAACATCTTGATAGTCTCAATAACTAGCCACATGTGTCACTCAGACTTCATCACATCATCATTATTATCATCACCTAGCATACAATTCACATATGCACGTACATACAATTCATTTAATAGTAGAGATCATGTAATTCACCTCTTTTGTCTTTGAATTTGAATATCAGCTTCCACAAGTTTGTTTTACATAATTCTCCTATCCCTACAATTAATATCACATAATTTAGAATTTTATTACACTTTCTGTCTTGTGTGAACACTGCTTAGCAGCCTCCTACACGGCCCGTGTTGATCTACACGACACCCTACACGCTTATTGTAACATCCTAAAATAGGGCCTAATTGTAGGTTGTTGTACTCTGTGCTTATATGGTTGTACATTGATTTTAATCAATGTGTTTTGTTGCTAATTGTGTTATTTGTTGGTTATATGTGATAAAAAGATGTTATGTGAAATAATAATAATAATAGATGAAAATGGTAAGTTAGTAACCGGTTTTAGATAATGGTTCTAAATATCCCCGTTAGTTGAAACAGGTAAATGAGGGATAAGATGTAAGTTGAAAAGGGACAAAGGTCTGCTGTAACAGAGGTCCTTGCGGCCGTAAGGAATGGTCCTTGCGACCGTAAGTGGTTCAAAAGGTCCTTGGAGCCGCAGGAGATAATCCGTGCGACCGTAAGAAGTAAAAAGGGCCTTACGGCTAGCAGGCAAGGGTCCTTGCGACCGTAAGGGTTGGTTTTGTGTGGTTTACCGTATACGGACGAAGGAACAAGGTCTACGGGTGTAGGTACATAACCTACGGCCGTAGGTCCCCATTGAATAGCTCCTGCGGGCGTAGGGATGAGTTCCTACGGCCGTAGGGCATGATTTATGGGAAATGACCTTTGCGGTTGCAAAGGGTATCCTTGCGATCGCAAGGAGTGTTTGAGAAGGGTCCTTGCGACCGTAGGAATTATACTTGCGATCGCAAGCAGGGTCCAGTGTGTTGGTTTTTGTAGCTTGTGTTTAAAGTCAATTGTGTTGAGTATAATGTGTTAACAAACCTGTAAATGATGTCTTAGGCGTTCCTGAAGAACTTGAGGACACCGAACACTACATTTGCCTGCTGTAACGTTTGAGGTGAGTACCGTTTAACCTTAGGCATCACAATAAGAATGTTTTACCACACTTAAGGTAAGTTATTGGTTATGTGTTGTTAATTGATATGGTATGATTTGTTATACAACCATGGTAAACCTATGTTAGATATTTGATATGATATGGCTTGAGTAGGCTACTTTGTTATACTATGGATTTTGTAGGCTAACTTTGTTATGATGCGGCCATAGTCGGCCAATACGTGTTCGTGCCGGCACTGTGATGGATGTTTGGGGGTACGGTGATTCGTCGATCGCGAATCGGGGTTCTTGCAAAACCTCCGTGCCTCAACTTGATACTATGGACTCTCAGTTCCCATTGATCCCAATAGGGGGTATCGCTCCCCGCCTCGTTAATGCAATGGTGGACCGCTACCCACTCCCCCACCGGCGCGATATGATGTGATGTATTCGGTTCCCCCAGTTTGGATCATTGATCCGGGTTTACAACCCTGCAAGATGTGACTCCTCCTGGCTATACCGGAACATCGCTTGTTGTTATGGTAGACTTGTTGTTATCTGTGATATGCTTTGCATGCTATGATATTGTTGTTATGAAACTATGTTTAATCGTTACTCACTAGCTATTTATAGCTAACCCTCTCCATGTAACCTTCCTATGTGCAGGTAAATAGTTGTTGGTGAGGATTGGGTGCTATGCTATGAATGTTACTGCCGAGTTGAATTTTTGGGGAACACTTTTGTTGTTACTTTTTTTTACTCTGATACTTAGTAGTAATGGTTGGCAGATATTTGGTAACATCGTCGAGATATTTTGTTAAAACTTATTATACAGTTGGTGTAAATAACAAACTATTAGCCTCCGCTATGTTTGTTAAACATGCTTTTGGTTAAACAGTTGATGTATTAATTAATATTTTATTAATCAAGCTTCTGAAAACCCGCGGCGTTACAAGTTGGTATCAGAGCCTTAGTTTGAGGGAATTGGGTACTTTGAGGAGTATTCAATCTCAAACCCAGACCCGACCATTATTCAGTGTTCCCTGGGTGGTATTTGGTGTGATGAGCGATATACGTGAATTGTTATATGTTAAAGTAGTATTGGTATTTGATAATTGTTAAATTACATGAGTTATAGTTAGTATTTCTCTTTTGGTATAGAAGTCGAATCAGATGGCTAGTTCCTCCGGTAATGAAGATTACATACGTCAGTTAGAAACTCAACTGAAGCAACCAAACGATCGAGAGTCGCTACGAATCACTTGAGAAGTTTCAAAGACTGCTGGTTTTAAAACCTTTATGAATTGTGAGCCTCCTAAATTTTATGGTGTAAGCGATTCAGCGGTTTTGGAAACGCCTTTGAGTCCAGTGAATGTGAGGATAGGAAGAAAGTTACTTATGCTAGACACATGTTGCGAGATCGTGCGCTTACTTGGTGGGATACTGTTGTGAGCGTTACAGTGTCAGAGGTCTTGGATGCGTTAAGCTGGGATGATTTCTTGAAGAAGCTCAGAAAGAAATACTGTTCAGATTATGATATGCAGAAGATTAAGGATGAGTTTAGAGCTCTACAGAAAAGCGATAAACCGTGGAGGATCTGATATCTAAGTTCTCCGAAAAGATGAAGTTTGTTCCACATCTGCTACCCGATGAAAGAGCTAAGATTAGTAAATTTGCTAATGCCTTACCTGTTGAATACCGATCTGCTGTGAGGTCTGCAGCAACACTGGATGCGGCCTTTGATTTAGCTCGGCAGACCGAGGATGAATATAGCAGAAGCCGAAGTCTCAACCACAACAACAAGGGGGAGGATCAAAAAGGAAGTTTGAACAATCGTATGGTGATAGGAGAGGTGATGGTGGATCTGGAAATAGGCCGAGAGGTGATTCGTCTCAGAAGTCAGGAAGCTGGGACGTGATTAAGTGTGGAAGGTGTGGGACTAAGGGTCATCAGACTCATGACTGTCGGTTTAAAGATAATGTTTGTTTCAAATGTCATAAATCTGGCCACCCAATATCTGAATGCCCTTAGTGGTCAAGTACGGGTATGGGAGGATCGTCTGGAGCTCCTGGTCAGAAAAAGGGAGGCGCTCCTCATGCTCAAGGGAGAGCCTTCCAGATGACAACAGAGGAGGCAAAGAATGCAGGTGATGTTATTACTGGTATCTTCTTAGTTAATTCTATACCTGCATGTGTTCTATTTGATTCTGGTGCTACCTATTCCTATATGTCAACTGTTTTCTGTGATAAATGGCAACTACCTGTTACTATGATGAAAGATCCTATTAGAGTAGAGGTTGCTGACGGTAGTCAAGTTCCTATTACGTCACATGTGCCTCAAGTTTCTATTTATATTGACAGACATTGTTTTGTTGTTCCTTCTCCTCATGCCGATTGCTGGTTTTGATGTTGTTATTGGCATGGATTGTCTTACTAGTCAAAATGCCAAGATATATGTTTAAAAAAGTTAATTAAAATTGCTTTAACGGGTGGTAATCATGTTGTGGCGCGAGGAGAAAGACCTAAATCCGACATTCCATTGATAAGCTGTATTAAAGCCCAGAAATCCCTTGTTAAAGGTTGTGATTCCTACTTAGCATATGTGATTAATGCTGAGATGGAAGAAAAGAACGCCAATGACATCAGGGTGGTTTCGGAATACCCTGAAGTGTTTCCTGAAGAGTTACCAGGTTTACCTCCTGTCAGGGATGTAGAATACTGGATTGATCTTGTTCCTGGTGCTACACCTGTAGCAAAATCCCAGTATCGTCTTGCACCGTCTGAGATTCGGGAAATGATGACTCAAATCCAGGAACTACTCGATAAAGACTTCATACGCCCAAGTTCTTCCCCTTGGGGAGCTCCGGTGTTATTTGTTAAGAAGAAGGACGGGACTCTGCGCATGTGCATCAATTACAGGGATCTGAATAAGCGAAGTGTAAAGAATAAATATCTGTTGCCTCGTATAGATGATCTGTTCGACCAATTTCAAGGTGCTACTTGTTTCTCGAAGATTGATCTTCGTTGTGGTTATCATCAAGTCCGTGTTTGAGATGAAGATATTCCTACAACTGCGTTTAGGACTCGACATGGATACTATGAATTTTTGGCTATGTCGTTTGGTTTGACCAACGCTTCTGCTATTTTCATGGATATGATGAATCGCATATGCCGCCCTTTTCTTGATAAATTTGTTATTGTATTTATTGATGATATCTTGATATATTCCAAAACAGAAGCGGATCATGAGCATCATCTCCGCCTAATTTTGGAATTTCATAAGTAGAAACGACTCTACGCCAAATTGTCTAAATGCGAATTCTGGCTTAGGAGGTGCATTTTATGGGTCATGTTATTTGTAGCGAAGGTGTTAAAGTTGACCCAAAAAAGATAGAAGCTGTTATGAATTGGGAAACACCTTGAAATCCTACAGAAATTAAAAGTTTCTTAGGTCTTGCTGGTTATTACAGGCGGTTCATTCAGAATTTTTCTAAACTTGTGGGTCCGTTAACCAAATTGACTCGTAAGGATGTTGCGTACTTTTGGGCCGATGAAAAAGAGAAAGCGTTTCAGTCCCTGAAGCAGTTGTTATGTCAAGCTCCTATTCTGACATTGCCTAATGGGTTGGATGACTTTATTGTTTACTGTGATGCTTCATAAGCGGGTCTAGGTTGCGTTCTCATGCAACGAGACAAGGTGATTGAATACGCTTCGCGTCAGCTGTAACCTCATGAAAAGAATTACCCAACCCATTATCTAGAACTTGCAACTATGGTATTTGCTTTGAAATTATGGAGACATTTCCTATACGGTACCAAGTGTGTGGTATACTCAGATCATAAAAGCCTACAATATGTGTTCACACAAAAATAGCTTAATATGAGACAACGACGATGGTTAGAGTTGATTAAAGATTATGACTGCGAGATCAAGTATCATCCCGGGAAGGCCAATGTTGTAGCTGGTGCGTTAATTCAAAAGAGTTATCCTGAAGTAGCTAAGTTCATGAGACTTACGGTTGTATCTGATATTATAGCTAAACTGAAGGAAGCACAACAAGAAGCGCTGCAAGAAGTTAACTTGAAAGCTGAAACGATGACCAAGTTGTCAAAGCAATTACAAGAGGATAGTCGGGGTTTGAAGACATTTCAATTTCAAATTTAGGTACCAAATCTTGGTGGTAATCGGGAACTAATCCTACAAGAGGTGCATAAGTCCAAATTATCTGTCCATCCCGGCAGCACCAAGATGTACCAAGATTTGAAAACTTTGTATTGGTGGCCTACCCTAAAGCGTGAAATAGCTTCGTTTATCAAGAAATATCAAATCTGTGCTCAGGTGAAATACAGAGCACCAAAATCCCTATGGTAATTTATAGCAGTTAGAGATTCCGGAGTGTAAATTGGATCATATTACCATGGATTTTTTGACAAAGATACCTCGTACTTCTAAGGGGCATGATATGATTTGGGTTATTGTTGATCGACTTACTAAGAGTGCTCATTGTCTCGCGACTAACGAATCTGCACCTATGAAACAATTGGCCCAACACTATGTTGCGGAAATAGTATCTCGACATGGTATACCATTATCTATTGTTGCAGATCGAGATGCGCGTTTTACGTCAAATTTCTGGAATAATCTACAACACGAGCTTGGTACACGGGTGAATCTCAGTACGGCATATCATCCGCAAACTGATGGTCAGTCCGAAAGGACTATTCAAACTCTTGAAGATATGTTTTGATCTTGTATACTTGAATTTGATGGTTCTTGGGATACTCACCTGCCTCTGATAGAGTTTCCCTATAACAATTCTTATCACTCGAGTATCGGCATGCCACCATATGAGATGCTATACGGTCGGTGATGCCGTACTCCTACCTGTTGGCTGGAACCTGGAGAGAAACAATATGTAGGTCCTGATATTGTTCAAATAACTGCTGACAAGGTAAAGATAGCACGCGAGAAGTTATTAGCTACACGTGATAGGCAGAAAATGTATGCAGATCCTAAGCGACGACCCGTTACGTTTGAAGTAGGTGATCGTGTGTTTTTAAAAGTCTCACCTTGGAAAGGGGTGATTCGATTTGGTCGCAAAGGTATGCTAAGTCCAAGGTATATAGGTCCGTTCAAAATCCCACGACGAGTTAATGACCAGACAATATCACTTGAGCTGCCACCTGAATTGTCTGGTATTCATAACATTTTCAATGTATGCTATCTGAGAAAGTGTAAAGTTAAAGATGATCAAATTATACCTCTGCAAGATTTGAAGGTTGATTCAGCCAAACGTCTTGTAGAAGAACCTGTTGAGATTCTCGATACCAAAACCAAAAAGCTACGCAAGAAAGTGATTAAGTTGATTCTGGTAAAATGGAAGCATAATTTAGGTCCTAACTTGACTTAGGAGGCAGAGGATAAGATGAAACCTCATTTGTTTGTGGTAAAACAGATTCCGAGGACTGAATCTTCTTAAGGGGGGTAGATTTGTAACATCCTAAAATAGGGCCTAGTTGTAGATTGTTGTACTCTGTGCTTATATGGTTGTATATTGATTTTAATCAATGTGTTTTGTTGCTAATTGTGTTATTGTTGGTTATATGTGATAAAAAGGTGTTATGTGAAATAATGATAATAATAGATGAAAATGGTAAGTTAGTAACCGGTTTTAAATAATGGTTCTAAATATATCCCCGTTAGTTGAAACGGGTAAACGAGGGATAAGATGTAAGTTTAAAAGGGGAACAAAATACCCGGAGTTAGTTAATTAAACCCACATGTCGGTTTATGCTTGTTCTTATCCTCTTTGTTTCAATTCACACACTAAACATACACACACAAACATACGAGACATATAAACACACTCCAAACCTTGAATTTTCAAAGAGAAATCAATAGAAATCAGATTGTAAGGTTGAAATCAAGTGAGTAGCCTGTTCTTATCATCATCTCCATCTTCAAATTGTAAGTATTCTGGATTTAAACCTAGTTCTTGAAGAAGATAGCCATTTGAATGGTTCAAATGGTGTTTTTGTGTTTCCTTGTGTGTTAAGTGTGTTCATAAGCTGCAAATGATGTTAAACAATGAGTAAGAACAATTGAAACTGAGTTTTTGGTCGAAATATTTGTTAAAAATGCGAGTTACAGAGGCTGTGCGAAACAGGGACGAAGGTCTGCTGTAACAAAGGTCCTTGCGGCCACAGGAGATAATCCGTGCGACCGTAAGAAGTAAAAAGGGCCTTACGGCCGCAGGCAAGGGTCCTTGCGACCGTAAGGGTTGGTTTTGTGTGGTTTACCGTCTACGGACGAAGGAACAAGGTCTACGGGTGTAGATACATAACCTATGGCGTTCCTCAAGAACCTGAGGACACCGAACACTACATTTGCCTGCTGTAACGTTTGAAACGAAGGAACACTACATTTGCGTGCTGTAACGTTTAAAGTCAATTGTGTTGAGTATAATGTGTTAACAAACCTGTAAATGACGTGTTAGGCGTTCGTCAAGAATCTGAGGACACAGAACACTTCATTTGCCTGCTGTAATGTTTGAGGTGAGTACCGGTTAACCTTAGGCATCACAATAAGAATGTTGTACCACGCTTAAGGTAAGTTATTGATTATGTGTTGTTAATTGGTATAGTATGATTTGTTATACAAACATGGTAAACCTATGTTAGATATTTGATATGATATGGCTTGAGTAGGCCACTTTGTCATAATATGGCCTTTGTAGGCGAACTTTGTTATGATGTGGCCAGAGTTGTCCAATACGTGTTCGTGCCGGCACTGTGATGGATGTTTGGGTTACGGTGATTTGTCGATCGCGAATCGGGGTTCTTGCAAAACCTCCGTGCCTCAACTTGATACTATGGGCTCTTAGTTCCCACTAATCCCAATAGGGGGTATCGCTCCCCGCCTCGTTAATGCAATGGTGGACCGCTACCAGCTCCCCCACCGGCGCGATATGATGTGATGTATTCGGTTCCCCCAGTTTGGATCATTGAGCCGGGTTTACAACCCTGCAAGATGTGACTCCTCCTGGCTATACCGGAACATCGCTTGTTGTTAGGGTAGACTTGTTGTTATCTGTGATATGCTTTGCATGCTATGATATTGTTGTTATGAAACTATGTTTAATCGTTACTCACTAGCTATTTATAGCTAACCCTCTCCATGTAACCTTCCTATGTGCAGGTAAATAGTTGTTGGTGAGGATTGGGTGCTATGCTATGAATTTTACTGCCGAGTTGAATTTTTGGGGAACACTTTTGTTGTTACTTTTTTTACTCTAATACTTAGTAGTAATGGTCGGCAAATATTTGGTAACATCATCGAGATCTTTTGTTAAAACTTATTATACAGTTGGTGTAAATAACAAACTATTAGCCTCCGCTATGTTTGTTAAACATGCTTTTGGTTAAACAGTTGATGTATTAATTAATATTTTATTAATCAAGCTTCTGAAAATCCGCGGCGTTACACTTATACCTGCTGTGTTGAACTGGTGTTCAACCCTAACCCTACACGGCCCTTATTACATACACGGGTCATGTATCTCAGACAAACACGGTTAAAGCTTGGCTACATAGTCTATGCCACACCAAAGGCTATACATGGCTCGTCTACCTCTACACGAGGCTACTACATGGCTAGTATTGACGTACACTACCTGTGTAGACCATGACAACAAACTGTTTAACTTGAACAGTTGCAAAACCAACCAAAACCGACATCAATACTAAGTGTTTCCAAAACTTGTTTAATACCAAATAACACTACAAACACAAAAACAACCGCAACTTGACTAAAATTGATCATCTATTTGATTAAACTCAAGAACACCATATATTTGACCAATTTGTATAATAATTCAAAAATTCACCAAGAGTAACTAAACACTATATAACACCTAAAATCAGAAACAAAACTTACTTAGATCATCTCGATGATGATTTTCAATGACCAACACTTTCAATAACATACAATTTGGAAATTTTACATCTATTAGTACCAAATAGGTTAAAACACATTCCTTTTAATAATTTCAAGTTTAGTTTAAACCCTAATTCATCATAATTTTTTTGAACAGCGAAGTTATGTTAATGGGTTAGATCCGCAGTAACATTCAAATAGACACTATGCAAGTCCTAATTATAAACCACATGCCATGAGGGATTAAACCCTCCTTTATTAACGAACTTGTTTGAATCCTAATTTTTCACAATTTTATTGAATCCAAATTTTTGCTTTTTCTTTCTTTCTCTCGGTTCTTCCGTACGTCCCAACACACACATACACACTTCAATTTGACCAAATTTGACTCTTACAAGACTTATGTGTACTGTTTAAACCATATATTTGGACCCACTCTTACGTTTGTACCACCGCTGCTACATGTGCCTCCGATTGTGTGACTGTTTGCCTGGTTTTTTCGCCACCAACAGATTAAACTAATTCAAAATAATAAAGTAGGAGATAAATGAGGGAGTGATTTTTGTAAAGTTTTTTTAAAAAAAAGGCTTCATATTTTCGAATACTCGTTAGGGAGAATAATGCAATATTATGAGTATGTGTGCTTTAAACGATAGTTGCATATAGTCAATATAGGTGTGATGGGAGGTGATTATGACTTGCGATGTGTGAAGACTTCTAACACCCTTGTGACCATAGTCTCTACAATTCACCAGAATTTAGTAAGTTAATTATTTTTATTTCGATATCATTTTACAATTCTACTATAGTGTTGTTTTAATTTTTTATAGAAATTGATACTATCTAATGTTATCCAGATATAACTAAACGCAAATATTATAGTTAAACCGGAGGTTAAATGCTAAAAAATATTAACATTAGTTTTGTTATTGGATGATTCTATTTAGCAAAATGTAACATGGGGTAGTGTTGAAGAAATTACAATTTTTTTTATATAAGTTTATATTGCATATGCTTTTGGCTTTTTTTTTTAACAAAGATATATTATTAACACATCTCAAAGACAATAAGAATTATAATCCAGTTTTACTTGTGTATTTTTGTTATATTTAATACATTTAGGTATGAACCTTTTTTTATTTTTTCCTAGGGCCTCGTATATGTTTGGACCAACCCTGTACGTATGGGGTTACCCACGGTTTCTGGTTCGTGATTGACACCAGTACATCCCCTTGCCAACCCAATCAAATGACATCTTCAGTTCCCCCAACCCGAGCCAAATGTTTTTTAAGCCGTTATTTAATGGCTATACAAAAAATATTTTTCCCCTCTCTCGCATATACAAATTTTTTATCCCAAAATCTATGTTTATCTTTATCGCTCTTCTACATTAAAATAGTATTTATTTTTTACAAAATATGGATTACTACAACCCACTTCATCGACCGCATCATCATAAGCATTCATAGCATCCAACAAACTCATTGAGCACGAAAATGAAATTTAGTTATGGTTGGTGTCAGGATCGGATATAGATTATATCAAATAACAACTTTTGAATAACAAATCAAAGTTGAATAAAAGTTAATCTTTAACTATGATCACAATCAACTAAGAAGTTGCGGAATCACACTTAATTGATTAAAGAAGGTTTTGAATACAAAGAGATTCAATCAAACAGTAATTTTATTAATCAACGAGAATGATTACAATAGCAAACTTCACCCCCAATCTAACTTATTATGTTAGACGAAGAACACAGATTGTTCTTAGGTTTCAATGAGAAACTTAGAGGCTTAGCACTATTCAGAAAGCAAATTACAACTTGAAGAATGAATGCAAAAACTTAATCAATGAGTACGTACAAATTATAAATTCTAATCTATCATTTATATACTCCTTGATCTTCCTTGATTTGCTGACAGTTAGGTAATCTTCTATCTTCTGAGATAATCTTGATGATCTTCAAAGTATTTTGAGATATCTTCAAAGATAAGGTTTTTCCATATTTAGCTCAACAGAAACTGTTTAATGAATACAACAGTTCTTGGTTCTTCTAACAGTCTTCGGTTTCAAGGTCTTCAAACAGTTGTGGTAGTTTGTACTAACAGTTCTGAACTCTATATAACAGCTTTGAAGTTCACAGCAACTGTTGGTTACAACTGTCTTCACAATTTTCACTAATAGTTCTAAACTGTTTCTTCAACACCTCTTCTAACAGTTTTGAACTGTTTTCCATTAACAATTTTGATATTTGCATGTATAACAGTTTCAATGACTTAGCCATTTTCCCAACAATCTCCCCCTAACTTAAAGTATTGAACAATACGCTTAAGTTGTTTGTTTTAAGGGTTCAATCATAGACAAATTAACATAAGTAAAGAACATATTTATCATTGAATGCAAAATCAAACTGTTATAATCAAAAATTCAAAAGATAGAAAAATTACTTTTTCTTTGATCTCAGGGATTCAAGTCTATCTTTGAATTTCTGAAATAGTTCATCCCTTACTTTAGCAGGACCATAGAACTTGGCTTTCAATAAGTATTGGAGCTTGATCTGACCGTTTTCAATGAAATCCATGTCAAACCATTCAGTAATTGCATTTTCCATAACCATGGAATATACCCTTGGCTTAGCATACACTTTAACAGATTGAATTGGAAAAGTTTCATCAGCCATTAGTATTGACATTATTTTCTTTGGGTTGCAAATACTTGTCAAATGTCTCATCTATAACTTAATTAGAGGATGTTCAGATCCTCCATAATGCCTTGTTCCATACTCATACAATTCTTGTATGTCCCGCCTAGTAATACTATCCATCATTTGTAAGAAGCCTGTAAACTGTTCGAACTGGTCATTCTCTCTTACAATGATTATACCTTCCTTCCCAGTATCAAACCTGACAACATCAAACTTCCATTCTTTAATGTGAGATTTCTGGCCAAAATGCTCTTTTACAAACTTGTTAACACCTTCTTCAACATCGATCAATAGCCTATCTTGAATGATAGTTTTAACCATTTTAGCTTTGGTGGTTTGATCTGTTTGGGTTGGTTGGACAACTTTGGACTTTTGCGATTTGGATTGTTGAGGTTGAGACTTCTTCTCAGTTACTGGCTTAAGAAGTTGAGGTTGTTTCTTTTTTACAATTCTTTTTCTTTTAACTCCCTTTGCAGCCTTTTCTTGTTTTTCCTCCTCATCAATCTGAGCTGTGATCTCATCAGCTAGCTTCTTTGCTACTTCAAAATCTTTCAATTCTTGTTCCCTTTGCTCAGCTGCTAGCCTTAATGCAAATTCATGATCACGCTCTTGTTGTTGTTGTTTTGAAAGCTTGAGCTTAGGACAAACAACAACAACTTCTTTACCTTTGCCTGGAACAGGGGGCAACTTGGATTCTTTCTTTCCTTCCAGGACGACTATGCCTTTAAACCCTTTCTTTGGTGGTAAGGATTCTAACTTAGCAACCTTTCCATCAAGCCATCCATCATCTATTTTCTGTGCCATTCTAGAAAAACTTATTCCCAGATATTGAGCACTAATATCAACCAAGTAGTTCTACTTAACTTTTGACCAAGATTTGAAAATCTCAGTGCTTGGAACATTTGCAGTTGACATCATCCTGTTGATTAGTACCCTATCAACACTTGAGAGTTGTTCTTCTTCTTCTTTATTAACAGTTTGGACACTTGCAACTGTTTGTTCAATTGGTGCAACTGTTTTGCCTTCAGCTGCAACTGTTTGTTTACTAGATGCAACTGTTAGTTCATCCACTACAACTGTTCTGGCGTTTCAGCAACTGTTGGTAATGAACTATCCCCCTCTTTGATTGGAACAGTTGAAGGAGGTCTTGCAGCAGCTGTCAACTGTTGTAGTACTTGATCATGCAGCTTTAACATCTCATTAGCATGCTCCAAACTGTTGGTCAAAACCTTAATTTGCTGATCTTGTTGAAGAATCCTTTTGTTTTGTAAGGAAATCTTCTTTTTAAGTTGTATATATGCAGCAAAGAAGGGTGCAAATTTGAAATCTGTCATTGCTTGGTGTTGCATTCTAGCCTCAATGTCAGCCAGTGTTGCCACTGTTAACATATCATTGACAGATAAAACTGGTGGTTCACTCAATTGAGATTCCACACCAGTACCCCTCTTTTCTTGGTACTTGGGATTTCCAGAAACTGTTTGACCGGCCTCTGTTGCCGTGGCTGAGGTCTTAGTTATGTTAACACTGTCCTGTTTATCCCTTGCGGATAAAACAGTAGTGTCAGCCTCAACAACCACATGATCACCCTCTAATGGAGTGATCACCTCCTCATTGTGCCTGGGAGACAGCACAAGGGGTTCCCTTTCGATATTCTGCACAGGTGAATGCACCTGTGCAGGGTTAACAGTTTCAGTTTCATGAACTTTGGTGGAAGGAGCACCAACAATTCTTTTCCTCTTCTTTTGAAATATTTTTAGTGCAGGGGCTTGTGTTGTAGCTCTTTCAAAGGAAGCAGAAGGGATTATTTGAGTATCATGAGCTGTGGGTTCCAGAGGTGGTGGTGTAGCAATAAGTTGGGCTTCATGCTCACCCCTGGCAGCTCTGTTTCTTGAAAGAAACTCCACCATTGCAGAGAGTGGTGGAGTTATGGCACCTGAGAAATTTTTCCCATTAACCATCAACTTGCTCAATGTGGAGGCCACATGAGCAGAGGGAATTAGGACCCTCTTGTGTGCTTTAAGATTTGGCATAAAAAAGTTTAACAAAACTTGCACAAATCGCGGGTACATAAAAAAGAGACCATATTTGGTTTCTAGATGCTTTACCATTCCATTAAAGATCATTTTTGAGAAATTAAAAGCTCTGTTGTTGGCTAAACAAATGAGTGCGAGAGCAATGTTGCTCCCAAATTCATTCCAGCTTGTTCTCTTAGGGCTCATGCACTGCTGGAGAGTATGGATAATGTACTTCCAGTGCGAGCAAAATTGCCCTTTGTAGAAGGTGCCCTTTCCCCTAGGGCCCTCATATCCCAACTTTACAAGTTCAGCATAAATAAACTCAAGTGATACAGAATCAGAATACTCACCATCTTGATCATTCAGTTGTAGTTGTTGGCTTATTATGCTTTCAGAGATGGAGACAGTGATATCATCCACCATAGAGTCGATCCATTTCACTCCATTTTCTTCCCTTAGAGAGGCATTTTTCCAGAACTGATCAATATGTGAGTGGTAAATGGTGGGGTTGACAGTAAGAGCATGGTGGATAGTGGAGAGTGAGAGGTAGTCAATCACATCATGGAAAGCACCGAGATGATCGGGTTTGGACAAATATACGAGCATGTTGTGTTCCTTAACGAATGGAATGGGAGACATTTTGATTTCGATCGCTGAGAGTTGTTGAGAGATTAGGGTTTGTTTCTTATCGAAGTTCGTTTTGGACGTGTGAGTTGCTTGGTAAGGAGGGAATTGCCTTATATATGTTTCGAATGTTGAATGCAATTCAAAGTTTCCAAAATTCTGCAAAGACCAAAACACCCTTTAATAGCTTAACAGTTGACGGACAAAACGAACTAACAGTTGAAGAACTGTTTTCATAAGATGTAACAACTGTTATTTAAAAATTAACTCCCTTTTGTTTGATCATTTATTTGGATTAACAGTTGTTTAGTGTTTACAACTGTTCTCATTTCTCCCCCTTAGTTGACGAATTTCTCCCCCTCAGTTGCACATGGACTTTGCCTAACAGTTGTGGAAGCCATATACTAACAGTTGAAAACTGTTAGTATTTATTGAAACAGAATTGTGCAACTGTCAAACAAACTTTAGCTCATATATATCAAATGCTGAAGCAACAATAACAAACCATTAGTGAACACAGTCATCAACATAAGATGTATTTTATTCATGATAATCACAATTGAGCTACAATAATTATGAGAAAACAATACTGTCTTTTGCTATAGATCTAAACACATCTTATATTAACTGTCTTAACTCCGAGATCTACATTTGACAAATTATCGTTAACATTTTGTATCAACAAATCTGAACTTTAAGGGAAAACAATCATCATCACATTCTTTCTCGTGAATGTCTTCATTATTTAAGAATCGAGTTCAGAATAGCCTCTACAGTGCAGCCATAGCCTTACTGAGAAGCCTGTCGTCAAAGAATGGTCATGTAATGCACAAGCCATTGTTGGTACTGCTTATCTAATTGTGCAAGGCCGTCTCGTAGGTGTGGGAGAACAATGATCTACACCGTAAGTGTAGACAACTTTCTCCGTTAACAGAAAAACAGTTGACATGCCTTAAACAATTTTCAAAACTGAAAACCCACCAATGGGTGTGCAGTAGACCTTCTCATCATATGCACCACCAGAGACGATTGTCATAATTTGCCTCGTGGGATGATGGTGAATGAGACCAATTCAACATCAGTGGAACTAGTCATCTATTACAATGACTTCCACTGCCTCATCATCCGAGGCCCTCTGGTGGTTATGAGTATTATTTCTTCGAACATTGAACCACACTATGGAGTTTGTAGTGCCTGCCAGGTTCAAGACGAATCTTAGACAACATGGTGTAGGCAATGCATGGAAGAGAGTGAAATTTTCAAAATCACCTCTTATACGAATATGATCAATTGGTTTATTTGGCCTACGTGGATCTGGATGCTGGGTCAAGATGAACTCCTCAGGTTCATCAGCCATGTCAAGAACACATGATGAGTATTGCCAAAGCTCATGCATTCTTACAAATGGAGCAGGAATGGTTACATAACTTTGTCTAACATTAATTTCTTTGAAGTTTATGAGAAAGAAGTTAGTAGCCATTTGCAGAGAGAAGTTTGTGCAAATGTAGGTGTGATTTGTGAAGAATGGATGCAAGGCTATTTATAGATAAACTGGGGAGCATTAATGTCCATTAATAACCATTAATGACCATTAATGTCCAGTAATTTCCATTAATAGCATGCAGTGACTTGTCATATCAAATTCACAACACTACAAAATAGAGTGACTCACCTTTATCAGTCTGAAACTGTTCTCAATAAAGTATTTACCTTTACCACATATCAAGGACATTCACGGGTTTGAAAAACTGTTTGTGGAATAGGTAACCATGTATGTCCAAAACTGGTTTAGGATTTGCACTTTTACTTTTCCCTGAACACTTAAAATCAACAGTTGTTAGATAACAATACTAACAGTTGCAAACTGTTAGCGTGAAAAACATGGAGTAATGAACAACTGTTAGACAAGTTAATCATTCCAATGTTTGAGATCAAAAAGTTGAATCTGCTCACATCAAATGCTTTAGTAAACAGATCAGCTAATTGATCATCAGTATGGACTTTCATAACTTGGATTAATTTCTTTTCATTGCAGTCTCTTATGAAGTGAAATCTGATTTCAATGTGCTTGGTTTTAGAATGCTTCACTGGATTATTAACTATGCTAATAGCACTAGTGTTATCAACATAAATTGGAGTATTCAAGAAAGACAAACCATAATCCAGAAGCTGATTTTGGATCCATAGAACCTGTGAACAGCAGCTTGATGCAGCAATATATTCAGCCTCAGCTGTTGAGGTTGAAACTGTTGTTTGTTTCTTGCATTGCCATGAAACCAGCCTTGATCCAAAGAATTGACATCCTCCAGAGGTTGATTTTCTGTCCACATTGGCTCCACCATAGTCACTATCAGAATATGCCACCAAATCAAAAGGTGAATCTTTAGGATACCAAAGTCCCAATTTTGGTTGGCCTTTGAGGTACCTAAAGATCCTCTTCACAGCAAACAAGTGTGACATCGTCGGACTGCATTGGAATCTGGCACAAACACACACAGCAAACATTATATCAGGTCTAGAAGCAGTT
Organism: Pulicaria dysenterica; assembly: GCA_947179395.2. Taxonomy (NCBI): domain Eukaryota; kingdom Viridiplantae; phylum Streptophyta; class Magnoliopsida; order Asterales; family Asteraceae; genus Pulicaria; species Pulicaria dysenterica. Next base: position 52,911,780 of record OX359293.1, read on the forward strand.
AAATACATTAATGAACCTATCATTGACCTATATAGATGTATGTCAACATCCTCCCCCTCAGAATCTGCTCCCAACTGTTTGTGTGTTTCCATTGGAGTACTTGCCAGCTTCACATCTTGATAGCCAAACTTGTCCAATATGTCTTTGACATACTTAGATTGGCTTAGAAAAATACCAGTGGGCTTCGGTTTGACTTGTAATCCCAAGAAAAATGTGAGTTCACCCATTGAACTCTTCTGAAACCTTTTGTGCATGATGACTTCAAATTCTTTGCACAAGCTGTCATCAGTGGATCCAAAGATTATATCATCAACATAGATTTGAACAAGCAAAATCTCTGTTTTAACAATCTTTGTAAACAATGTTTTGTCAATTGTGCCTCTCTTAAAACCATTCTCAAGAAGGTAGGATGATAAAGTCTCATACCAAGCTCTAGGAGCTTGATGTAGTCCATATAGAGCTTTATCCAACCTATATACCCTGTCAGGGTACTTTGAGTCTTCAAAGCCAGGGGGTTGACACACATATACCTCCTCATCAATAGTTCCATAGAGAAAAGCAGACTTGACATCCATTTGATACACCTTAAATCCTTTGAAGCTTGCAAAGGCAAGAAATAGTCTAATGGCTTCAATCCTTGCAACAGGTGCAAAGACATCATCATAGTCTATTCCTTCCTCTTGTGTATAGCCTTGTGCAACCAGTCTTGCCTTATTCTTGATTACAATCCCTCTTTCATCTTTCTTGTTTCTGAACACCCACTTGGTGCCAATTACTCTTTTGCCTCTTGGAAGCTCAACCAACTTCCAAACTTGCTGAATTTGAAATTGTAAGAGCTCCTCTTGCATTGCTTCCACCCATGAAGGGTCTTTCAATGCCTCAATTGCTTTCTTTGGTTCTATTTGAGATAGAAAGCAGGCATTTACATCAAATTGGGCAAGATCCACACCACTGTTTTCATTTTGCAGCATATTCCTTGTTCTGATAGGAGTGGTTGGATCACCAATTATTTGTGATATTGGATGATTCTTGTGAACTCTTGATGTAGGAATGTTTTCTTCAGTCAGTTCATTCCCTAGATTAGACAGATCAAACTCACATTCACTTGAATTCTCAGCAGAGTCACACACTTGATCAACAACTGTTTGGGATGCAGAGGCAGTGTGTGGTTGAGGATCATGGGATTCCATGTCCTTTGAAGATTCATCATTAATCAATGGATCAACAGCATTGGAGAACTCTTGTTGAAGCATATGAATCACAACAAAGTGTTCAGTAACTTTGTTTGAACCAACAGTTGTTGGTTTTGTGCTAACAGTTTCAAAACTGTTTGGGCTGTTGGAAACTGGTTGTTGATTTTTAGCAACAGTTGTTGGGGTACCTGCAGCTGTTTCAGTAGAATACTCAAAAGAAAGAGATTTAGACAATGCATCAATATCAAATAACCAATCAGGTCCATTACCTGCAATATTGATCCTATTCTCATTGAAAGAGACATTCATACTCTCTTCTATGATTCTAGTGACATTGTTAAATACTCTATAAGCTTTACTTTGATTGGAGTATCCTACAAAGAAACCTTCTTCAGCCTTACTCTCAAACTTGCCTAATTGTGATTTGGTATTAAGGATAGTGCAAGGACAACCAAATGGTTTGAAGAAGTTGATTAAAGGTTTTCTCTTGAGGAACAACTCATAAGGAGTTTTCCCTTTGGACTTGACTACTTGTACTCTATTTTGAACATAGCAGGCAGTGTTCACTGCTTCTGCCCAGAATGTCATTGGAAGCCTAGAATCAGCTAACATGGATCTAGCAGCCTCTATCAAAGTCCTATTCCATCTCTCAGCAACTCCATTCTGTTAGGGAGTCCTAGGGGCACTAAACTGTCTTTCAATACCTTTATTTTCACAAAAACTGTTTAGCTCATAGTTCTTAAATTCAGAACCATTGTCAGATCTAATGACTTTCACCTTCAAATCAGATTGATTTTCAATTCTAAGAATAAGTGACTTAACTAACTCAGCAGTTTCATCCTTAGTTCTAAGAAATTGAACCCATGTGAACCTGGTGAAATCATCAACTATGACTAAACAATATGCTTTCTTCCCTATACTCACCACAAATGTAGGACCAAAAAGATCCATGTGTAACAATTGTAAAGGTGCAGTAATGGAAGAAACTTCTTTGGTCTTATAAGAAGTTTTGTGTTGCTTGCCTTTGAGACAAGCTACACAATGATCATCACATGAGAATTCTTTTTGGGGCAAACCTCTTACCAAACTGTTTTTAGCTAACAAGTTCATGGTTTTAAAATTCATGTGACACATCCTTCTATGCCAAATGGCAGACTCATCATGAGATGCCTTTGAGAGTAAACAACTTAACACATTCTGTTTAGCAATCTTGTGTGTATCTAGACAGTAGACATTATCTTTTCTAGGTGTTCTCAAAAGAACATCCTTCTCATTTAGTTTAAAATCTTTTGAAAGAATTATGCATTCTGAATCTGTAAACAAAACTTTGTTTCCATTGTCACAGATTTGAGATACACTTAACAGATTGTACTTAAGCTGTTCAACAAAGAAAACATCATTAAATGTAATGTACCTGCCTCAACAGCTCCTTTACCTGTGATTTTCCTCCCTTAGCATTTCCTCCAAATGCTACAAATCCACCATTGATGCTTCTGAAATCCTTCAAACAATGTGGATTTCCAGTCATGTGCCTTGAGCATCCACTATCCACATGCCAGATAGATCCATGATTGGCCCTATGAATGCTCTGCACAAATAAAATCAGTTAGTAGCAGGAAGTACCCAGGCCATGCAGGTCTTGGGTACACCATTCAAGTCATAATACTTAAACAGAGTTTGGTTCTTTTTGATTTCATCCAAATTAGATTTCTCTAATTTGTGTGAGGAATACTTTGTAAGAACATGTGGTTCCCAACTGTTGTGATTAACAGTGGATACCTTTGAACAAACAGCTGGTGGAGTTGGTAAAACAGATGAATCAACTTGTGATTCCTTTTGATTTTCAGTTTGAAGAACAGTTTTACCCTCTCCAGAATCAGTTTGTTTTTGAATTTTCATCCAAGCCAAACCAACAGTTTTTGGTTTTGTTAAAACAGTTTTGGAACTGTTAGTTGGTTTGGATGTAACAGTTGTAGAACTGTTTGCCTGTTTTGGCTTAGCAGTTTTAGAACTGTTGATCTGCTTTGACTTAACAGTTTTAGTACTGTTATTTTGTCTTTTAGGAATTTTGTATTGAGTGCCATTGGTCTGTGGGTTATAGTAACAATCTTGAACTAAATGATTAGATCTCCCACAAATGTAGCACTTTTTGGTTTTCACAATAGGTAAACCAGTTCTTTGTGACCAGAATTGGTTCCTATTTCTTTGATTTCCTCTAACAGCTGCAGATTGAGGAAATTTTTGGACACCATGCTTTTGGCATGTGCATGCAGGCATTTCAGTAAGCCTTTTCTTAGACTTGGGTTTAGCCTGAGATTTTGGAGCTTCCATCTTTTTCTTTGCATACACAACCTCACCAACTTTCTCATTTCCTTTGGCTTTTGTACTAACAGTTGGGTTTTTTGGCTTAGAACTGTTTGGGTTCTTGTTAGAACTGTTAGTGTAAAGATGGGGACTATTGGCAACAGTTGTGTGTATCTAGACAGTAGACATTATCTTTTCTAGGTGTTCTCAAAAGAACATCCTTCTCATTTAGTTTAAAATCTTTTGAAAGAATAATGCATTCTGAATCTGTAAACAAAACTTTGTTTCCATTGTCACAGATTTGAGATACACTTAACAGATTGAACTTAAGCTGTTCAACAAAGAAAACATCATTAAATGTAAGTGTACCTGCCTCAACAGCTCCTTTACCTGTGATTTTTCCTCCCTTAGCATTTCCTCCAAATGCTACAAATCCACCATTGATGCTTCTGAAATCCTTCAAACAGTGTGGATTTCCAGTCATGTGCCTTGAGCATCCACTATCCACATGCCAGATAGATCCATGATTGGCCCTATGAATGCTCTGCACAAATAAAATCAGTTAGTAGCAGGAAGTACCCAGGCCATGCAGGTCTTGGGTACACCATTCAAGTCATAATACTTAAACAGAGTTTGGTTCTTTTTGATTTCATCCAAATTAGATTTCTCTAATTTGTGTGAGGAATACTTTGTAAGAACATGTGGTTCCCAACTGTTGTGATTAACAGTGGATACCTTTGAACAAACAGCTGGTGGAGTTGGTAAAACAGATGAATCAACTTGTGATTCCTTTTGATTTTCAGTTTGAAGAACAGTTTTACCCTCTCCAGAATCAGTTTGTTTTTGAATTTTCATCCAAGCCAAACCAACAGTTTTTGGTTTTGTTAAAACAGTTTTGGAACTGTTAGTTGGTTTGGATGTAACAGTTGTAGAACTGTTTGCCTGTTTTGGCTTAGCAGTTTTAGAACTGTTGATCTGCTTTGACTTAACAGTTTTAGTACTGTTATTTTGTCTTTTAGGAATTTTGTATTGAGTGCCATTGGTCTGTGGGTTATAGTAACAATCTTGAACTAAATGATTAGATCTCCCACAAATGTAGCACTTTTTGGTTTTCACAATAGGTAAACCAGTTCTTTGTGACCAGAATTGGTTCCTATTTCTTTGATTTCCTCTAACAGCTGCAGATTGAGGAAATTTTTGGACACCATGCTTTTGGCATGTGCATGCAGGCATTTCAGTAAGCCTTTTCTTAGACTTGGGTTTAGCCTGAGATTTTGGAGCTTCCATCTTTTTCTTTGCATACACAACCTCACCAACTTTCTCATTTCCTTTGGCTTTTGTACTAACAGTTGGGTTTTTTGGCTTAGAACTGTTTGGGTTCTTGTTAGAACTGTTAGTGTAAAGATGGGGACTATTGGCAACAGTTGTGTGTATCTAGACAGTAGACATTATCTTTTCTAGGTGTTCTCAAAAGAACATCCTTCTCATTTAGTTTAAAATCTTTTGAAAGAATAATGCATTCTGAATCTGTAAACAAAACTTTGTTTCCATTGTCACAGATTTGAGATACACTTAACAGATTGAACTTAAGCTGTTCAACAAAGAAAACATCATTAAATGTAAGTGTACCTGCCTCAACAGCTCCTTTACCTGTGATTTTTCCTCCCTTAGCATTTCCTCCAAATGCTACAAATCCACCATTGATGCTTCTGAAATCCTTCAAACAGTGTGGATTTCCAGTCATGTGCCTTGAGCATCCACTATCCACATGCCAGATAGATCCATGATTGGCCCTATGAATGCTCTGCACAAATAAAATCAGTTAGTAGCAGGAAGTACCCAGGCCATGCAGGTCTTGGGTACACCATTCAAGTCATAATACTTAAACAGAGTTTGGTTCTTTTTGATTTCATCCAAATTAGATTTCTCTAATTTGTGTGAGGAATACTTTGTAAGAACATGTGGTTCCCAACTGTTGTGATTAACAGTGGATACCTTTGAACAAACAGCTGGTGGAGTTGGTAAAACAGATGAATCAACTTGTGATTCCTTTTGATTTTCAGTTTGAAGAACAGTTTTACCCTCTCCAGAATCAGTTTGTTTTTGAATTTTCATCCAAGCCAAACCAACAGTTTTTGGTTTTGTTAAAACAGTTTTGGAACTGTTAGTTGGTTTGGATGTAACAGTTGTAGAACTGTTTGCCTGTTTTGGCTTAGCAGTTTTAGAACTGTTGATCTGCTTTGACTTAACAGTTTTAGTACTGTTATTTTGTCTTTTAGGAATTTTGTATTGAGTGCCATTGGTCTGTGGGTTATAGTAACAATCTTGAACTAAATGATTAGATCTCCCACAAATGTAGCACTTTTTGGTTTTCACAATAGGTAAACCAGTTCTTTGTGACCAGAATTGGTTCCTATTTCTTTGATTTCCTCTAACAGCTGCAGATTGAGGAAATTTTTGGACACCATGCTTTTGGCATGTGCATGCAGGCATTTCAGTAAGCCTTTTCTTAGACTTGGGTTTAGCCTGAGATTTTGGAGCTTCCATCTTTTTCTTTGCATACACAACCTCACCAACTTTCTCATTTTCTTTGGCTTTTGTACTAACAGTTGGGTTTTTTGGCTTAGAACTGTTTGGGTTCTTGTTAGAACTGTTAGTGTAAAGATGGGGACTATTGGCAACAGTTGTGTGTATCTAGACAGTAGACATTATCTTTTCTAGGTGTTCTCAAAAGAACATCCTTCTCATTTAGTTTAAAATCTTTTGAAAGAATAATGCATTCTGAATCTGTAAACAAAACTTTGTTTCCATTGTCACAGATTTGAGATACACTTAACAGATTGAACTTAAGCTGTTCAACAAAGAAAACATCATTAAATGTAAGTGTACCTGCCTCAACAGCTCCTTTACCTGTGATTTTTCCTCCCTTAGCATTTCCTCCAAATGCTACAAATCCACCATTGATGCTTCTGAAATCCTTCAAACAGTGTGGATTTCCAGTCATGTGCCTTGAGCATCCACTATCCACATGCCAGATAGATCCATGATTGGCCCTATGAATGCTCTGCACAAATAAAATCAGTTAGTAGCAGGAAGTACCCAGGCCATGCAGGTCTTGGGTACACCATTCAAGTCATAATACTTAAACAGAGTTTGGTTCTTTTTGATTTCATCCAAATTAGATTTCTCTAATTTGTGTGAGGAATACTTTGTAAGAACATGTGGTTCCCAACTGTTGTGATTAACAGTGGATACCTTTGAACAAACAGCTGGTGGAGTTGGTAAAACAGATGAATCAACTTGTGATTCCTTTTGATTTTCAGTTTGAAGAACAGTTTTACCCTCTCCAGAATCAGTTTGTTTTTGAATTTTCATCCAAGCCAAACCAACAGTTTTTGGTTTTGTTAAAACAGTTTTGGAACTGTTAGTTGGTTTGGATGTAACAGTTGTAGAACTGTTTACCTGTTTTGGCTTAGCAGTTTTAGAACTGTTGATCTGCTTTGACTTAACAGTTTTAGTACTGTTATTTTGTCTTTTAGGAATTTTGTATTGAGTGCCATTGGTCTGTGGGTTATAGTAACAATCTTGAACTAAATGATTAGATCTCCCACAAATGTAGCACTTTTTGGTTTTCACAATAGGTAAACCAGTTCTTTGTGACCATAATTGGTTCCTATTTCTTTGATTTCCTCTAACAGCTGCAGATTGAGGAAATTTTTGGACACCATGCTTTTGGCATGTGCATGCAGGCATTTCAGTAAGCCTTTTCTTAGACTTGGGTTTAGGCTGAGATTTTGGAGCTTCCATCTTTTTCTTTGCATACACAACCTCACCAACTTTCTCCTTTCCTTTGGCTTTTGTACTAACAGTTAGGTTTTTTGGCTTAGAACTGTTTGGGTTCTTGTTAGAACTGTTAGTGTAAAGATGGGGACTATTGGCAACAGTTGTGGAACCTTTTATGGATTGGATAGCTTTTGAAGGTGTTGGCTCAGTGGTGAGGGGTTCTGTGGATGCTTTTACAAACACCACAGGCTTGAAAGATGGTTTAGTGGGTATGGGTTCACAACAGATGTGATTTTCATATGGAATCACCTCATCTTTCTTCACAACTCCCTCATCATCACTTACTTCCTCTACAATTCCCTCTTTTTCAAACTTTGGATCAGCTGATTTTAATTCATCTTCCAAAGGTTCATTGACATATCTATCAGCTGTCTCAGACAAGGGTGTTATGTATGTGTGATTGTATGGAGGTGGGGTTTCCTTATATCCAAGTCCAGTTTTCACCTTGTCTCTCACTTGAGATTGTAGCAAAGTCTCAAGCTTAAGGTTTGCAGCCTTGAACATTCCAAGATCATGTCCACACCCTCCAATTTCTTTGTGAGTTCATCCACCTTGCTTTCTTTTTCAACCAATTTCTTTTTCAGACTATCAATCTCATCTTGAAACTTCTCTTTCTCCCACTTATGATATTTTCTATCATAGTCCATTTGCAGTTCATTAGTCTGATAGTATTTAATTTTCTTTTCAAGATCTTCTATCATAGCAGTATACTCATACCTTCTCTCCTCCATTGTGCTCTCTAAACCTTTTAACAATAGCTCTACATTCACCAGGACATAGTTTGGAAGATACCTGTATGTCCTCAGATTCTGGTGAATCCATCTTGATGGAGGAGTCAGTCAATGCCATCAAAGCTTTGTTGTTTGTAGCCTCCTCTGCTTGATCACTCCAATCAAACCCATGGCCTTCTTGTAAGACCAATGCTGAGGAGGTTTGGTTCTGAGTTGGCCTCTGACCTTGATTCTGGACTTGTCCACCAGATCTGCACTCTCTTGCAAAGTGGCCAAGCTGTTGACATTTGAAGCATCTCATCTTTGACTTGTCAAATCCAGCCTTGCCATCAGCTCTGAAATTCATGTTTTGCCTTCCAGTCTTTTTGATGAACCTCTTGGCTCTAACAGTAAGCATGGCCATCTGCCATTTGAGATCCATCTCCTCAAGATCATCAGGGTGCACTTGTTCAAGATCCTCATTTGTGAGGGTTGAATGTGCATGGCTGGCAAGAAAAGCTTCAAGAACAGCATCTGGAGTATTCACATCTAGTCCAACAGCAGAACTAGTACCTGCACAATTTTCAAAAGAGTTAGTTAAAGAATGGTTTGATTCCATACCTGAGGATGACAGGAGAGCAACATTGTGGCTAGGAACAACAGTTTTTCGTTTTCCGTCTATCTCTCCCTCAAACACTATCAAACTATTATAGAGATCATCTAACTCTATGTATTCAAGGGAATCCTTAGTCCTCCATTGTGCAGCAAACACAGTCCATTAATCACCTAGAGACCTAAAAAACTTTCTATTTATCTCATCTTGATCAAGCCTAACCTTAGCACTTTCTAGTTGGCTCACCAGCTTGTAAAACCTATCAAAGATTTGGGTGATACTCTCATTCTTTCCACTGGTGAAGTTCTCATAGGCTTGTTTAAGGAGATCTCTTTGGTTTCTCTTAGAACTAGCATTCCCAGCAAACCTCTTCTCCAGAGCATTCCAAAGTTCATGAGCATCATCAAATTTCTTGAATTGATGTTGATACTCATTGGGAATTGCAATCTGGAGGATGCTGAGAGCTTTCATCTCAATCATTCTGTCCTTCTTTTCAGCATCTGTCTTTGGTGGTGGCTTCTTCTTTGGTTTTCCATTCTCATCCAGATCAATGGGGTTAGTGGGAACAGTTTCAATGATTTGCCAAACAACATAGTCCATTAGTTGGACATGCTGCTTGATTCTTAGTTTCCACATCTCAAAATCAGATGGTTTGAGCATGGGAACATGAATGTTGGATCCAGATCCATTGTTATCAGAAGAACCTCCCGAATCCATTGAAACAAATTGATTGAAAAATAGTTTTGAAAAATAAAGCAAAGTGATGCAAAAACCTTCAACTGGTGATCAAAGGAACCTTAATGATAAGGCTCTGATACCACTTGTCAGGATCGGATATAGATTATATCAAATAACAAGAACTAACTTTTGAATAATAAATCAAAGTTGAATAAAAGTTAATCTTTAACTATGATCACAATCAACTAAGAAGTTGCGGAATCACACTTAATTGATTAAAGAAGGTTTTGAACACAAAGAGATTCAATCAAACAGTAATTTTATTAATCAACGAGAATGATTACAATAGCAAACTTCACCCCCAATCTAACTTATTATGTTAGACGAAGAACACAGATTGTTCTTATGTTTCAATGAGAAACTTAGAGGCTTAGCACTATTCAGAAAGCAAATTACAACTTGAAGAATGAATGCAAAAACTTAATCAATGAGTACGTACAAATTATAAATTCTAATCTATCATTTATATACTCCTTGATCTTCCTTGATTTGCTGACAGTTAGGTAATCTTCTATCTTCTGAGATAATCTTGATGATCTTCAAAGTATTTTGAGATATCTTCAAAGATAAGGTTTTTCCATATTTAGCTCAACAAAAACTGTTTAATGAATACAACAGTTCTTGGTTCTTCTAACAGTCTTCGGTTTCAAGGTCTTCAAACAGTTGTGGTAGTTTGTACTAACAGTTCTGAACTCTATATAACAGCTTTGAAGTTCACAGCAACTGTTGGTTACAACTGTCTTCACAATTTTCACTAACAGTTCTAAACTGTTTCTTCAACACCTCTTCTAACAGTTTTGAACTGTTTTCCATTAACAATTTTGATATTTGCATGTATAACAGTTTCAATGACTTAGCCAATTTCCCAACAGTTGGTTCTAGAAGTGGCAATCGTAATTTAGTGTAGGACAACCGAAATGTCAAACTGAGGAGTTTGAACATAGAAAAAGGTTGATCACCACAAAGGAGTATCTTTCTTTGAAGAGCGTGCAAATGAGCGGCTTATAAAGGACCGCTTTGGTGATATCCCTTCTATACAAGGGATATGTTTAGAAGTCGGTTCAGGATTAGCAGACAACTATTCGAGCGAATAGTTGATGATTTTGAATGAGAGTATGCGTATTTTAAATAAAAGTGGAATGCTAAAGGAAAAAAGGTTTATTGTAACATCCATCTTACATCTGTTAGAAAGGGGAACGAAACATACTTTATAAGGGTGTGTATACCTCTTTTAGCATGACGCGTTTTGGATGGAGTGTTCCATACCAGAAAGAAAACAGTGAGCTAGTGGAGCGAAACGTACAATAGCATGCTATGGTGTTAGGCTGTTACAGATGGTATTAGAGATAGGCCTTGAACCCATGTGCACAAGGAAGACGTTGTGTCCGAAGGGGGAGGATTTGTAACATCCATCCCACATCAGTTGGAGAGGGGAACGAAACATGCTTTATAAGGATGTTGATACCTCTCTTAGCATGAGGCATTTTGGGTGGAGTGTACCATGCCAGAAACAAAACCGTGAGCCAGTGGGGCAAAACAGACAATATCGTTCTACTGGGTTGGGACTGTTACAGATATCTCCAATAAAAAGTGTACTCCCGTTGTTCGGAAATTGGCGTATGGAGAAACCTCCGACTCACTTGACGAGTACTTGAGGATAGAGAGAAAACATCACAGGATTGCCTACCCCAATTCTATAGAGGTATTACTGACCTCTATGGTACAAAAATATTTCTGCAAACTACTTATGCTTATAGTTAGTAGTTATACACCACCAATGAAGAAAAACACGGATTTCCCGGCATGCTCGGCAGTATAAATTGTACTCATATGGCACAGGCAAATTGCTGGTTATATGGCGGGGTCAATTCATGAGAGGTGATCATGAGCATCCGACAATCATCCTAGAGGTTGTGTCCTCGCATAATCTTTAGATCTGACACACATACTTCGATGTTATGGGTTCGAACAATGACATCAATGTTCTCAATCAATCACCCATCTGCAATGATGTCTATGTAGGAAAAGTACGCGAGTGTCCATTTGAGGCGAATGGTGTCACTTACAAGCACGAATGTTATCTAGCAGATGAGATATATCCAGAACGAGTTACTTTTGTACAATCATGTATGTGCCCACAAGACGATAAATGAAAAATTTGTAAACGTTGGCACGTGCTTCATAATCCGGCACTCAGATGACATCCAACATGACCATGTCACATTATGTACGCTTGTGTTATATTACACACTATGATAATCAAAGATGAAGATCATATAATTTGTAGTTTTGGTAAAAACGACCTTTTCGCATCTGGTACCGAAACATAAATAAGTGAGGAAGCATGCATGATAAATGTTCAAGAAGTCAAAACCTGAAGAGTTCGTATCAATTTTTCATGGTAGGTTCATATCATGACACCTTTTAGCTAGGGGTGTAATCGAGCCGATACAGTGCCAAGCTCGAGCTCGACTCGATTCAAAAACTTGATGCTTGAAACTCGACTCGAGCTCGACCGAGGTTTAAATTTCAAACTCGAGCTCGAGTCGAGAAAGTAATCGATAATCTCGAGCTCGACTCGGCTTGTCTCAATTTTGGTTGAATAAAATTATGCAAATAAGCCCTTGAGTTACTTCAAAATTTTGCAAAAATTATCCACCAGTACATGAAATTATATGAGTTTCATATGATTCTTTTACCTCCTACTCAGTTTAGAGTCCAAAGATCTCAACGAAAAGAATCCTATCGTTGACTGTTCATGAACCATACTTTCTATTTGAACAACACCAAAATATTGATTTAACACAAAAGTAAGAAGAAAAAAACCCTCGAATACTAATGAGCTATACATAATTTCTTGGAATTTTCCATGCATAAATCTAACCCATTTTTATGTAGAAACTTCAACTCCTTGACTTGTCGTCGTCTATAAAACCCAACATTTCTTACTTTAAAATTCCTATCTGCTAAGAAACTTGATATACTTCTTGACTACATTTCTCGCTACCTTTTCATGCCGGGTTCATATTGTGTTTCGTGTCGAGTCAAACATTAACAACTTAAGTTGAAACAATTTGTTTTTCACTTCGAGTTACAACATTGTTTAGTAATGGACAAAATACAGGAGCTAACATCCAAATACAACTATATAAATTGAGTTGGATTTTTTATTCAAAATATAGGTAAAATAAAAAGGTCATAATATATATTTATACTTTTACCAATATATGAAAAGTTCTAACTTAAAAAAGAAGTATAAGCATAACTAAATATTTTAATATAAGAATTTTAATACATGATCAAATTATGTTTTCGACGATACTTGAAATAAAAATGATTTTTTTATTTATACGTGTGTATAGAAACTAGAGGCAAATAGTTTACAAGGATACTATTTTTAAAAAATTTCTTGCAACAATTAAAATGTATACAAATATAACGAATATTATGCAAGAAATGTAAAACAAGTAAGTTAGGAGTAAGACAAAAGAGAAATGACGATATATGCACGCTCTATAATTGTTTAATTAGATGTTAACAAATGTAACCTACGTTTAATCATTGGCCTTTAATCAAGTGTTTGTCTTCATTATTAACTTATCTCTTACGCTAAAAAAAAAATACCCGATTATATTAGCGATGGTCAATTACGTCCCTAATTCAATCACTAATCTCATATTAACCATAGATTTAAGACGCAAACATTTCCTCAATAACATGCTCGCCACTAATTTTAGGAACGGATTTTATCGAAACATTTCAGTTCGTTGCAACAAAATACTAATATCGCTATGTTGTCTCTAAATAGACATGGATTTGCTACAGATTGATTAGCAATGTATTTGTTTAAGCATGTTAGCAACGAATTTGCTACAAAATTTAACAATGAATTTGCTATGCAAATTCAACAACAGATTTACTAGGGATTTTAGCAATGGATTTGCTATAGATTATTAGAAACGGACCTGCTACGTATTTAAAAACAGATTTGCTACAATTTTGCAACAATTTTAGTTACGCTAGCAATAGATTTAGTGATGGATTCGTGACAAATTTTGAAAAGTTAGTAAAAGTATTATATGTTGTTTTTGTTACTATTTTTTGTACACAAATATGTGTCTAGCTCACTTGATACATAAAGTACAATTACATTTGGAATAAAGTTAAATTGGCTTTCCTTTTGTTTCTTCTTTCCATAGAAGAACTTGCTGCTTAACTACTTTGTAACATGCTTAAATTGCATATATCCTACACATGGAGACTTGTATTTCTACTTGAGATCGTGTATATCATTGATACCCATAACCTGAACCATATCATGAAATAACTTAAAATTAACGTCAAAAGTCAAAATTACTATAGAAGTGTTGGAAACTCCATCTCTATTGAAGTTGGTCCTCTTGGAAGTCAATCACGATTGCTGTTGAATCTTTAGTCATCGTCGATAAAGGAAGGGCCGACAACAAAGAGTTTGCCGCATTAAGAAAAGGTTAGACCAACACTAGTGAGTGAGAAACTGAGATTTTGATTTGTGATTTTCGTAGAAGCACCCCATGTTGGACTTTAAAATTTTCACATGTATAACCCGGTCTTGTTTCTTATTCCACACATTTGGACCGGTTGTATTTATGTTAAAACCCAACCCAACCCAACACAACCCGACCCGGATTTTTATTTTTAAAGTCGAAATGAACCCATTTTATTGACATCGAGTAATTATTAATGTCTCATGTGTTATTTGAGGCTATCCTCTTTTACTTATGAGAGGAGGACCTTTGTCAATATTTTATCATTCCCATCATATTTTAGTATGTCGATGTCTTATCACTTTTGCCATAAATAGTGATAAGTTTTCTGCATAAAGGCCGATAAAACAACCTTTGTTAATTAACACGCTTCTCTCACGAGTTAGAGTAGAAAGATGAGAAGAAACAAAAGATAAAGGAAATATAATTTCCTCTTTTATACTAGTAGGTCTGGTACTTTGGGTCGTGTTCGTGTTAAATGGTTCAGGTCGTGTTCGTGTCGACCCATTTTCGACCCTATTTAGTTTTGCCTCGTGTTCAGATCGTCTCATGTAATTCGTGTTCGGTTCAGGTCGTGTTTTCGTGTCGACCCATTTTTCGGAGAAAAAATTGAGTTATGTTTTCGGTCGAATAAATTGATTTCCATGTTGGGTTTCGTATCAAATCATTTCAGAAAAATGTTGCATGTAGATCTTTCTTATCTTAATTTTACTAATCTTTTATTACCCAGTTAATTCTTTATTTGATAAACTTAGCAAACATCTAAAATAAAAATTATACCAATAAAATAGTCATAAAACACAAATACAAATAAAATTCACAAATCATATAAAGTTGAAATCCAGATTTACATATATATTACAGATTACAGATTTACAACATACACAGTTACACACACACACACACACACATATATATAGGGGAGGTTCATGCGATAAGTCTTTTTGATGCGAGAAGTGCGAGAAGCGTTTCTGGCCACTCACTTTTATTGCTATCTATTTATTGTTTATTTAATTCAAAAGGTTAAGGATGTCTTTTTATATATTTTTTTCTGTATATAAAATTTATTGTAATTAATATATCCCTAAAATCTTTCCTTTTCTATTCTACATTTACTCAATTATTTTCAGATTTTATTATTTAGTTACGTCTTTCAATTTAGTGATTTATTTTCAAATTTTATATTTATTTATGTTTTTTAATTTATTTTGTTATCGTTGATTATCCTTTCTTTTTCAATATAATATTTTTCACCTAATTTATCTGGAGTCTGGATATCAAATTATTTTTCAACCTTTCAATTTAATATTAACCTAGTTTATGTACATACCATGTTTCATCAACAATATAGATAGCTGTTTACTAATGAACAGTTTGTAAAACTTTTGCTAGTGAATTTTTTAAAATACAAATTAGTAGATGTTCACTAATAAACCATTTAAATATCTCTTACTAATAATTTTTTTTTGAAAATACAAAGTTTTAGTAAACGTTTACTAATGAACCTTTAGAAATCTTTTACTAGCTAATTAATCTATCACAAATGCAAGTTTAAATGTATAATCATTGATGAACAATTTAGAAACCTTTAAAAATTATCTTCTTAATCATTGATGAACAAAGTAAAAAGGAGCCCTTTTTATTTCTTGCAAAGCCACAAAACATCGACATCTACTGTAAAGTTACAAATCCATGAAAAAAAGTTAAAAAAAGAAATAAAGAAATATAACACCGGATTATAGTGAGTGATTCATCAAAATACTAAGTTATTCATAGCTAAACTACTGTTAATGAAAGCTGCCAAATTGACACGTATACAAAAAATACTAAATGAAAATTTAGAGTTTATCAAGAATTCAAAACATATCTAAAGCAAAACTAAGAAACAAAAAAAAGATTACATGACGGCTACATTGAGTTCGGAACGTAGATAAAGTGATTTGAAGAGGGCACGCGGTGCTCATTGGTGGATCCACACAACAGCCACGACTACGGTAGTGCTCGTTGGTGGATCTGGTTTGTTGGTAATAGAAGCTTCAAACATTTGTTGTTCACGCACAGCCGTCGTCAACGACATTTAGAGCCGATCGGTTCTTTTCGTTCATTAAGTTCGGTTTTGATTGTTTGGATGTTTGTGGCAATAGATTCACGGAGCGATGTGACGAGTCTACGACGAAAGAAGATGTAGAGCGACGGAGGTGCGGTTGTCATTGTTATGGGTTGCTCAACCATAACGATGGGTAGTGAGGTGAGTATCCGTATTTCTCTTCTCCAAGAGGCGTGGTGCGTTGTGGTAGTGTGCGGTGCTTGAGGTTCTCGCCGGAAGTGGGGAATTCTCAATGATTTGATTTTTAAGCGGCTGTGAATTAGGGTTGCTTATTCTCTTGGTGAGGTACGTAAGAAAGAGGATATATAAAAGGGGGGGATATAATTAGAGTTAATTTAGGTAAAAGGGTTGGATTTAATAAGATTTAATTTGGGTGATGATAGGATTGTGATAAAATGTCTATTATGTCCTTTATATTTTATCTAAATTACCTTCAAACTCAATTTAATTACAAAAAAACCAGATTACATCTTGACCCTTGATTAAATCATCTAATGGTCCTAAATACTTCTCGCATTTCTCGTATTAAAAAGGTTTTTCGCATGACCTTCCTATATATATATATATATATATATATATATATATATATATATATATATATATATATATATATATATATATATATATATATATATATATATATATATATATATATATATATATATATATATATATATATATATATATATATATATATTATAAAGTGTACATAACTATATAAGAAATATACATATGGAAATTATAATAATAAGAAAGATACAACACAAAAGCTTACCATGTATAAATCGAATCAAAAGCTGCTCGATTTGTTTAAGTACAAGTATAATATACTATTTGGTTAAAATTTATAAAAGAATTTAGGGTTTAGGGTTTTAAAAAAACATACCCAAAAAAAGATTCTACTGGATTCGAAGAACAAGGAAAAACTTTTAGATGTGTAGTCTTGGTGTCTCGCAGATCTACTTCACATTACTTTGCAGCATATTATTCGATTTGTAGTTTGAAGTGAATGAAATAGTGAATACGAAGAAGTGCAGAACCATCGCCTTTCCTCTTTTTTGATGTAAAAATCTTCTATTCTTTATGTCTTTTTATATATTATTCTGTTTTTTAAATTAATATTTATTAATTTGCCAAAACAAAATTTTCAAGTGGCGCCACTATTGATAAATATGCCGCCTTTTATTTCATATACTAATTACTTTTTATTTATAATTTTTAAGTTAAATGTTTTTTTCTTATAAAACATCGTGTTAAACAGGTGGTCTTCGGGTTATCGTGTTCGTTTCATGTTCATGTCAGTCTTTTTCGGGTCAACCCATTTCTGACCCAATTTAATTTTGTGTCGTGTTCATGTCGACCTAAGTCGTGTTCGGTTCGGGTTGAGTTTCGGGTCCTATCAGGACTTCACATCCCTATTTATATGATTGCATGTGGAACTTTTTTTGAAGAATTAGGATCTTCTCATGTTTACTCAAACACAATTCATTATGTTTTTTTTATAAATTCACATGAGAGTGAGATCGACATATATAAGAACTATTTTTGCCCTAAAATAAGATACTCACTATTATATTTGTAAGAAAATATAAAAAGTCATGTTTATAAAAAAATATAAACGATTATGTTTAACCAAGTTTCATAACTCAAAATTGGTTTAAGCTTAAGATAGAATAGAATTCAAGGACCCACACCCCCTAAATCCCTAATGACAGCAATTACACAAGAATACAATTGAGAGTTGCCCACTCTAGCTCACCATCTAAGAGTGAAACACGGGTGGTATAGAAATAGATAGAATGAAAAACGAGTTAAATTATATATATCTAGGTAGGTAGAATATGTATATAGTCAACTTAGGTGGTTTTGACCAATGTACATCTTGTAGTCTTTAGTTTCATTTTGATTTTTTGAGATGTCGTTTTTTGTTTTCTAGTTAATGCGAAAAGTAAAAATGATTTTTATATTTTAATATGTAAAGAAATTTAATATATATTTTATGTTAAATATTATTTTTTTAGTAGAAAATTAGATCCATTAACTAAGTTAATTTGTTTTTCGCTAAATCACTCATACTAAAAAAGCAGAGGGGGAACTTGTTTGTTTGGAATATGGCAATGAAGCACACAAGTTGAAATTATTTGATGTTTTTTACATCGAGCAATTAAAAATACATATTTGGCTGTAAAAATGAATCGGACGATCACTTTTTCACGAGTATTGTTATTCAGTTATCTATTTGGTAACAAAAACCTGATTAGCTCAAATCGAACAACTGAAAATCCGAATTCACTCTATATTTTAATTAAATTCACTATTATTATTATTATTATTATTATTATTATTATTATTATACCATCGGTTATTCAAAACTCTGGATCCATCACTAATTTGAAATTATCTAAAAATTGTTATTTTATAATAATTAAAAAAATAGATAAAATTAGTAAATTTCATATATTGTCCTTTTATAATTAAGTAAAATGATAAACTAAAAAAATTTGTACGCAGAAGGAATATATAATTTTCTTTCCAAACCCTATAAAATATTGAAAGGTGCATAAGACCAGGGATAAAGGAGCTGGCTAGTCATACAAGATTTACTTTTTGACATTTTTTTAAAAATTTTGTTTACCAATTCCATTCCAAGTATGGTGCGCTATTGAACCCTTTATTAACCTTTTATTCCAACTAATTTTTTTTTTTTTTTTTAACAGCTCACTTTTTATATTAAATGACAAACCTCATGTCAGAACTCAATACACATTCGAGCGTACCTTACAAATTCAAAGCACAACCACTCATAATTGAAAAGGTTACATCCAAAGCTTTATCTAACTTCCACCACCTCCCACCTCATGAAAAACATTTACCATATGCACTGCATTTATTCCAACTATGGTGAGAAGTAACGATACATACTTGGATATTATTATCATTATTATATTTATAAGTAACATAACATAATTCCATATAAATAATTTTTTAATGAGAACCATTTCTTGATATGAAATTATTTATAACATCAATTGTAATTTATTAGTAAAGATATTTTGCTTATTTATGTATTTATTCAATCGTGGATTGTATTCGAATTTATCGTCATTAATGATCAAGAGTATATTTTCTCATAATATCTCTCATTAATTCGTAATTAAGAAGTTATTCAAGATTCATTAATTGTAGTGATTATATTCTATAAAAAATCCGTGAGAAATCCAAAAAGACATCTTTTTCTCACAAATTTCTCATGCATTTGTCTGACACAAAAGGGGCTTTGTGCAGTGAAAGATATTCTATAAAAAATTATAAACCCAATAAATCATAGTTAAATAACCATTTTTCATGTGTATCTAGCTTTTAGCTAGGCTTAGAATTTGGTTATTAAAATTACAGATTTGGCTAAAAAACGAATCGGAATCACTTTTCACGAGTGTAACTGTTATTTAGTTATCTATTTAACAACAAAAAATCTGATTAGCTTGACCCGTACGGCCAGAAAACCCAAAAACATCCTAAATTTAATTAAATTCATTATCATAATTATTATTAATACTACTATTATTACTGCTGCTACTACTACTAATATTATTGCTGCTACTACTACTAATATATGGTGTCGATCACGGGTCACTTAAAATATTCTTGATGCCACTAGATGGGCTGTAGATGTGTTTTTCTAACACGTTTGTAAGTTTTTGTTTTACTATTTTCACTCTATATATATATATATATAACTGTGGCGCAATATTGACCTCCCTATGAATTATAAGACCAAATTATATAACTATATTAGAAACCGTCACTTGCGACTACTTACCTTAATCATATCAAACATGCAAGCATCGTCTATAAATACTCATAACACACGACTTCTTTGCTCATCATTATATATATTCTTCAATCAAGCAAATAACCATAAATTAACTAATTAGTCGATCAAGATATGGCAGAGACTGATGATCATCAAGCCAACTTTAGCCTTAATTCAGCAAACACCAAAACTATCAGTGTTGTGCGTCCATTGGCCAACTTTCCACCTTCTGCATGGGGTGAAATATTCCTATCATTCTCTCTTGACAATTTGGTGAGATTATTACTTCCCATTCATTAATTACACATTTGTATTTAATAAGTTAGTGATGAGAATATATGTGCTGTTTTTGGTTCATTTATGTGTTTTATCTTAACACAAGACTTCTTAATATCTTCTAGAAATTGGAAGGCTATGCTAAAGCAATGGAAGAACCAAAGGAAGAAGTGAGAAGATTGATCATCAACCCGACAATGGATTCGAATAAGAAACTACGTTTGATTTATACTGTTCTTCGTCTTGGTCTCACATATCTTTTCGTGCAAGACATTGAAGGCCAGCTTGAAAAACTTTTCTCTGAGTTTAAATTGGAAGATTATGATGATCTTGATCTATACACAATTTCGACTAACTTTCAAGTTTTTCGACATCTTGGTTACAAACTACCTTGCGGTAATTTCAATACCGATCTTATGGTTGCTAAAGGCCATCAAATGATTTTAAACATAATATATTTTGTTCCTGGCTTAAGTATGTATTTTATTATTTCTGATTAACCTGCAGATGTGTTTAACAAATTCAAGAATGGTACCTTGGGTACATTCAAGGATTCCATTGATACAGATGTGAAGGGGATGTTAGGCTTATATGAATCTGCACAGTTGAGAACAAGAGGTGAAGATATTCTTGATGAAGCCTCAGCATTTGCTGAAACTAAACTCAAGAGTGTAGTAAACAGTCTTAATGGAAAGCTAGCACAACAGGTGAAACAAGCCTTGAAGAGACCATTTCATCATGGAATGCCAATTGTAGAGGCAAGACTATATTATTCCAACTATGAAGAAGAATTTTCCTCCATTCACAGCTCACTACCAGAGCTTGCTAAGCTTCACTTCAGCTATTTGCAGCTACAACAAAAGGAAGAACTTCGCATTGTTTCTAAGTGAGTCCTATACTATTATATCATATATCCAACTGAAAAAGGAGAGCATGAAACTTATTCCTTAATTACAAGAACTCTAAAATATACCAAGAAAAACTCAATCGAACAAGAGAATATGATTAATTCTTTCCAGCAACAATTTCCTTCTTTAATTAAAGAAGGAAATTAAACCAAGAGCAGGACTTGAAGAATAACATAACAGCTTCAGAACCCTTAATTATATATCCATGAATTGCTTTCTTTATCAATTTACTCCCCTCTCAATTCACTTTATCTACTCAGCTACCCTCAACTTTGAGAAACCAACACTTTTGGCCCTTGTAGTACGTACCTTCATCTTTGTTTCATTTACATAAACTATTTTAACATCTTCCCTTAATCTCTACATGAAACACATTCAACAGATTTAGTTTTCCACAAAAAAATTATGTTGTAAAATAGTTAACCCCTTTGTAAAATTATCAAAAAGAATTTCTACGGAATCTATTTTTAAGAATCCGTAAAATACCAGTTGAAAATTTATCTTTTATTAAATGAATGTAGACCGTGTTTAGTTTTTTCGTAAAACACATGATTATCAGCTATTAATTAGAATAGCAAAATTGTCATCACAACATAATTTAACTAGAGTTAGATTTTTCAAATTAAAATCATTTAAAATATGTAGATGCCAAATAATTTCACAAGTGTAGTTATAGCTCTGTACCCGGCCTCAGCTTAAGACCTAGCTATAGTATTTTTTTTTTTAGTTTTTTAGTTTTTTAGGAAATTAATGAATTTCTCAATAATAAACAAAAATTGGTAATAAACTTTTTCCCAAAAAATTCCCTAAGTCAACAAATCTCTTAAGTTTAAGATTCATACTTTTTGCTAAATAGTATAACCCAGAGAGCCTTTAAGATTCTTAAGGACTCTAAACGCTAGTTTAAATGAGATTGAGCATTATAAACTGACTTAAACAATGATTCGCATATGAAATATCTGGTTAATACAAATAAATTAATTTTCCAACAAGTTACTGAAATTTAATTATAGTAGTTAAAGCAAAATCACCTGAATCAGATGTCAAACTAAGATCAACTTCTATAGGAGTCTAGATTGACTTTCATCCTAAAAGTCCAAAGTTAGGCAACAATTCTACATAAAATTTTCTTTCACACACACACAAAAAGAAAAAAAAAACATTTATCAATTCCCAAAACTTCTATCCCCTAAAATATCTCTATTTTCCAAGATATTTTATTAAAAACATAGAACTTAAATATTTCTTGATGACTTTATTAATTCCTTCAACACTGTTGTCAACGATGAGAATGTTATCAATATAAACAAGAAAAGCAACAAAAATAGAATATGCAATTTTGATAAACAACAAATAATCAAACATACTTTGTTTTAATTATGTTTAATTAAAGCACTCCTTAGTTTCTCGTTTCATTTTCTAGCGCCTACTTGAGGCCATATAATGATTTAACAAGCTTACACTCCATTTTCAAATTCTGAAAAATACCGTAAAAGAAAAGACATATACACCTCTTCGTCTAAGTCACAGTATAAAAGCATTATTTTCATCGACTTGAAATAAAGAGCAACCAAACTGATCGAATACCAACGCTTATTATACATCTCAAAGTCTATATCTTAGCAACAAGTGAGAAAGTTTTTTCCAAATCTATTTCTTCCTTTTACTATAGCCTTTAGCTACTACTCTCGCTTTATATACCTCTCTATATCATCTCTTGACTTATATTTAATTTTACAAACCCACTTATACCCGATGGATTTTCTACCACTAAGTAGAATAGTTAGAATCCGCGTAACAATTCTAATTAAGGCTTATATTTCTTCATTCATAGCATTTATCCAATTTTATTTTTTACGTGCTTCATAAAAAGTTTTTTGGTTTTATAGTTTTATTTAAAAAAAAAGTAAAAATTTGAATAATTAACCTTTTCTATTCCATACTTAATCTTCCCATCCATTACAAAATCATCACATTTATTTTGGTATAGTAAGAGTTCTAGTAGACTTTCTCAAACTATGAGTTTCAAAAATTGATTGTTCAAAATTTTGATTTTCAAGTAGAAGGACCCTGAGGATGCTGATCTTCATGATGTTGTGGTATCTTCTACATATATTGGTAATATAATCAGAACCGTCAAAAGTATCAAATTTCTCAACAACGATACCATTAGTAGATCCATTTAAACTACGAAACGTGCTAGACATGCTACCCTGACCATATGAATAACTATTTGTTTCATAATCGGAAAAAGTCATAATCACTTTCAAAAGATAAATAGAAGATATGTAAATGATTCACATTTCAATTAGATCCATCAGAATCCATTTTAAAACAACTATTCATTATAAGCGGAAATACATTTTTATAGACTTTAATATCTCTTGAAAACAAAACTTGTTTATCATCCAAATTATATAAGAAAATTAGAAGAATATTCAATATAGTCCATACTTAATTCATAGTTTTAAGAGACTTTTTTAGCCTTTAGATCATAACATTAATGATTCATATTGTATTTTAAAATATTGGACGGAGTGCATTTTCGTAATTCACATATGATGCTTTTCTAAATCATATGTGAACACAACTCAAGAGAATTAATATGATTCTTTTTATCAGTTTACTCCCCTCTTCATTCACTTTGTCTACTCAGCTACCTGCAATTTTGAGCAACCAACACTTCCAACTCCCCTCAGATTTACCTATAAAACAACCATGTTTTAGTTAATCAAGCTCTAAATATATGTTCCATGTCATTGATTAATTACTATATTGAACTTGTAAATGTTAAAAATTCTTGTTTCTTACATTGGATTCGCAATCAGGTGGTGGAAAGATATGAAGTTTCAAGAAACTACTCCATATATAAGGGATAGAGTACCAGAGATTTACTTATGGATATTGGGATTATACTTTGAGCCGCGTTACTCTTTGGCACGAATCATTGCCACAAAAATCACTTTATTCCTTGTAGTGCTGGATGACACCTATGACGCTTATGCTACTATTGAAGAAATTCGCCTTCTAACAGATGCAATAAACAGGTACCAAACTACCGATTAAACATTAAAAGAATGAAGCTAAAGATCTATATATGATGCAAACACATTAAAAAGAAAAGATAAAAAAAATTACTTAATGCATGCGATGATATTAAATTTCTATTTACTTTCAGATGGGACATGAGTGCAATGAAGCAACTTCCAGAGTATATTAGGCCATTTTACAAAATTCTTCTAGAGGAGTATGCTGAACTAGAGAAACAGCTAGCTAAAGAAGGGCAAGCAAACATGGTTATTGCCTCTAAAGAAGCAGTATGATATGATTTAACTATGATTCACTGAAACATGTGTTCATTCATGAAATATTCAGTTTAATTTTGGACTAGTTA
This sequence comes from Pulicaria dysenterica, assembly GCA_947179395.2. Classification (NCBI taxonomy): domain Eukaryota; kingdom Viridiplantae; phylum Streptophyta; class Magnoliopsida; order Asterales; family Asteraceae; genus Pulicaria; species Pulicaria dysenterica. Next base: position 52,936,206 of record OX359293.1, read on the forward strand.
TAACCATTGTTATTTTTTTTCTTGCAATTGGAATGCAGTTCCAAGACATAGCAAGAGGGTACCTTGAAGAGGCTGAGTGGACACACAGTGGATATGTTGCATCATTTCCAGAATATATGAAAAATGGTTTAATCACTTCTGCTTACAATGTTATTTCAAAATCTGCTTTAGTGGGAATGGGAAATATAGTCAGTGAAGATGCTTTGGCTTGGTATGAAAGTCATCCAAAGATTTTGCGAGCATCAGAGTTAATTTCCAGACTCCAAGACGATGTCATGACTTACCAGGTAACTAACAATGTTCATTATGCATAATAACCTTGCTGATTTTTAAATCATATAGCAAATCAAGTAAATCTATAAAGTACAATGATGTATTCTAACAATGAACTTTTTTCCAGTTCGAGCGTGAAAGAGGACAATCTGCTACTGGAGTTGATGCATATATTAAAACCTACGACGTCTCAGAAAAAGTAGCGATCGAGGAGCTCAAGAACATGATTGAAAATGCATGGAAGGATATAAATGAGGGTTGTCTCAAGCCAAGAGAAGTCTCAATGGATTTGCTTGCCCCGATTCTTAATCTTGCACGAATGATTGATGTAGTATACAGGTATGACGATGGGTTTACTTTTCCTGGAAAGACCCTCAAAGAGTATATTACTCTCTTGTTTGTTGATCCTTTACCCATGTAATTCTAAAATAATGGTTGTTTCACATGCATTATAGATTACCTGTTAGTTTACTTTCATGTTCTATGTTGCCCTTGGATACCAAGGATAAATAATTAGCATGCATGTGCAACAGTTAGTGACTTGTAACTTGGAATTTTTTTTCCCAATCTTTGTTTTATATTATGTGTGAGTTATATGTTTGTAAACATAGGATGATTGTATGATACAGTTTGTATCACATGAACGCAATGTATCACATACTCAAACAAAATGTGTTAAGTGACTTAAAGTTGCTAAAAGTTAACAACATATGCCTAACCAGTTCATAAAATTAATGTGTTATCTAAATATGTTTTTTTTTTTTCCATCTATGATGGTTAAATTTTATGTGTTAATTAATCTCATGAGAATCTTGGAAAAGTGTTGGGGTATAAGGAGTGGATGAAGGTTGTTCGCTGTTGGATCAAAAGAAACATTTTATAAATGTCAAAGTTCTCTTATAAGTTTACAATGAATCACTCTATTTTGTACATATCGATACATATATATAGTCCGATAAAATGGCGGTTATTGGGTGGTTATAGCCGGTCGGCGTTACAAACGGTGGTGGCGGTTATATTGACGGTGACGGCTGCCGGCGTTGGGGGTGGGGGTGTTGGTACTATGTGTTACAATAATATAATTAATAATACAAATATATAAACTAAGGTTTTTCTTATAAGTGTCGAGATTAAATCTCAAAATTCTCCTCCTTAATCTCAAACATTTTGTAGTAAGTCTTTGACACCAAGTAGTTATCTATCATGTAGCTTGGTTGTTGAGTCTTCATTCTTTCGTATAATGTAGCATTGTCTTAGTTTATCATTTCCTTGAGTTTCAATCCTTGTGTAGTAATATCACATATCTCCTACTGTATAATCCTTGTGCAATCGATCTTCTCTCATGACTCCATTTGGTCTTTGTGCAGTCGTCTCACATAACTCTTAATTGTTGATGTCTCACATAACTTCACTTGTAGTTGTCTCACATAACTTCACTTGCAGTTGTCTCACACTTTATTTATGATTTAATCACAGGATTACACATATCACATTTGTTAACTGCATCATACGGTTATTTGTCCCTTGATCGTATCATGTGATCAAAGTTCTGTAGTTCGATTGGTTCTTGCACTCACTGCAATCCATTTCTCCTTTGTACTCTCTGCTATTTGTTTGGTTCGTGCACTCACTGCAATTCCTGCAATCATTGCGATTTTTGCACCCACTGCAATTTCATCATTTTGAAATCGGATTCTTCATTCTCAGTAATAGTTTCCATGAGTAATGTTGGTTCTAAATCTTCTTCAACATGATTTTACTGTTCTTTGACTTGATTCTTGTGTTTGGTTTAACATTCATAGGCAAAATGTCCAAATTTGTGACATCGGTAGCGCCTGATTTGAGATCTGTCTTTCGTATCTTCTTCAAAAGACGCATGTTCTTTCCCTTTTAAAATTATCTTGTGAGGGTTCCCAATTCTTTCTTTCCGATCTGAATCTTTTATTCCCTCAGTTTCGTGATTGGTTAAATCTGCCATGACCACATCCTTTGATAAGCTGGCTTCGATCTTAATGTTGTGTGAACATCAAACCTTCTTGAATATCCACAGATCTTTCAATTTTATACTTGAGTCTCTCTTCAAATGTCTTCGGTCTTCCGATTGCTTCGTCTAAGGACATAGTGTCTAAATCCGCGTATTGTTCAATAGATGCAACAATCTGAATGAATTTACCTAGTACGACATTTAATGATTTCCGTACAAGAGTAGAATCTTCATATGTTAATCCCAGACTTGCTGCTTTGTTGATAATACCCGTCAACTTCGTGGTAAATGAATCGATTGATTCATTTTCTTTCATCTATAACATCTCAAATTCCGTCTTGAGTGTTTGTAGTCTTGCTTGTTGGACACAGTTTACTCCAATGTGTCTTGTCTTCAAAGCATCCGAAACTGTCTTTGCTATCTTTTGCTTTGAAATAAGGAGCAATTGATCTACTGGAAGTGACTAATAAATATATGTAATAACGATTTTAACCCTTATTATTGTCGATTTTCGTTGTTGGTTCAGGTTCAATCATTTCCTAGGGTCCATTTGCTTCTAAAATAATCCACATTCGTATCACCCATGTGGAATATTTAATTAAATTTAACATTGGACATTGTAAATGAGTTGTTAATCCCGTTTCCTTAATTTTGAAAGTTTACCCTTGATCCTTATCATCCTTACTCATTTTGTTTAAACATTTTGATATTACAAAAGAGACTTTAATCTATTATTTTTGTTTACACAAAAAGTTGATTAAAAAATGTAAATTTTGATAAATATCTTAAATGTATAAAAGGAGTTAAAATGATAAGGTCTTTCGATGTCTTCTTTCTTATGTGTCTTTCTTGATCGAAAAACCTTGCAGGATTGTTTTCGATTGTTTCTTGAAAACAATGACTTGCTGTCGCTTGTTCTTCATAGTCTGCTTGCTGCCTTCGATGCGTTGGTCACTGTGACTGATTTGTTTTTCTCCTATTGTCTTCTCCAGTTGCGATTAAGGTATCTTTTATGATACGGGTGCCGCGGTGGTAGTTCTTGTATGATGACCGCCGTTTGTATCCGCTCCGATAATAAACAATCCAACCAAAATGAAGATCTCGATGGCTGTTCTTTCTCTTAAATCTCAGTGGTCTCGGTTATTTTATGTGGGTTTCTTGATTTCTTGGTAGATGATGAGAGTTTTGGTAATAACCTCGGCTCTGATACCAATGTTATCGTAACAAACAAAACAATCAAAAAATGCCAAAGTTCTCTCTTATTTCTTTTCAAATCACATACAAAGTTTACAATAATCACCCTGTTTTGTACATATCGATACACATATATATAGGCCTGTAAAATGGTGGTCATCACCGGTCGGCGGTTACTAACGATGGCTGCAGTTATTTTGATGGCGACGGCTGCCGGCGTCAGTGGGGGGAGGGGGTTGGTACTATGTGTCACAATAATATATATAATAATAATACAAATATATAAACTAAGGTTTTTATTATAGATGTCAAGATTAAATCTCAACATTCGCGATGGTATTAAAATGGTAAAGTCACCATAAAAAATACCAAAATGTTTGTGCTTAGTTAGAACTCGCTGCAAAATTGGTAGTTCCTACGTGGTTTTCACGCAACAGAAACTAAACCAATAGTAAAAAAATGTCCTGGCACCAGATTTTATATACACAAATTAGCAACTAAAAGAAAACTAAGCAAGATAGAAAAATTATCATAGCAAATTAGAAACCTTTGAAGTAGAAGACTTTATCTTGAATCCTTCTTTTGACACAAACTTTCTTCTCACCATTTTGGTGTGTTTAGGTATGAAAACCCCAAAAACAGGAACCTAAGGTCCTCTATATAATAGGAAAGAAATATGAGTGGATAGACAAAAATTGAATTCAAATGTGACTTATCCAAACTAACACGTACGGTCATGTCACCAAACTAAGACGTCGGTGTTCACTTAAGTTGAACCGGCCCCATGCCCATAAGACATGGCCCAAGCCCAACCAGCTAGACACCGCCCGTGTCTGTCTCCAGTTTGGTCTTTTATCTTTTTGTACTTTAAGTGGACACATAATATTATTGTTTGTAATGCCCCAATTTATAAATTTATAGTTCATACAAGATTTCACTAAAAATTTTCACATAATCAAAAGCGAAAGCATAGGTTTATCAAAACATCTTCGTAGAGAAGGTAGATACTCATTTACAACTAAATATTATATATTACACAAAAGAGGCGTTAAGGTTTGCAAAAGATGTACTATTTAATTTGTAGGTCAAACTGCAGCCTTGCCCTTGCCTTTGTCACGATATGAAAAAAAGTTTAAAATAGAATCTGTTAAACTGCTACAAAATCTTAGTGAGTATATCAAACTGTAAATCAAATAAATACATGCATAACTCGTATAGAGATATCACACATATATCATGTATAATTTCCAAACGCACATACATATAACTACCATCAAGAATAGGATTTAACACAAGTGATCTCTATTCTTAAAGTATAGATATGTAAACCTAATGTAATATAGGAACTGATACTAAAGCAAGTATTCATGTGCCAGCCTCTTGTACTAGTCCCAGGGCTGCCATACATAGGCCACAGTACTGTACCGTCTGAGCCCTACCGCACAAGGGAGTATGCTAATTTGAGCCCTACCGCACGAAGCAATATGCTATGCAACACAATTGATTGATACATATATCACATTTATGTATGACATTACACATTGTGCACATAAGAAGTCGAGTTTAATAATCTCACACCTTGCAATCAATTCAAAGAGATAAATAACTTATAGGTTTAGATAGGTAGCCAATCACCTTTCTATACAATTAGAATAAGTGAGTATTACAAACTTCATATTTTGACATCAAATAGGGCCTACACGGGCCGTATAAGGGAAGTACACGGGCCGTATACCCCTCACACTACACGGGCATATCATGCTACATTGCATGCGTTTTCCTAGGTTAGTATATGGGTTGTGTACCACTACATGGGTTGTGTTGGCCTACACAACCGTGTTATATGGCCTATCTAACTCAGCGCGGCGTGTTCTGCACAGATAGAACAAATTGTATTCCGAATAGTTGTTGTTCTTGACCAAAATTCAGTACCAATTAATTCTAAAACACTTAGGGATGTTTTCCTAGATCCTACACAACATATATAATTGATTTTAACTACTCGAAACAAATTAAACACATATCTAAGCTACAGTTCATCCATACGAACCATTTGACCCATTTGAACATATAATTAGCTAAAACAAACATACCTCTAGCTACAAATGAATGAAAATAGGATGTTAGACGCTTGGTTCTAGGTTGTGTTCTATGTTTCTCCGGTTCCAAATTCACAAGCTATGTGTTCTAGAGAAATCAAGAAGAGAATTGTGTATATATATATATATATATTAAATTTGTTGATATATATAGCACTTTGTACAATTCGCAATTCTGCCCTTGAACTTTTTAACTTTAATTTTGAAAGTTTTAGTCTCTCTAGTCATATAAACACCTCATAATCTCAATTACGCAACTCATGATTTTTAGAACATTTATTTATTTATATTTAATTAGGAAATTTCAAACCTTGGGTGCTACATTTTCGTGCGACCACAAGGCCCTTGCATTATTTGTTGTGTTACTTGTTCGTATGGAAGTGCGCATTTCCCAAAAAATTGCTACTTGCACATGACATAGTGTAACCTTAGTAACACTGACAATCAGTACATAGCAGTACATCATTCCGCCTAAGTCAGCATAGGGTATCTATTCATACGATAACTTAAACACACATCATGTGAGTAGTCCCAAGTAAATAATCAGATATGTTCCTTAATATTGTTACCAATATCCTTTTGAAACACGAGATATCGAATTAGTCATCTTCCCACATCATTCAAATTGTGTTTCTGGATTCAGATGCGTGGTAACCAACTAAAACAGACTATGATCGAATCTAGTCCGAGCACGACCATGCATTTAGTGTTAGCACCAAATCAGCGAGGGGCCAAGGATGTCACTTTTTCCTCATGACAAGAGGTTAATAAATTCCTTTGACTACACAATACTTATTTATTTCATCATATCACATTTGATATTCCTTTTATATCCGCCATGTACGGATAACGTGAAGTAGATTGGTTCTCACACTAATAATGGTTCTCAATGGAACTTCTTCATATATATATATATATATATATATATATATATATATATATATATATATATATATATACAAAAAACGGTTTTTTATCACTACAATAAAACACATCAATAAGTAAAAATTAAATAATATTAGAAAATACTAAACCTTATTACATGAAGCTATCGGAATGTCTAGTCTAAGACCTACAAACCTAGTATGAGAGTCATGCTTGATCTATGTCAGTGACTTAGTGAATAGGTTCGCCAAATTTACATTTGTACGAACTCTACTAATTATCACTTTACCACTCTCGGAAATATCTCAGATGTAGTGATATCTTCTTAGTATATGTCTTGTACGTTTGTGTGACTGGAGTTCTTTCACAAGAGTGAAAGCCCCTTTGTTGTCATAAACGGTCTCAATAGGTGATTCGATGCTTGGGAAAACACCAAGATCTTTGATAAATTTCTTCATCCAAATATCTTCCTTTACTAAATCTCTTACTTACTAGAGTCAACTATGGTCGCTTGCTTGAAGCTTTTCTAATTCACTGTTCCTATGTTCAGCAAGAACACAAATCCTGACTGTGAACGGGAATCATCCCAATAAATTTGAAAGCTAGCATGTGTGTATCCAACCACACTAAGCTCCTTTCACCTCTGAAACCAAGAAATCATCTTTAATCGTTCTACGGGACTTAAGAATGTTCTCACTGTGATCCAATGAGCTTTGTCAGAATTAGACTGAAATCTACTCGTCATGCTAAAATCACACGATACATCAGGTCTTGTACATAGCATGACATACATAATGATACCATAATCAAATCATACGAGACAATATTTTAATTCTTCATCTAGGACACTAAGCCCTACTCAACGTCAAGCCATGTTGCATTCGGATAAATCCCCTTATGGATTCTTCCATCCTCAATCTTTTCAAGACCATCTTATTTTAGAGTCTAGAATGGGTATAAGCCAATGACTAGACCTATGTAATCAAGAGGACGCTTGACCCTGCCCTATTAGAGTTTGATGTATATCAATATATATATGCGTAACGTTGAAATGTAGCTATATTTTTAATTGTCGTTACACATATCAATTTTGCAAGTTTGTGATGTACCTTGGATTATCAGCTATAACCTCCTATAGCCTTAGCCTATGTGATTAATCCATTCTAAGATTCTCACTTATCCAAACCAGACCATAGAGCAGGCAGGCCTTGCTAACTCTGTTGTCATCCAGAAAATCTAAAAATATGCTCCTAAAACTTGAGTAATATGTTCGTTTGAAGCTAGTACCTTTTAAATTGCAAACCAGAAATTTCTGTTATTTTACATTTCTTTTTTTAAGAGAAAAAATAATGCTTGTATAATTTTTGTCTTTGAAGTTGAAACTTTATGTTGGAACTTTGCTCTTAAGCTTAGTGCTCTTATCCCACATAGGAAGGAGACTAATCCTTTAGATGCTTTATATACCTTTCTCTCTACACTATGTCAGAATGGATCAAGTGAGGGACTTGGGCTAGGCTTGATTTAATATATATTAATGGTCAAAGATAGGGCTCATTGACTACTAATTATATTTTTAAATCACTAATTACGAAATTAATTTTTTATTAATTAATTATTAATTTTGGAAGTTTTGATGGCAGTTATAGACATTTCCATCTGTCACAACAGGCCTGTATATAATGCCTCCCTTACTGATTTTGCAGTGCAGAGAACATTCAAAATACTCCCAAATTCGTATTCTACATACATGAAGGGATCATAGTCAGATTCTACAGATTCAAGATACGTTCTTGGATAGATTGTTGTATCCTCTAGGCAGATCCGTACCACGGAAATTTCTGTCTTAGGACACTACACAGCAGGCCTCAATCTGCATGTTTCCTTCTTGTTTATCAACATTCAAGTATGTATTTCTTATAAATTCTCTGTAATGATGCTAGTTTAATTTGTTGTCTCTGTTTAGTTATCAAAATTCATTAGTTTTATGACTTGTGTTCTAACAATCTAAGACAGAAATCAAAACTGAAGAATGGATCATCAATCCATCATAAAAACGCATGTGGAAAAACCTAAGAAATTCAAAGGTTCAGATTTCAGAAGATGGAAAGAGAAGATGTTGTTTTATTTAACAACTCTTCATGTCTCCAATGTTCTCACCGATGATATCCCACCGGTTCCTACGGGTGAAGGAAAATGACTGAGTATGAAAGGGCTGTTGAATCTTGGAAATCCAATTAATATAATTGCAAAAACTATATTCTGAATGCCTTGGATGATTGCCTCTATGATATCTATTCTACTTTTTCCACTGCAAAAGAGATATGGGAATCACTGGAAACCAAATACAAAACTGAAGTGGCATGTTCCTAGAGATTTGTAGTTGGGAAATTTCTGAACTTCAAGATGACAGATACAATATCTGTTCTGAAACAATTAGAAGAACTTCAAGTAATTGTTCATGAATTTGAAGTCGAAGGTATGGGAATCAATTCTAGTTTTCTTGTTGGTTTAATCATTGAAAAACTTCCAACTTCATGGAAAAATTTTAAACTGTATCTTAAACATTTGACTGATGATATGAGTTTTGAGCAACTTGTATTGAGGATCCGGGTGGTGGAAGACAACAGAATCAATGAAAAGGCTGATGCAAACTCATTAGAACCAACTGCAAACTTTGTTGCAGAAGCGAGTACATCAAAGACTAAAAACAACAAGAAATGGCAGAAAAGTGGATCCAAAAACTCTTCAAATGATGGCAAAAACCACAGCCCAAACAAGAAAAACTTCAAAAAAAAAACTTGTTTGTTATGTGTGTGGTAAGAATGGTCATAAAGCCAAAGATTGCCGTCATAGGAAGGGTTAAGGAGTAAATAATGCAATGAACAATGGAGGAAATTCTGGTGGAAATGGTAGAGGTTCTGGTCAAGGATCAGGTCAAACCAATGTGACTGAATCACCCACACAGTTCATTGGAATGATACAAACTAACATGGTCAGTAATTGTGTGGATTGGTGGATTGATACCGGAGCGAGCAGACACATTTGCAACTCACGAACCATGTTCTCTACATACCAGAAAGTTTCTGATGTTGAACATATGTACATGGGCAATGCTACTACTGTGAAAGTCGAAGGAAAGGGAAAAGTGAAGCTAAAATTGACTTTTGAAAAAGAACTTGTACATAGTGATGTATTGCATATTCCCGAAATTACTAAGAATCTGATTTCTGGTCCGGTTATTAGTAACAAGGGTTTTAAGCTTGTATTTGAGTTTGATAAATTTGTACTCACCAAGGGTGGGGTGTATGTTGGAAAGGGCTACCTTAGTGAAGAGTTCTTTAAAGTTAGTGTCTTACCTTTGTACTATGGTGTTGAAACACCAAACAATGACTCTACTACTAATGCAATAAAGGGCAATAGCCCCTTTTCTATGTACTTGATTGAGCCTTCCTTTTTATGGCATTCCCGATTAGGACATGTTAATTTTTGTTCTATTCAAAGAATGATAAAACTTGGCATGTTACCGAAATGCTCATTAGATAAAACCAAGAGGTGTAAGGTATGTGTAGAATCGAAATTCTCACTGTTAGAACCTAGAGGGGGGGTGAATAGGTTATTTCACTTAGTTTACCAATTTTTCACAATTAAAAATTTGTAAGTTGTGTTAAAAATATTTTTCTTGAAGTTTATAACACAACAAATTTATATACTTGAAATAAAGAGAGTAAGGGTAGAGAGATATCACCAATTAGTAGACAAGAGATTTATAGTGGTTCATGCAAGTGTTAACAAACTTGCACTACATCCACTCCTTGGCCTCACCCACCAAGAGTTTGCTCCACTAGCTTCTCTCTTTGAAGGTAGAGATAAACCTTTTACACTTCTCTTTTTCACTTGCAAGAATTAACACTTCAAACTTGCAAGTAAGGTAAAGATAACCTTGCTTCACTCTAATTCTATAGGCTAGAGTTGATCCTTACTTCTCTCTAATTCTAAAGGCTAGAGATTATCCTTACTTCACTCTAATTAGAAAGGATAGAGTTGATCCTTACACTATTACAAAATATATAGAAAGATGATGTAGTGTTTAAGCTTTTAAAGCTTTGCTCTTGCTTGATTCTTGATCTTGAATGATAGATGAATTATCAAAGAATATGAGCTCACAAGATAAGAATATATGTTAAGTGTTTTTGCTGTGCAAGAGGTTTTTGAAAAATGAGGTTTGAGTTGGTTTAAATAAGGAAAAAGGTAAAAGTCCAAAAGCTGTCCAGTACCCTCACGGTCGATACACGGTCGACCGTGGATAAAACCGTGAGGTACCTGAACTTTCTTGTTCTTTGCAATATAGACGTTGGACTTTATTTAAAACCACACTCAACTCATTTTTACCATAAAAATCAACTGAAAAGTATATGTTCAAAAGGTTGGTTGATCCCATACTCTTAAAGTTTGAATTTAAACACATATATGGAAGTTTGGAAACCAATACACAAAGCATGTTGGAATTTTACCCCTTTGGGAGATTCCTTTGCTAATTATGGTGGTGTATTGTTTCAAAGTAGGATTGTGTTTGTTATTTGCTTAAAATAGGAAGTCTTAGATTTAATCAACCAACACAATTTAGTTTTATAAAATCTTTGTCATTTTTATAAAGTTTTTATAAAAATAATTTTATAAAAACATAAATTAATTTAATTATTTTATTTGTAAGCTCATATAATTCGAACTCTTGTTTGTAGATATCTTTGTCATCGGCTTTGAAGATGTCATCTTCACTTGTTGAGTACGAGTTCGGTTGACTTGAAGAAGAACAACATTTAAGAGTTGTGAGCTGAGCAGCGACGGTTGATTCACGGTCGACCGTGGTATCGGCTGTGAATGTTGATTTATCTTGATTTCTTCTTTTCTTGTTGAATTGAGTCTTCAATTATTTATTCTTCACTTGATCACTAATTTTAGGTTTGTTAACCTTTAAAGAATGTAGCATATGAACATATGAATAAATTTGATAAGCAATAATATTACTTGTTCATATTTTTATCATCATCAAAATAAGGAGTGCATTTCTTTATGTGTGACCATGTATGCACTAACAATCTCCCCCTTTTTGATGATGACAAAATATGCAACATTTAATTAATATTGCTACACAAATTTATTCATGTTAACAATGTTGCACATCTACATTCTTCTCCCCCTTTTGTCGAATCAAAAAGGAACATTATTCTCCCCTATTGATCTAGCACAAAATACATGATGAAGCTCCCCCTTGATCAAAGCTCCCCCTTGATTTATGATCCCTTTGCCGTAGCTTTTGACAAAAGATAGACAACAAAACACAAGTGCAAGATATACAAAAGTATATGCATAAACTCAAGTAGGAAGCATGAGAGATTTATGTATCTTGTATTATACTAATGATAGGAAGTGAGGGTGTGAACAAATATATATGAAATATTTTTGTTTGGTTGGTGACTCCCCTTTAAAATATGCAAATTAAGTTAGGGACAACCAAAATCCACAATCATAATCATTAGTCAAGTATCAAAAATTTCTTAGCTCAAGATTGTGGAGATTATTTCAATATTATTGTTCATTTCTAATTGATATTTATTCGTATACATTATGTAGCAAGTAAAGGTTTAATCATTGTTTGGACCATAATCTGATAGATCAACCTTTGTTTATACATTCATGAGTATTCTAGTGCATGTAGGCTCACTTATGATTTTCATCTTTTCATGATAAGATAATGAATGTAGCATGTATAGTTTAATCAAGTAAGTGACCAATGTGTGCACAAAATTGACAATTGTTTTGATTGTATGTAAGAAGCACATGATGTCATTTATGTATAATATCTTGATCTTCAAAGAATAATTCATTGTATATGTAGATCAACATATTATGACACATTTGATATAGTGTTGATCTTTTCAAGATTACAATCAACATTGATATGTATATTTCTCAAGTATTACATATTTTAAGTTAATTCTATACCTACGTTTACACACAAAAATATACTCACATTATTATAACTACACAAAAGTTTTCTAATTGCAAGCAAGTCAAACAAAGATTTTGTAGTTACATGTTTGGTTCATTATTTCCTAAGTTTATCTTCTTTTGATAGAGAAAATAGGCTTAAGTATAAGTTTACTTGTTATTTTATCTTATATTCAAATTTATTTTCTATTTATATGTATTGTGTATTCAACAAGATTAAGATGAAAAGTGTTCTCATGAGTACAAATAGCGTGCAATACATATACGATAATCATTATTTATGCACGTATACCTCATAGATTCATGTGTCAAGTGATAGTAAATTAAGCGTGTGACACATGAGATAGTCATTTAAGAACATAGGCATACTCAAGCATATATCAAGATGACAAACATGATTTCTTATATGAGGCATAACTTGTCATCTAATTGTACTATCTTGATTACAAAGAGTAATTTATTAAGTACCATGACAAGATAGTAAGAGAGAACCACTTGCAACAATCAATGTGTTAATTTTTATTTCTTCACCATGTAATCATCTTCATATATATCTTTCATCACAAACTTATTTCAAAGATTCTTTTGATAGTGATCTTATATTAAAAATCTATGTGTGAGATAGCTTGACCACAATTCGTTATATGATAATTATTCAACACTTGATGAGCATGAATGACATATCATAATGTTACATATGTTTAGTGATATTTCATGTAAGAATCACATATGTAATTTGATAACATTAAGAACAAGGATATGTCAAACATGAACCAAAGTATTATCATTTAACATGTATTGCTATTTTTGGTGACATTTCTTGTTGATATAAACAAAAGATGATGAGTTTCACATATAAGTTACATAAAAGCATTTTACCTTTACAAACCATACAAGATATAGAATTTAGGCATGAGGTTTGTGTAAATTAACTTTATATCTTTACGCATGCAATTACTTGGTGAGTTCTTTTAAGAGTAACACATGAAATGTTTGACCAATTGATTTATCAAACCCTTATGTCATAGCTCAACTTTTAGTGTGTGATTATTATGAATTATAAGATATAAGCATGTCTCTACTTATTTAATAAAATCTTCTCTTAACATCATATTAATCATTTTATGACATTGCAAGTTTAATTAGCTTATCACCTTTACTAATAGTCTTGACTTTTTGAATTAAGTCCTTAAAATTTGAGCCAAAGACAAGATATTCAAACTTTAACATCAAAAGGAGTTGCATGTTGGCATAATGTTGCACAAAACCAAGGTAGTATAATTTATTTAACGCACAAAGGTTTAGGCATAGCATTTTAGTAACATAAACATGCTTTTATTCATTTGTTTATAATGATGTTAAAATTTTGCATACGTACTCAAAGTAATAGGTGATGAGGTGATGTAAAATAAAAGATAATTCATTAAATTTGAAACACATATGTGAAAAAAAAAACTTAATATGTATGTGTTCAACAATTTGGTTCATGTGTCCTAAATATTTAAAGATTTCGAAAGACAATTGAATTATTAATGTTGCATTGATACATAATTAGTCTTAAGCAAGAGAAAACCTATCTATAAGTCACATCAAGTTCATGGTCGAAGTCACGGTCGACCGTGGTTCAACCGTGGAGCACTTGATTGATTTCGAAATTAAGATACTCCAGAGGGTCGACGGTCGATGCACGGTCTCGACCGTGGATCGACCGTGAAGCACCTGCTCACTTTTTATTTATTTGTTTAACTTTTCAATAACAAGTGAGTTGATACTTTTTGAGAGCATAAAATGAGAAAAATATTATCTCAGCTTTATTATGTGAAAAACCTATTTTTCATCATGTTGGTTTTCCTTCCTTCATTCTTTACCCCTAAACCAAAGGCTTAAACATTACACAACATTGTTCATATGTGATTCATGTCAAATTTATGTGCAAAGTGAAACCCTAAGAAGATAAAGAAGAAACAATGATGAGGAATTTTACTTTAGTGAAGAGGATTCATGAATCAAGTGAGAGATCGAGAATGAAGAAACTTTCACTTGTAGATGGACCATGAATCTAACCCGGGCTTCAACCATAGTTCCAATCATAAGGTAAATTCTTGTTTCTTGTAATTTGTTTTAAGCTTTTTGAGTGACAAAGCAACAATGGCGGCTAGGGTTTCTATGGGGAAGATGGGTAAAGTGATAAAGTGGTGAGAGGAGAGAGAAATAAGGCAAAATAGGATTAAAATCCGTCAGACAACCGACGGACGATCCAAGGTCGACCGTGGCATCGACCATGGGTTTTCTTTGGATTTGATTATTTGGCAGTGAACCCACGGTCGATACACGGCTTTGACCGTGGTTCGACCGTGAACCTTCTGGAATCATAATTTTGAAAAGTTTCACATAATCAAACTTTATTTCCAAGGGAACATGTTCAATCATTTCTAAACCAAATCTCATTGTATCAACTAGTTCTTTCTTAAGTGGTTTAGTATATATGTCGCTATATATTTGAACTTTTGTGTGTTTGAAATATTATTTCTTTAATATATCTTAATTATTTTTAAATTATGTATATAACTTTTAAGCACCATTTTATGAAGTCACAATTATGATTTATCAAAGTAAGTTGTCTTAATTTGTAATATGTTATCTTTTAAAATCCAAGACAATGATACTTATGATAAAATCTAATTTGGTTCTTTAATTACTTAAACCCAAATAGTGTATGTGAAAATGAAATCCATGGGATTTAAGCAAACCTTTAATTCTTTGACAAATAATTTATTATTTGACTATACATTTCAATATGTAGAAATATATAACATATATTTCCATATCATTTAGAGACTTTTAGCCAAAACATGATTTGTGAGAAATTCAAGCATTGCATATAATCACTTAAGGAAATATGATGAACATGAACATGGTATATCAAATTTTAAAATATTGTTCATCAATATGCAATTTTAACTTTAAGCACAATATTTCTCACATTCAAAACCAAATACACTTGTTTAGATATAGTTTAAATATTCTAACTTTATAAAACCAAATCAATATAGAATTATTGATTAACTATCAAGTTTCACAAGTTTTGACATATAATGATTTTCAACATAGTTTAATGTTTGTCTTGCCTATGTCAAGAAGGACTTCAAACTAAATTTTGTGTGATGTAAAACACAAGTCCAAATGATGTGAGTATAATTAATATGTCGTTATAGCACCACATAGTTCAACTTTGTAACTTAATCAAAGATCATTTTACATGAGTGTGAATTGACCTTTGCAAGACATTTAGGAATATGATAAGTATTTCTATGTCTTTCATATTTAATTACCTTGTCATGCAATACAATTTATTTTTACTTAAGTTGATTTTATATCAATACTTTTTTATTTTCATGGCAAATTTAAATGATTATCTTCACACACATCATTATTAGAATATCTTAGGAATTTTTCAATAGTTACACATATCAATAAAATCTTGGAAATATATATTTTCTTGATGGATCCCAAGATTTAATTTAAAATGATGTGTTTTATAAAAATTTCAATCCCAAGTAATTCCTAAGATTTCGTCATGCTATTCTAGTACAAGGTGTGACTTTAAATCATTTTAATAAGCCATGACAATTTTAATATTTTCTAAAGTATTTTATGATACATAACATAATTTCTCATGTCTTTTATTAATGTTTTTGCAACCCTTTAGTTCTTTATGGCAAATCAAGTTTATCTAAAGCACTAGATACTATAATCACATTTAAACATCTCAAGTAGTTTCACATAAGTTCTCATGGCACTTTCAACACATAGATGTCAACATATAAAGCTTTGAGAAGTGAAAGAGAAACTTATCTTGATTGGGTTTCACTAGTTTTGTTTAAAAGCATAATTCTTGATGATTTATCATCCAAGTCTTTCATCCACACAAAACTTCAAGTTGCATCAAGAATGAAATTCAACCTCAATTGCAACCTACAACTCAAACATATTTCACATGTGTGGTACCCATCTTTTCATGGGTCCGGGATTGTTAGTATCAAAAACACCTACTTTGATCCACCTTGGTGTTATCTTGAAACCTTTTTCATACCTTGAAGTTGGAGTATAAGACTTTATCATATGTTTATTACATCCAACCTTAGGCATACTAGTGAAAGAACTAGAGGCAATCTTGTATTTTTCAAACTTTTGAAAATTCCAGTGAGCTGACGGAAGATGCACGGCATCAACCGTGGATCGACCGTGGGTCGACCGTGGTAAAACCGTGTATCGACCGTGAACCTTCTGGATTTTCTCTTTTGCCTTTTCTTTCACAATTTTTAATGGTTCTAATAGATTTGTTGATATGTTACTTGTTTCAATTGAAAACTCATGACCTCCTTCATCACTTGATAACTTTTGAATTCTAACATTTTTCAAATCATTGATCTTGGTAATGAGTTTTGAATTAATATCAAGTAACATATCATATTTATCTTTTAGCTCATCATAAAGATTATGTAAGTAATCTTTACTACTAGAATCATTTATGAAAGATACCTCATTTTCTTCAAAAGCCATGAAGCAAGTAAGTTCTCTTGATGTCTCTTTTTCTTCATTTCTTCTTACTTCAAGCTTCTCAAGTTTACCTATATCCTTCCATAATCTCTTGGCACAAGTGTAAGAACACATATATTCATATTTACTTTCCTTAAGAGATTTATGAATAAATATCAATATTTGTTTATTTAGTGACTCTCTTTCAGTCTCATTTCCATCAAAATCACTTTCAATAAAATCACCCATGTCATAATTTATTGATCTCAAGAAGGTCATCATATAGGTTTTCCAACCTAAAAGTGTATAGTCAATAAACATGGGTAAAGTAGCCATATAAACCCCCAAACTTAGGTTATCATTTAAATCCATGGATCTAACTCAATATTTTTGTAACAAAATGTTTTCTTATAGATTTACAAAGCAAGTTGTATCACAAAACAATTTTTACAAAAATCTTAGAGCAACTTGCTCTGATACCAATTGTTAGAACCTAGAGGGGGGGTGAATAGGTTATTTCACTTAGTTTACCAATTTTTCACAATTAAAAATTTGTAAGTTGTGTTAAAAATATTTTTCTTGAAGTTTATAACACAACAAATTTATATACTTGAAATAAAGAGAGTAAGGGTAGAGAGATATCACCAATTAGTAGACAAGAGATTTATAGTGGTTCATGCAAGTGTTAACAAACTTGCACTACATCCACTCCTTGGCCTCACCCACCAAGAGTTTGCTCCACTAGCTTCTCTCTTTGAAGGTAGAGATAAACCTTTTACACTTCTCTTTTTCACTTGCAAGAATTAACACTTCAAACTTGCAAGTAAGGTAAAGATAACCTTGCTTCACTCTAATTCTATAGGCTAGAGTTGATCCTTACTTCTCTCTAATTCTAAAGGCTAGAGATTATCCTTACTTCACTCTAATTAGAAAGGATAGAGTTGATCCTTACACTATTACAAAATATATAGAAAGATGATGTAGTGTTTAAGCTTTTAAAGCTTTGCTCTTGCTTGATTCTTGATCTTGAATGATAGATGAATTATCAAAGAATATGAGCTCACAAGATAAGAATATATGTTAAGTGTTTTTGCTGTGCAAGAGGTTTTTGAAAAATGAGGTTTGAGTTGGTTTAAATAAGGAAAAAGGTAAAAGTCCAAAAGCTGTCCAGTACCCTCACGGTCGATACACGGTCGACCGTGGATAAAACCGTGAGGTACCTGAACTTTCTTGTTCTTTGCAATATAGACGTTGGACTTTATTTAAAACCACACTCAACTCATTTTTACCATAAAAATCAACTGAAAAGTATATGTTCAAAAGGTTGGTTGATCCCATACTCTTAAAGTTTGAATTTAAACACATATATGGAAGTTTGGAAACCAATACACAAAGCATGTTGGAATTTTACCCCTTTGGGAGATTCCTTTGCTAATTATGGTGGTGTATTGTTTCAAAGTAGGATTGTGTTTGTTATTTGCTTAAAATAGGAAGTCTTAGATTTAATCAACCAACACAATTTAGTTTTATAAAATCTTTGTCATTTTTATAAAGTTTTTATAAAAATAATTTTATAAAAACATAAATTAATTTAATTATTTTATTTGTAAGCTCATATAATTCGAACTCTTGTTTGTAGATATCTTTGTCATCGGCTTTGAAGATGTCATCTTCACTTGTTGAGTACGAGTTCGGTTGACTTGAAGAAGAACAACATTTAAGAGTTGTGAGCTGAGCAGCGACGGTTGATTCACGGTCGACCGTGGTATCGGCTGTGAATGTTGATTTATCTTGATTTCTTCTTTTCTTGTTGAATTGAGTCTTCAATTATTTATTCTTCACTTGATCACTAATTTTAGGTTTGTTAACCTTTAAAGAATGTAGCATATGAACATATGAATAAATTTGATAAGCAATAATATTACTTGTTCATATTTTTATCATCATCAAAATAAGGAGTGCATTTCTTTATGTGTGACCATGTATGCACTAACACTCACAACAACCTCCCAAATCAGTAGAAAAATCTAATGAAATCCTAGGTTTAATCCACTCTGATTTATGTGATTTTAAAGCAACACCTACAAGAGGAGGAAAGAATTATTACATATCATTTATAGATGATTGTAGTAAGTATTGATATATCTATTTGTTAAATACCAAAGACGAAGCCTTGAACTCTTTTAAAATTTACAAGGCAGAAGTTGAGAATCAACTTGAGAAAAAGATCAAAATCTTAAGATCGGATAGAGGAGGAGAGTATGAGTCTAAAGACTTTGCTGAATTTTGTTCTTTTCATGGTATACTACACCAAACAACCGCTCCTTACTCTCCTCAGCAAAACGGGGTGCCCGAAAGAAAGAATAGAACATTGAAAAACATGATTAATTCAATGTTAGTTACCTCTGGTGCACCACATAATCTGCGGGGAGAAGCATGTCTTGCTGCAAATGCAATACTTAATCGAATTCCTCATAAAAGGAGTGACAAATCACCCTATCAACTATGGAAAGGGAGATTACCCTCTTACAAAAGGATGAAAGTGTGGGGTTGCCTTGCCAAGGTATGAGTACCTCTTCCTAAAAGGACTAAACTTGGACCAAAAACCATAGACTGCATTTACATTAGCCCGGCCATCAATAGTGCAGCATATAGGTTTTTAGTATATAAATCACATGTTGATGATATTCATTCAAATACTATTATGGAATCAGCAGAAGCTACATTCTTTGAGAATATCTTTCCTTACAAGGAGAAGACTAATGAGGCTTCTTGTTCAAGGAAACGATTCTTAGATGATGGGATGAATGATTTCACTATTGACAAAAACATACAATTAAATGGAGAAGAATATGCTTCCAAGGTTCAAGATGAAAACTTAGAACCTAGACGAAGCAAACGGGGAAAATTTTCAAAAGATTTTGGACCCGACTATATGACATTTGTAGTTAATAATGAACCCCAAACCTATAAGGATGCTATGAATTCTTCAGAAGCTCCTTATTGGAAAGAGGCGATTAAAAGTGAATTTGACTCCATTGTGCAAAACAACACTTGTAAATTGGTAGATTTACCTCCTGGACAAAAACCAATAGGGCACAAATGGATATTTAAAAATAAATTCAGACCTGATGGTACCATTGAAAAGTATAAAGCTCGCTTAGTAGCTAAAGGGTATCATCAAAAAGAAGGTCAAGATTGCTTTGACACTTATTCACCTGTTATGCGTATAACATCAATAAGGACATTGATAGCAATAGCAGCCATTCACAATTTGGAAATACACCAAATGGATGTGAAGACTGCATTTTTGAATGGTGAATTAGACGAAGAGATCTATATGAGTCAGCCTGAAGGGTTTGTAGTAAAAGGTCAAGAGAATAAAGTCTGTAAATTAGTTAAATCACTTTATGGACTAAAACATGCACCAAAACAATGGCACGAGAAGTTTGATAATACACTTTTATCTAACGGATTTAGAATAAATTAGTGATAAATGTGTTTATGTCAAACAATACAAAACTGCTTACGTTATCATTTGCTTATATGTAGACGATATGCTTATAATGGGTACTAATTTAGATATCATAAATCAAACGAAGAAAATGCTATGTTCCTCCTTTGATATGAAGGATATGGGAATAGCTGATGTGATTCTTGGTGTACGAGTTCATAAGAATTCACAAGGATACACTCTCACTCAATCCCATTATATTGAAAGTGTGCTTAAGAAATTTGGACACTTTGATGACAAGCTGGTAGTTACCCCATTTGATCCTTCTAATCATCTAAAGAAGAATCAAGGAGATAGTGTAGCTCAGTTGGAATATACTCAAGTTTTAGGAAGTTTAATGTATATTATGAACTGCACTAGACCGGACTTGGCATATAGCGTAAGCAGACTAAGTTGTTACTCTCATAATCCTGGGAAAAGTCATTGGTATGCATTAGTTAGAGTGCTTAGATATATGAAGCATACCATGAACTATGCACTGCATTACACAAGATATCCTCCCGTGTTAGAGGGATATTGTGATGCAAATTGGATTTCTAATACTTCTGAAAGTAAGTCTACTAGTGGATATGTATTCCCTCTTGGTGGAGTATATCATGGAAATCCTCTAAGCAAACAGTGAATGCCCGCTCTACGATGGAAGCGGAGTTTGTAGCTTTAGATAAAGTTGCTGAAGAAGCTGAGTGGCTTAAAAACTTCTTAGAGGGTATTCCGTTATGGCCTAAACCTGTTACTGCCGTTTGTATACAGTGTGATAGTATGGCTGCTCTAACTAGAGCACAAAATCAGATATACAATGGTAAGTCGCGACACATTAGGCGCAAACACAAAACTATAAGAGACTTGCTAAAGAATGGTGTCATATCCATAAGTTATATAAAGTCAAAGGAAAATATAGTTGATCCTTTGACAAAAGGCCTTAGTGAGCAAGTTCTCTTCACATCGAGGGGAATGGGCTTAAAGCCAACACAATGAGTCATTACCTGGCGGAAACCTAACCTAGCAACATTGGCGATCCCATGGTCTAGGTTCAATAGGACAACTAGTTGAAGACTCAAAGTCATACATACACAAAGGTATGCTCACTCCTATGATATTTACTTTGTGTTTCATACGTGCTTTAGGGTTGAATATTTATTCTTAATAATGCTAGTAGATTGTATAGTGGAATACTATGGATTGTTCATGCTAGCATTACCTATGTGAGATGGATGTGGGGTCGCATCTTTGGGGGCTGATATGGCTAGGCTCTCTAAAAGTCTCATGAAGAAAGGATTGTTCACGGCCGAAATGAACTCAACGGTAAGAATCAACTATGTTTCGATATGTAATGTGTGATACCACTTGTCTCGTTCTACTACAAAACGTGGTTAGTTCAAGACCTTAGTTCACTATCCACAAAGTAGATCCAAATGGTACTCACTATAAAAGGTTCAAGTTTTTCAACACCTATTCAGATGCATTCCATATCGAGTGTCCCTAATTTGAATATCAAAGTTCTCTTATTTTCTATTCAAATGTAGAGTATTCTTGGTGTTTGAATAGAAAATGTGGGGTATTGTTGGAACTTTGCTCTTAAGCTTAGTGCTCTTATCCCACATAAGAAGGAGACTAATCCTTCAAATGCTTTATATACCTTTCTCTCTACACTATGTCAAAATGGATCAAGTGAGGGACTTGGGCTAGGCTTGATTTAATATATATTAATGGTCAAAGATAGGGCCTTGGGCCTTGGGGCTCTTGGGGTCTCATTGACTACTAATTATATTTTTAAATCACTAATTACGAAATTAATTTTTTATTAATTAATTATTAATTTCAGAAGTCTTGATGGCAGTTATAGACAGTTTCCATCTGTCACAGCAGGCATGTATATAATGCCTCCCTTACTGATTTTGCAATGCAGAGAACATTAAAAAATACTCCCAAATTCGTATTCTGCATACATTAAGGGATCATAGTCAGATTCGACAGATTCAAGATACGTTCTTGGATAGATTGTTGTATCGTTTACGCAGATCCGTACCACGGAAATTTCTGTCTTAGGACACTGCACAGCAGGCCTCAATCTGTGTGTTTCCTTCTTGTTTCATTCAAGTATATATTTCTTATAAATTCTCTGTAATGATGCTAGTTTAATTTGTTGTCTCTGTTTAGTTATCAAAATTCGTTAGTTTTATGACTTGTGTTCCAACACTATTGATTAGTTTTATTCTTGATCCTTTATTGATTAGTTTTATTCTTGATCGTTTATAGCTGCATCTAATTAACAACTATTCACTAGTCTCTAGGTTATCTTAAGAAAGTTACAATTATCACAGGGTTTTAAGCTTCGACTTTGTCAAGAAGTCTTGGTAACTTAATTAGTCTTTTTATTTGAAAATTCATACGTTTGCTAGTCTTTTAGTTGTTGACTTTATCGACGTTGAGGTTAAACCTTTTAAACTAACAATTACACCCTTTTAAAAATAGCTAGGGGTGAACAAGAAAAACGGAAACCGAACCAAAAACCGAAAAAACCAAACCGAACCAATACCAAAACCAACGGTTTTGGTTTTTAAAATTATAAAAACCGATTTTTTCAGTTTGGTTCGGTTTTATGTTTCAAAACCGACCATAAAAACCGAACCGAACCGAATTGAAGAAACCAAACCGTTTAAAACCGAACCGAACCAAATTGTTAAGGTTAAAGGGGATACTTCTATATTTACATATCAATTCAACATAACTCAAATCCCTTACATTCCCCTTGTTTTTACTTTTTCAACAAAAATCACAAATCGGCACTCACTATCCAACACTCGACACACCAATCGCTCGAATGTTGAAGATCAAATCGACAGACCAATCTTGAATTTTAAATCAACAGACCAAATCGACTCTTGAATCTTGATTCTTCGAAGTTTGAAGCAAAAAGATCTCGATGGAAGTTTGAAGCAAGAAATTTCGACATACCATACGACGGTGTTCGCCCTCCCTTCGTCAAGTGTTGTGACCAAAATTTTGAAAAATCAAAAACCGAAAACCAAACCGAAAAACCGAAAACCAAAAACCAAACCAAACCGAATGGTTTTGGTTTTGGTTTTTCAAAAACCGAAATTTTCGGTTTGGTTTCGGTTTTACCCCAAAACCGAACCAAACCGAACCGTGCACACCCCTAAAAATAGTACATAGTTGGTTCTTAATTAAAGAAAATTAGATAGTATTGTATATAAAAAAAATTTCTTATTTCTCACTATCAATCACGGATGCACACATTAATTAAGATTGTGTCAGTGGTGGTGAACGCTAGCTAGGTTTTATATATCCCATGATTTCACCAACACTTGTCAAATCTCAACGCTTATATATATATATATATATATATATATATATATATATATATATATCTACCTATTTAATAAAAAGACACTACACCCTAAACTAATGACACGTGTTCAGTCACAGTTTCATACTATTCAACCTTTTGAAATTTTATATGTACTTCTTTCTCTTCTTGCCAGACAAAAAAACCCCTTACCAGAGGCGATTTCATTTGAATAAATATATAATGTTTCGTTGGTATTTATAATACTTTTGATTTACATGTTATCCGACCCATAATTAATTTTTTTCCCGTTATCTAAATTTTCGACTGACTCATCTTATCGTATAATGGACCCCGGTATGTTTGAATCATAGATTCGCCACTGCCCCTTACCCTATCAAAGATCAACTTCCTCTCTCCTTAACAACCACCCCAACCATCCCCTCCGGTCACCATCCTACACCGGCCACGCCCGTCACCGCCTCTTATCACCGGCTCCCCTTCACAGCTTTCATATTCTACAAGTTGAAACTCGGTGGTGGCTGCTACTCCAACCTCTTTGAGCATGAGGAGGCTCTCCACCGCAACTAGGCCGTCACTACTCTCTGTCGTTAACTCGTCGCCAATCTTTGAGACAACCGTCCTTTATGCTTAATTATTTCTCCGGTTTCTCCGGTTTACCCTTTACCCTTCTCCGGCCAACAAAAAATTTCCGACTATGCCATGATACCGCCACATGCTATGCCAGACACTGTTCCTCTTCTCTTTACTTCCGGTAATTTTTGTCTTCTTTCTCTTACTTCTTGTTTGGGTTTAGGTTTGAATATCGAGCTAAGTATACGTGTTACATTCTAGATGTGTCGGCAATGTGTGTTTGTGTATTTCTTTCTTCAGTTTTTGATG
The DNA here is from genome assembly GCA_947179395.2 of Pulicaria dysenterica. Taxonomy (NCBI): domain Eukaryota; kingdom Viridiplantae; phylum Streptophyta; class Magnoliopsida; order Asterales; family Asteraceae; genus Pulicaria; species Pulicaria dysenterica. The sequence continues at coordinate 52,960,913 of OX359293.1, forward strand.
TGTGTGTTTTTTTTTGACACATTTGGATGAACATGATCCATATAAAGAAACACGGTGATGGATTTGGTTAATTTAATTTGGGCTTGATGGTGTTGGTTTATTTTTGATGGATTTGGTAAATTTAGGGTCTAATTGGTTGTTTATATGGCATTTTTTAATGATTCATGCGACATTTTTAGTTAAATCTACTTTTCAATGATGTAGTTTTAAGTATGGAGGTGATGATCGAGTGCTCAACCCTCCTGTATATTATTATCAAACAAATATATGTGGATGCTTTAACTTTGGCAAGGACCATTATTGCTCCATCAGTTTTTACTTTCTTTGTGCAGAAGTCGGTTGTACATTGGGCTTCATGAGTTTTTTTATATATTATTTTAGTGTTTGGCTTGTTTATTGTCTGTAGAGTCTGCCTTGGTTTTGATTATATCTTTCTAGCGAAATGTTCATAGTTTTTGGTATATTAATAGTGTCAATAAAATACGATTTTAGTTAATAGTTTGTGGTTATATTGATAATGCTTAGTTGTGAACCTATAGTTATAATATATTTACTAAAATTGATAAATTATATTCTTTTGTTAATGCATTTTCAAATATGAGATCAGAGTATTAGTGCTTGTACAGCTAAAATTAATAATTATGTGTTGAGGTTAGATATTATAAAGCATTACACAATAGACATTTTCTAAAATTTAGAGACTAATAATATAATAAGTCTGGGTGACTGTTATTAGGAAAGTAAAACATAAGATTCAACTTAATTTAAAAAAAAATTTACATGTAAGAGTGTGTTTAATAACATAACAAATATATTAAAAGAATAAAAAATTAAATTAAAGGTTACAAGAGTAACAGTATCTCATGTGGGTTTTACTTGTTCTGCCTTTGATTCTATATAGAATTAAACATAAATTTATCTTTCACATACAATTAAACAATTAATTTGTTTATTCCATTTACATTATTAATGTTTTTAACGGTAAGAATTCATATTGCTAACTACACCTAATTCATACGGCTAACTACACCTCTTCGTTAATCTTCTACCTTATTTTAAGTGTTGTATATAAATAAAGTGTTAAAAAGAAAATAAATTTGCGTTTAGTTTTCCTAAAATTTATGTTAAATAAATTTTAATAAAAAAAGAAAAGAAAAAGTAATACACTGGTGTGATGTGTAAGGAGAAGGATGGGGGATGGGGGTTCAGTGTGTCAGTGTATGAATAATTGCTTTGACCCTTCAAGTTATTTATTATTATGATATCTTTTCTTTTATAGTTTTATATTCTAATTAAGGAAATTGGTGTATAAAGTTTTCTTTTTATTAAATGTACACGTCAAGGTTACAAATATTTTATCGTATTATTGTTTATAAAATATATCATTATATCTGTTAATCTTTATAAGAGTGTTTAATTATGATCATATTTTGTTTCAAAATTTCATACATACGAAATATTTTTATAAACTTTAATGAGTATATTATATTGAACACATAAAAAAAAAATTATGTTATCATAATGATATATTAAGAGAACATCTCTTTGTAAAACAACTTTAACACTGTAGTTGAAATCTCGAATTTGTTAATTTTGATGATGAAATGCTAATTCATTTATTTCTATGAATAAAGATAAACAAGTTTCTTTTGGTATAATAATGTAATATGATATCCATTAGCATAATAGGTTTAACTTCAAGACAAAACTAGATTACATAGTTTATCACTTAAATATAATTAAATGATATATAGTATCAAATATGTCTTAAAAGTTAGATGTTATGAAATAGTAATTAGTTTTATTTAATAAAAAATAAATTTAGTTAGGATAATGTCGATACAAAATGATAGTAGCAGTACAAAGAGGAGTTTAGGTAGGAGGTGTTAAGTAGTACTCCAAATAACGTCTTACTTTGTTAATACCCGGTCTCTATCCTAGGTTGAATCTAGAATTGTGGTATAGTATATCAGATTACAAACACATACTTTATTATTGTTATAGTACAACTTATGAAATTAATATAGATCGTTGTGGGCCGTGCGTAGCACGACATATAGACTTTACTAGTATATATATATATATAGGGGAGGGTTCATGCGAGAACCGTTGTTAGTGTGAGAACCGCGAGAACCAATCTCGGCCGTTCCTTGGATATAGGAAGTTTCAGATGAGCGTGGAGGGATAGAGTGTAGCAGGGTACATGTGAGAAATACATTGGTGGGCAATGACATTGAAGGAGGGGGAATTGGACTGCTCAGATTGGTTCTCGCGGTTCTCGCACTAATAATGGTTCTCGCATGAACTTTTTCCTATATATATATATATATATATATATATATATATATATATATAGGAGAGGGTTCATGCGAGAACCGTTGTTAGTACGAGAACCGCGAGAACCAATCTCGGCCGTTCCTTGGATATGGGAAATTTCATAGATGGTGAGCGTGGAGGGATAGAGTGTGGCAGGGTGCATGTGAGGAATTCATGGGTGAGCAATGACATTGAAAGAGGGGGAATTAGACGACTTAAATTGGTTCTCGCGATTCTCGCACTAAGAATAGTTCTCGCATTAACTTTTTCATATATATATATATATATATATATATATATATATATATAGGGGAGGGTTCATGCGAGAACCAATCTCGGCCGTTCCTTGGATATGGGAAGTTTCATGGATGGTGAGCGTGGAGGGATAGAGTGTGGCAGGGTGCATGTGAGGAATTCATGGGTGGACAATGATATTGAAAGAGAGGGAATTAGACGACTTAGATTGGTTCTCGCGGTTCTCGCACTAAGAATGGTTCTCGCATGAACTTTTTCCTATATATATATATATATATTCAATGTACAAGTCGTAAACATGCAAAGGTGGCAAGTCGAATATATACCCAAACTTACAAGTCGAATTTTCATAATATCAATTAGTCGAACCCCACACTATAAAACTAAGTCGAATTTTCTAGCATAACACTTGGTCGAATCCAGCATATATAATTAATGGCTAAGTCGAATATGTGGAGCATTTATATATGTAATGTACAACTCTAGCATGCAGGCGTACAACTCTACACCTTCAAACAAAATTCACGTACGTACGTACGGAGGTGGCTTAAGTCGAATCATCACAACCCAATATCCCTTATTCAACTTTGTGTTTATCTGTAGGATAATCTTGATGGGTTAAGTCCATGGAGCGGGTCATGGATCTGTATGTTGTTCTGGATCTTATTGGGTCATCCATGGGTCACTTACTTAGTCTTTTCTTGACCGAGTATTGAGGAGTAACAATAGGGAGTAGTGGAGATAGAATAGGGAAGTGCAGGCAAGCAAAAGGGCAGTACACCTTTTATGCTTTTTCAATGGTACTTGTTTTGTTTAGTTTGGTAGTAAGTCATGTTTTAAGAGTAGTAACTTAGTTGTTTCTTTTTCTATTTAAAGAGTTGTTCCATGCAGTAATGAGCAAGAGAAGTTTATAAAAATGTAGTTCTTTGTGGGTTGTTCTCGACCAGCAGCAAGCTGCATTCTTTCTTCTCTTTTGTTTTCTGTTTTGTTTTTACATGAGGTTTAGTGAGAGTGTTTAGTTCTTTGATATCCAACATTATCATCACCTTCAGTATGAAAACCATATTTCAAAATCCAAATCTTTACAAATTTAACCGGAGATTATTGAATGATCCGAGACGGCCAGCTGAAACTCAGAAACGATCCAAGATAACAATAATAATAATACGAGATAATATTCTTTTATTAATTTCGATAAAACGGGTATTCCACAACATCTATATATATAGTTTTATAACTTTATAACTTTTGGGAAACTTAAACAATAAATTTGCTACATTAATGTCGATCATACAATTGTAAGAATTGTTGAACAAATTTGTTACAAATTCATTTGACCACATTCTGTTTTATCAATTTGAGTTGATTTTTAAAACGTCTAGCACAGCATAATATGATACAAGTACAGGAATTGATACGATGGTTCCAAAGATGACCCTGAAAAAGAAGATTGCACAACTGTGAGAATCCAATGTGGGTCAAACTAATAAAGTCAATTCTAATTAATTAGATTAGAAATTTTAAAAAGAAATGGAAAGAAAAAAGCATCAAATTCTTGTGCTAATTCATCTATTAATTAGTATAAGTGTGTAAGATTCTAAAAACTAATTAACGATAAGTGAAGTAATCAAATACTCTTATTAATCAAATTATAAAGTTGATTTTCGTCCGCTGTGTAATATAAATTAATAAATAATTAAAAACTTACGCAGTGCTAAGCACATTGGTATGAAGTTGATATTCCTTAGAAAATACGAAAGACGCAATCGCTTGGGGTAGTGCAGCCTATAAATCAAAGAAAAAAATGACATATAAGTAACATATATAACATTAACTTCTAATTCAGATATATTAAATTTGGATCTGTTTTGATTTTTAATGTAACTTTGTAACAAAACTGATAAAATAAGAATAAATTATATAAAAATACAATTAACTTTGCTTTAGTTACTATTGTATACAAGAATATTTTATTTTAAAACACAATACAATTAGTTTTCCTAATCCTTTCATTGTATGCATGTTGTTATATACAAGATGACAAAATTATCGTATACAATAGTAACTAAAAATCAGACACAGAAAAAGATTGAATGCATACAATGGAGGGTTAATAAATGTTAATTATATTTTTTGAAGAAAAAGAAAGTATATTGTATACAATTATAACTAAGACAAAGTTTACTAGAATTTCATATTATTTGCCCTAAACGGCATTGTTGAAAGCTAGCAAGAAGCTAGAACAAATAATGGATTATAAGAACGTACAAGGAGATTGTTTGACATGAGTACTTTGATATATATCGACGATATTGTTAATGCCGCATTTAAAGTTATATAAGATCAAATAACGCAATAATATTATACAAGTAGCTAGAATTATGTTTTAGTTAAACATTACCTGAATGATGGCAATACAAAGGACACCACCTCGCAAACCCATAATGAGGGAACCAATAGCCATTGTTGCTGGTGCGACCACAAACCTCAGCAACATAGCTAATGCTGTAAGGGTCGCACCACAATCGATCATCTTTGGTTGCAATGCCATGAAAAGTCCTGCATCAGTGTCGATTATTTTAGGAATGTCGATGTTTTATGCGACTACTAATTACTATATATGTATATATTCATGTATATATGTACAAAAATGAAATTATGTAGATCGAGTTCAAAATTCACAATTAAAATCATCTACAAAAATCACCGGCCTACAAAAATCACAAGACATCGTATCTACTAGATCTACAACTATGTCCAATGTAATGATGCGAAGTGCAGCACATACATTTAAAGTATCGTAAGAGATTCAGATATCATACCCTAACACATGTTCTTTAACTCCGATTTATATAATTTAATTACCTCATTTATGTTGATCGTAAGATCGGTAGGTATGAAAGACCCTAGCTACTACATTCAAAAGAGATGCCCAAAAGGAAGTTGAAATTCTTACCCATGCAAAACATGGCAACACCTGAACCAGCTCTCGACATAATCAATACTGATCCTTCTACTATTCTTGGCATTTTCAAATCCCACCTGAAATCAATTAATATATTTGATGGTACTATATATGTTAATTAAGATATAACAAACATATACATATATATGTGTGTGTGTGTGTTTTGAAAATGACTTGCCTATTCGAAACAAGTGCCCATGCAAGCCCAAGGATGCATGCATAAGAGTTTGGATTCTTGGCAAGTTTTAACCCAACAATCTTCATTATAGTAAGAAAAGATGGTTTTGATGTAGTACTCATACCCTCTTCGTTATTGCCTTCTAAATCTGTTGCTGAATCTTTTGGAGTTACTTCGGTATCAAGTGACACCTTTACACTCCAGAACTCATACATCATCAGTAGGATAATAATCCAAACCGTAAATTGCAATATCGAAGACTGAATAACGAGGTTTTCGCCGAGAGGCCCATACATTGCTCCAATAAGCGGCACCCCAACAACAAGTGTGTTATTCAAGCTAGACAAAGAGAAGCTTGTGATTGACCAAGGATAATTTCCTTTAGTAAAAAACTTGGCCCATATTGATATTGTTACAAGGATCATGGCTTTGGAGATGGCATCTGCTGCGAGAAAGCGAAAGTTCATCTTATATGGATCGATACGGGTTGTGAAGTCGAATGTGAAAAGAGGCATGATAAAGTAGCAATTGAGCTGGTTTATTGCATTACAATGGTCTGGCTTGAACATATGCCACCATCTCACAGATCCATAGCCTAAAATCAAGGCTACATAGAGTGGAAACATTGATTCCACTACCTTATATATGTCATCCCACCCTATCATCTTTCCAATGTGTTTGTGGGTTGTATTTTTTTCTTGGAGTTTGATTTACTGATACAAAATGAGTAAATGGTGGTGTTATATATATAGTGCAATTAGGTAATGGTGACAAAGAATACACTAGTTACTTAAAAGGAGAATGACAAGAAGGAGCTCCAAGGTTAAAGGTTTCAATAGAATATTTATTGCACTCCACTAACTCTATTCTTTTTCCTTGAAACCTTTGACGGTTTTTGAGTCGTTACATATATCTTGTGGGTGGGTCGAATTAAGATGATTCTTAAGGCCAAGAAAACGGTTCCGATTTGTCTTTCTCTTCCTTTGTTTTTGATGCACAAAACCTTGTGAGATTAGAAAAAAAGAGTTTATTCCTTATTAATTGTTTGACACAACGTGTGTTTATACATATATTTTACACGAGTCTTAAAGTTGAGTGTTTTAATTAAATAGTAATTGAAATATGGAAAAACTTAGTAGAAGGCTTTGGTAAGTTTCCTTCCAAGGTTTTAATTACTCTTAACTCCTATCCATTAATAGGAGGTGCAAGATCTAACTAGATGTGTCTTGGGGATACAAATGCAGCTCGAACTCACACAACTTGTTTTTGCTATTGATTAGTCTTGGTTCCTCCTACAACTTTTGAGTTTCATACATATAGAAATCATCTAATCTTGCAAATTTTTATTTTGCAACTCAAATCTTCAAAATATGACGTGCTTTTAATACACAAGGAATCTCGTTTATGTTTTGTTGTTAGAAATTGTCCTATGTGCGCGAAAAATTGATGTCTCCCTCTTAGTGTTGGTCCCTTGTTGAGTTCTGAATCGGAGGTCTAACTTGATCAAGTTTCAGCCGTTGTTCCTTCGTAAAAAGATGCCCGAATCTGTTTTAAAGAAATCGTGTCTATATGAGGATCTCAATCACGTTTTTTTTATTCTTTAGTTTCCCTTCTACTCCGTCTTTCTGTCATTATAACTACTTTTGATTAATAAATTACAAGTATTTCCAACACCATTGTATGAAGAATTAATGAGAAAAGATATATTAAATTTATTTGAAAGTATTTTACATGACTTAAATATTGCTAAGGAATTTTTATTCAAATTTATACAATTGTACTTTCTTTGGGCGAATTATACAATTATACTTTGCCATCAAAACATTGGGTAACCCTAAAAGGGTATCCCACTAGCTGTCCTATAGCCAACTCTAGTAATTAAAGAGCATATATAACAATCAAAAGCCTAAAAGACTTGCTATAATCTTAGAGACAATTTCGGAAGTGAAAAAAATCCGTAAAAACTTTAGATCGAGAAGGAAAAAAACTTGTAATTTTTAAAATATCGACACCAATTAAATCCATCATTTGTACAAATCACATGGATAAAAAATATAATTTACTCTAAAAACTTTTCTATGAAATATATTAGAGATTGATCGCAGTTGGAGAGCGCATGCATAAGAAATTCAATGTTGGAGGAAAGCAAATACTGTCTTTTTAGTTGGTGGTAGAATTCTTTATGTCAAAAACCAACAACCATCTATCATGCATCATGCTGTTTTCTTCACATTGCTGCCACTAGCCAACTTAAGTTCATTTCTGCTTAGTGGGGTGGAATAATTTTTATAATATTTTAATTTGAATTAATCTGTGATTAATTATTTTACAAAGGAATGTGCGCATCAGAAGAGGCAACGATCTAAAATTAAAGTTATTAAACCTAGTATCTTATATCCTTATTAAAAGAAAATGATGCTTACATCATCATTTCTCTTCCCTAAAAATTCTCCACCAATCACAACCCTTCATTTTAAAAAGAGAAATTAAAATAATGAATAATAAAAGCATTATGACATCACATGGGGCTTCAAATGCTAAGGGGGTGTTTGGTTCGCGGATTTGGGAGGATTTGGGAGGAATTGGAATTCAAATCCTATGAAATGAGATTTTGGTATGCAAAAAGGAGGTGGGATTTCAATTCCCAGGATTATTTGAAATCCATGGATGAGGGATTTCCAAATCCTCCCACCCCCCCCTAGTATTTTGAAATCACCCAACTGCGGATTTGCTCCGGCAACCTCCGGCGACCCCTCCGGCGACCTTCTGGCTATTGCTCCGGCAAACGAAAAATCCAGTTTACCACGGAAAACCCTATTTCGCCGTCATCACAAGGCCGTCGACGTCATCAAAAGTCCGATCGCCGTCGTCACACAAACCCTAGATCGCCGTCTGTTCGAAGAAACCCTAGATCGCCGCAGCTCGTCTTCGTCGACGTCCGTTCAAAGAAACCATCTTCGCCGTCTTCGTATGTTCGCCGTCTGTTCGAAGAAACCGTAGATCGCCGCCGTTATTCTTCGTCTTCGTCCGTTCAAAGAAACCCTAGATCTTCGCCGTCTTCGTCTGTTCGTCTTCTGTTCGACTTCGCAGAGAAGGGTTCGCTAAAAACCCCAATCGATTCGTCTGTTCGTCGTCTTCGCAGAGAAGGGTTCGTAAAAACCCTAATCGATTCGTCTGTTCGTCCTCTTCGCAGTGAAGGGTTCTCAAAAACCCAAAATCGACTTCTTCTGTTCGTTGTCTTCGTCTTCGCAGAGAAGGGTTCGCAAAAACCCGACGGCTAGGGTTTGCGAAGGCGGTAAGGTGGTGGCCGGCGGTGAGGTGGTGGTGTTGATGGGTTTATGTTGTTGTGTGAACCAAACAAAGGATTGGGATTTTAAATCCCACCAAATGAATTCCCCCCAAATGCAATTCCCATCCATAAATCCCATTCCCCTCAAAATCAAAGAATGAACCAAACACCCCCTAAGTCTTCATTGATTACTTTTGCATAATTACATTAATTGGAAGGTGTAGAATGTAAATTGTTAAGGGGGTAGTATGAAATATGTGAGAGGGTTTTAAGAAAATTATATATTAATGTAATTAATTATAAGTTGTTTGAAAATTATGTTTAATAACTTCAAATACATTTTGTTTTGAGAAAAAATAATTATATATATGTAATTGTCTCATTTTTATCTACGTTTTAATATAAATTTTATCGGAATATGAGGTTTTTTAAAAATTAGTATAATTTAATTGTTTTATCAACATTTAAGTAGTTATTGGACATTTTATTCGTCTTTTATAGTTATTCCCTCTACATAATATAGTCGATATAATCATTGATTTCTTGGTATTTCGATAAAAAAAATTAAAAGTATACTATAACTAATGGTTAGCGGCATAAAGATGTTTACAAAACTACCACTACCGTTAGAGCTTTTTAAAATTAATTGTTAGTTGTGAGTAAATAACTCTTCAGAAACTATAACTCTACATAATTACTGGGTAGTGAAACAACTGTCATGATAATGAGTTTTGTAACTACACATACAACTTGAAATTTTATATAAAAATAGTAATTGTCTAAGTTTTCTTATTTTTTAACTAATACCTTGATACATAAAATAAAAGTTATTATTACATGGATATTTGAATTCAGTGAGATCTCGTATTTTCAATTATATTTAATTGAACAATAAATTACACTTAAGTGATTTACGTATGTATAGACATAATATATTCTATGTTAGAATCTTAATTTTATGCGATCTAATTTGCGTATACTTAAATGAATGTTATCATTATTTAACTTTTAATAAAGTTAGTTTAGAATTTCAAATATTCAAATATATAATTGGCTAATAAAAATGTATTTAAAGCACTTGATATTATAACATCGACAATAATATTATAGTTATGTCTTTACAATGTCGGAATAAAGCTCCATCACGAGAAACACATTAATATTATACTAAAAACTTTTACACGTGTAATGTAACTTTATATTTCTTATAAAAAGTATTTATAAAAAGTATTAAAAATACACGTTTTTACTCATGGATAGTTATATGTGATGGTTTCTCGAGTGAAGAGTAAGGATTGGTTAAAAGTTTTAATTTGCGATGGTGAAAGAAACCATACTAATAAAACCATGAATGTTGTTTATAAAGAGGCTTTACAGAAAATTTAATGACAATCTTATGTATAGATATCAAAAAAATTTAATGGTTATTCATTTCTTATTTTCTTACGAGATTTTATTTTTCTATCTATGTTTTGTAATTATTTTTACTATACTTGTTATGACTCTTTAAAACTATATAAATTTTAACTTGACTTATATAATCCCGTGTTGATACACGGGTCGCTTAGCTAGTTTTAAGATAAAGCAAGATGTAAATTAACATGTTGTCATATATAGATTTATTCAATTCTAACTCTAGCCCAACTTGTTAAAATTAGAGTAAATTAACAGACGTACTGCTTACCTTACGTGATCGATGTTCTTACGTCTTCGGGAGTTGGGGAATACCATCACTAGAAAAGAATATTTTATTTCGTAGTACTTTATAAAAAACGTGTAGATAATAAATTAATTGTCATACTTAAAATTGTGTAGAATAGATTAAAATAATCTAGCTAAAAGCAATAAAAAATTTCACACTTTTAAATAATATACAAAGTAATTTTAAAAAGTTCATAATTTTAAATGTGTGAAAATAATATTAAATAAAGATCAAGAAAAGTTCACGCTTAAAAGCAAAACTTTTATAACATAAATATGTTTTTAACATTTTCATACTTAAAGGTGTGATTTTTTATATTATTTGTTCACAGTAATAAGTGTGATACTTTAATTATATTTTTCACATTTTGCTATGTAAACTTTATATAAAATTGTCACACCATAATTTTTTCACACATGTTTATATTCCTTACATTTTAAGTGTGAAATATAACTAAAAATGTGAATTTCAACACATTTGTAGCCTTGCACTCTTGTAGTGGACAGGGGAGCTACAAGAAACCTCTCTTAGAGGTGTGTATCTGCACCGGAAAGAGGAGAGAGATAAAGAGGGAGAAAATGTGAAGGGCAGATAGAGAGTGTGTGATCGAGGGGAGGTCGAGGCATGTGAAGAGAGTGATAGATTTTTTGTATAGATAGTGTACACGAGTCGTCATATACAAGCACTATAAGACACTAAATGGTCACACAGATGCACATTTAACTCGAACAAAGTAAATAGAATATACATTGTGTGTTGATAGTTAATAGTTAAGTAATTATCAAGGAAATAAATAATAAATAGTTATTTATTATTTGGGAGATTAAATATTAATTTTAATATTTAATTAAAATGGTTTGGCTAAAGTATTATTAATTAATTAGTGAACTAATTAATATTAATTAAATCACGAGGTTCGGTTTTACAAACTATTTTATGATTTAGACCATGCTTAAAAGCCTAATCCACCCTTATAATTTTATAAGGAGGATTTGCTTGGATATTAAGGCATTAAGCCGCCGGCGGTGGGCTTTGCGACGCGACGCGATAGCAGGGCAGCCGGCCCCTTGTGGCGACTCGGCCCTATATCCGGTGAGGAACCCCTTTTTAGCGATGCGAAGAAATCTGAGGTCATGGCAGCCCCTAGGGCATAGGCGACGGCGATAAACACACACGCGCGGGTTTTTTCTTGTGGGTATTATCTAGTCGGTGTAGCAGCCGGGTTCACGAATACAATAGTTGTGTAACCCTTTTTAGCAGTCCGAGAGTATATTTTCTAACCCTAATTAAATTCCATAATATGTATATCTAATATTTATATGTTCGTATATAATTGTTATTGTTCCCGTAGTTTATCCGGTTGTAATCTGATTGGGACTTGATTTTATTCCGCTTTGCATGTTGTACCCTTCAAATCTCAACAGTGGTATCAGAGCCGCTTCTAGGCTTGATAGGGGATAGTTTAAATTGATATTATTCATATTTATTATCGATATATGTTTTGTGAAACTTGGTTTCGGTTCAAGATCAAAGTTTTGATCTTTTAACCGAATAAAGTTTCCAACTTTATATATTTCTATGTTTATGAAACTTGGTTTTAGCCAATTTCTATGTTTATATATTTATATATATATATATATATATATATATATATATATATATATATATATATATATATATATATATATATATATATATATTTGTGTGAAACTTGGTCTTGGCCAAAGATCAAAGTTTTAATCTTTTAGCTAAATAAAGTTTCAAGCTTTATTATTATTGTGATCAAAGTAGACATAAACTGAGTCCAAACCTGAGCCGTCTTGAGCCATTCCGGTTTCATATATATATAGTTTTGATCAAGTTGCGATTTTTTGGTTTGATATATCATGTTCATGTCGTGATGATTTTCTATATTTATATATTGTATAAGCCAACGCCTTAGACCTAGTGGATCACTTTGTTGTTTTTGTTTTTCCTTGCCATGGTTGATTATATTTATTTATTTGGTGTGGGGAGGCTTACATGCGACTTCAACCCCTATTCAATTTTTTAAAAGTAATAGTTTTAGCGGTCTGCGGGCCTATGAATATTTGTAATTTATAGGACCCTAGTTTTCTCAAAATGTATAGGTTAGTTTGATATATTTATATATAATCTTTTTCATGACGAGGAGCAAGAAGATGTTCGCCATGGATGCTGGAGCCGGTGGGAGCATCAGATATCAATGTCTTGTGTGTTGTGTGATCCACTTAAGGTTTTGACTATCGGCTACTTGATTAGTTGTGATATATTATGTGCGTAAATATTAAAATTACCTTTTTAAATAATTTTTTAAGATGAAATTTTTTTCATTTAAAAGGAGATGTTTTCCAATGTTTTTGTGAAACTAAAAACTGGCAAAAGTTTTTAAAATACACAAACTCTTTTTTTGAAAAATCTCAGTAGTGCTACCCATCTAATGATACACCTCTCTACTCCCGGTACCATTGGTGTGTTGTCGTGCCTAAACCGTGTACACTGGGGTTAAGACTGATGTGAGGAGTGGCTGAAAGACTTTGTGATTCCCTGATGTGACGGGCCAGAGTTCACCTTGTCTAATGTGGTGAGGTCTATTTTTGGTGATTTCCTGATGTGACGGGCCTAAAGTGCACTTAGAGAGACTAAATATATACGAATATATTTCATTCGATATCCGAGGATCTAGGAGTCGTGTTTTAGTTTAAATACAATCAGTATGGTTTAATACCCAGTAGAAATAACATGGAGTCGGTGTTGTTGTGCCAAAACGTGCACCGGTACGTGTGAATAAATAAAATCATTTAAAGGATAAAATTTATATTAGAAGAATTAGTTACTGAATCGGTTTTTCTTTCTTTTTATGTAAATGTCAATATTATCTGTTATTTCGATTTACTCACCTAAGGAGTCTCTTAGCTTCATCATGAGCAAGTGGAAGATATCAGGTCCAAACCATACGGTTTGAAAATTGCACTTTAGGAATATCCTAAGTGCACAGGGGAAGCTATACACAGTTGTTAGGCCACCTCTAGCATGACCCGATTTATCTGTCCCGGATGGAGAGTATGATACATTTCATAAGTATCTATCTGACGAATCTGATGTCATGTCAATTTTATACTCTCTACAGCATCTGAGTTCTCAGACGAGCTTAAAAGAAAGTCATCTTTTGAGATCGTGAAGAATCTAGAGGAGCATTTCAGAGGCAGTTAAAGCTATAGACGTATCCTGCTAATAAAGGAGATTCTTTCACAGATGATGACAGAACATCAGTCAGTGAGCGATCATCTTATTAATATAAGAATGTCATTTGATTGCTTAATTATCTTGGGATCACAAGTAAGTGAACAAGAGCTTGTTATGTTATTGGCCAGGTCCCTGACAAATCACTATTAGTCAAAGATAGTGAATGGCTTGGAGGACAAGAACTAACAGTTGTTGGTATATACGAGTTTCTGATGTGTATAGGTGACCAAATGCATCCTAACATCCTTGGTGTGACAGATGTTGAATCAATGGATGAAGACGATTAGATTGATGAGCTATGAGATATTGTTGCCCAGTTTGCAGTAGCAAGGATTTATGCAAACCATCACTCGACATTGATCTGTTGGACATCGGTTCGCCCAATGATACAATTATCTTTATGATAGATTGCTTAGTTACTTCTTTTGAATCATGGGTACTTGATACCGGATGTGGTCATCACATATGCAATCACTTGTAGGGATTCAAGAGGAGTAGGAAACTAAGGAAGGGCGATATGGACCTACGGGTAGGCGAATGCTCCATGGTTAGTGTTGAAGTTGTAGGAATATATAGTCTCAGGCTACCTTCGGGTTTGATCATAGAACTACAGAATTGTTACTATGTTCTTAGATTAATCAAAATGTAGTCTCATATGATTTATTAATAGACATTAGTTTTACCTATCAGTCTATGGGGGGAAAATTGTGTGCGTAAAAAATGATTTATTCTATAATAAAGTAAGCTCTCAAAATGGTCTATATACATATAATCTACAAAATGACAACAATGAAATCTATCATATAAGTAAAAGGTCAAAAGATGCTTTGAACTAGACTTACCTTTGGCACTATCGGCTCGGACATATTTATAAGAAACGCATAGAGCAACTCCGCCATGATTGAGTTCTAGGGTTTTTTGATCTAGAATAATAGACAACTGCGAGTCTTATTTGTCTAGAAAGATGACAAAGAAAGCTTTCAACATTTTGAATAATATATCAAAAGAACTGTTAGAGATAATATACATACATTTGGGTGCACCTTTCAATCAAAAAGCCAGAGGAGGATACCGGTACTTCATTACCTTTACTGGTGATTTCAGTAGGTATGGTTATGTGTATCTTATGAGACACAAGTCTGAAAGTTTTGATTTCTTCAAACAGTTTTAGAATAAGGTATGGAACCACCTGGACAAAAAGATCAAGCTGTTTCGATCCGATAGAGGTGGTGCATATATGAGTCAAGAGTTTGTTGATCATCTGAAAGAATATGGAATCATATTACAACTTACACCTCCGTATACACCACAGTGGAATGGTGTGTCAAAAAGGAGGAACCAAACCCTGCTCGACATGGTTCGGTCAATGATGAATAAAACTACTTTACGAATGTCGTTTTGGGGACACACACTTGAGATAACTACTTTCATGATGAACCAAGTTCCAACAAAGTCAGTGGAAGGTGGAAAGACACCATTCGAGCTTTGGAAGGGAAAAAAGCCCAAACTGTCTTTCGTAAAGATTTGGGGTTGTGAGATGTTCGTTAAACGACCGTTCTCGGATAAAACCAAACCCAAATCGGATACATGTATCTTCGTGGGCTATCCTAAGAAAACCTTAGGATACTATATCTATAACCCTGATAAGAACAAAGTCTTTGTTGCTCGGAACAGGAGTTTTCTGGAAGATAAGTTTTTAAATTACGAACAACCAGAAAAGAAATAGGTCTTCAGGAAATTGAAGAGGAACAAGATGCACCACTACCCTTTAAGGAACCTGCAACTTAACAAAGGATCTTTGAAACCAAACCCGAGTCAGTGGTTGAGGAGGAAGTAGAAACACAAGTCCTTCGCAGGTCAAGTAGGATTCAGACTGAGCCGGATATGTATCTCGGATTTCTTATCACTTAGGAAGAAGAGGGTCTTCCAGAACCCACATCCTACAAGGATGTTGTATTAGGCAGTGAATATGATAAATAGCTAAAAGAAGGCAGAGATGCAATCCATGTATGAACCAAGTTTGGGAGTTAGTAGACTTGCCACAAGATAGTAAAGATGTTGGCTACAAGTGGTTCTTCAAGTAGAAGAGAAACATGGAAGGAAAGGTACATACAATTAAATCATGGTTAGTTGAGAAAGGTTTCACTCAAACTCATGGAATTGACTATGACGAAACCTTCTCGTCAGTAACTATGCTTAAGTCTATCAGGATTCTGATGGCTATATCTAATTACTTCAATTATGAGATATAGAAAATGGATGTCAAAACCGCTTTTCTTAATGGGAAACTAACAGAGGATGTGTAAATGACACAACCGGACAGTTTTGAGGATTATAAGAATCCAAATAAGGTATGCAAATTGCTCAAATCCATTTATGGATTAAAGCAAGCGTCTAGACATTGGAATTTGCACTTTGATGAGCGCATCAAAGAGATTGGTTTTACCCAAAGCGATTTCAAATCATGTGTTTACACAAAGTTCAGTGGGAACATCGCAATCTTCCTAGTCTTGTTTATGGATGACATGCTGCTCATAGGAAACAACGTACCAGCACTGCAAGGAGTAAAATATTGGCTAGGTAACTTTTTCTAGATGCAAACCGGCGTACCTCTGAGAAAGGCTCAGTGTCCTACTTCTACTGTAGAGCAGAAGATGATGAAATTGATTCCTTACGCCTCGGATGTAGGATCGATCATGTATGTCATGTTATGTACTAGGCCCGGTGTTGGTTATTCAGTAAGCGTCACGAGTAGATATCAACAAAACCAAAATGAAGCCCAATGACTAGCTGTCAAGAACATTCTCAAGTACATGAGAAGGACAAAGGATATGTTCTTGGTCTTTGGAGGAAGTAGAGACAAGATCAGTGTGACTGGTTACACTGATGCTAGTTTCCAGACTAACAGACATGACTACACGTCGCAGTTAGGGATTTTTTTTCATCCAAAACGGAGGAGAAATATCATGGAAAAGCCAGAAGCAAGATATGATAGAAGATTATACTACACAGGCTGAGTACATTGCGGCAAATGATGCAGTAAAGGAAGCGGTCTGGCTGAAGAAATTTATCACGGATGTTAGAGTTATTGCCAGTATCTCTAGACTGATCGATATCTTCTGTGATAATATAGGAGTTTTAGCGCAAGCAAAAGAGCCAAGAGATCATCGGTGGACCAAACACGTACTTGGAAAGTATCACATCATCCGAGAGATAGTCGGAAGGGGAGATGTGAGACTATGCAAGATACCAACATATGACAACGTAGCTGATCCGTTGACTAAGACGCTAGCTAGAGATAAGCATGAGAGATAGGTCTATATGGATGCAATATATAGCAGCTAATTTCAGCAATTGATTATACCTATGGATCAAACTTAAAACTTATGATTATGTATTTACATTTCCTAGTTATTGAAATAGAAGGCTCTTACGTAATTGTTTAAGTTTTCCATTTTTAGCATATTTAACCTATCCATGATACATAAGTCTTGTAATATCTAAATTTCTCTGTAGCTACTTGATGTATTGTGAGCTGCAACAAGGATACAACGTTATTATACATACTTGATGATTTATTCGTGTAAAGAATAAAAGCGCAAGTCTGTGACCAGGTATTTATAGATATTTGTCACGGCTACAAATATTGGAGGTGACCAACATCAAGCCTACTACATGCAGCTATGTCATGAGTAAGCTTGATTGTTTATCTTTATACCTGAGATCTTTGCTTTGGCAAGGGGACTTCTGTTTGGAACATCTTAACGTCATGCCATAACTGGGTGATCATACAGGGTGTGTCTAGGTGCAGTGGAAGCCGTGTGCTCAAATACAAGCAATCAAGATGGTATTTGCACAAGTTCTTTATGAGAAAAGATATTTCAAGGCCCCTTCACGGTTAAGATTAAGTGAAATGCATGGCTGTGTAGAATGATAGGAATCATTCCGTAGATCCGTTACTACTGTTAGTCGAGATCAGAGTCAAGAAAAATAATATGAATTTTAGAATTTACCATGTGCTCCATGTCTAAAATTCAAGTTTCGGAATATCGTGATGCAAAAAGAAAAGTCGGGTAATCCGTGTGAGGATTATAATCTCTGGACGTAAGAGATCTTATAGTCGTGGTTAACCTAAGTGTCTCATTAGGGACCTCCTTAGGCCAATGACGTACAAGAAGTGTAACTATCTTACACTAGTGAAACTCTGATAGATTGAATGCATAGATAATGTACATGTGTTGTCATATCCGAGCACTATAAGACACTAAAGGTTCATGTGGCTACACACTAAACTCGTAGAATATACAGTGTGTGTTGATAATTAGTAGTTAATTAATTATCAAGGAAATAAATAATAAATAGTTATTTATTATTTGAAAGATTAAATATCAAGTTTAATATTTAATTAAAAAGGTTTGGTTAAGTATTATCAATCAATTAATGAATTAATTAATATTAATCAAATTATGAGGGTCGTTTTTGTAAAAGAATCAAAGTTATGATTCGGAACGGACTTAAAAGCTTAATCCACCCTTATATAAGGGGATTAGATTAGAGATAAAGGCATTAAGCCTAATCTTAAGCAACAAGGAAACTCTCTCCTCTCCCCTTCTTACCGGTGGTGATGGGCGTTGCGACGCGACGCGACAGCAGGGCAGCCGGCCCCTTGCGGCGGCTCAGCCCTATTTTGGTGAGGAACCCCTTTGTGCCAGTGTGAAGTAATCCGAGGTCGACAGTAGCCCCTATGACGTAGGTGGCAGCGCCAATCAACAAGCACACACGCCGATGTTTTCTTACGGATATTTTCTAGGCGGTTTAGCAGCCGTTTTCACAAGTGCAGTAACTCTTTATACCCTTATAGCAGTCCGAGGGTATATTTTCTAACCCTTGAACTTTATAATATGTGTATCTTATATTTATATGTTTGTATATATCTGTTACTATTCCCCTAGTTAATCCAATTATGACTTCTGAGATTGGGACTTGGTTTAATTTTGCTGTGCATATTGTACCCGTCAAATCCCAAAAGAGAGATTTATTATCAAGTTAGAAAAAATTAGGAGGCTAAGAGTGATAAAAGATTACCATTGTCAACAGGTAGATTAAGGGGTAGAAGGTGATCACTCCTATGGTTCTTAAAGGTAATTAAGTGTGCTGGCTTCTAGGAATGGAAAAACGTATCATTATCAAAAAGAAGCTTGAACAATATCTCTGTGTGTACTCAAGCCAATAAAGCTACAAAAAATATGTCACACTTAATACTAATTAGTAATTACAATCATATGTGAAAATTAATGTTCCAAATTTATATCAAATCTTTACATTTGAAAGTGTAAGAATTCTTGTAAAAAATTAAATTTATTAGTGTTGAGTAATTATCTAAATTTTCACAAAGTTTTAAGCATGAATATTTTGAAAATATTTTTAAAGTAACAAAAGTTTATGTTTTTAAGTGTGAACTGCTCTATTTATTTAATTATTTATTTTGGAAAATTAACGAGAAATGTAACTTATATATTAACATTTATCAATAAAAGTAGAGTATAATATTGTGTGCCGATAAATGGTAATAGAAGGATTGTAAATTTCAAGATGTTAATATTTATTGGTATATTTTGATATTATATTACCTCTCTCGGTAATTTGCCCTATTACTAAATTTATACATTTAAAATCAAAATGTTAAGTTTTTTCTTTTTTCCAATAGTGTTTGTATTTTGAACTATTTTCATAATTATAAGTTGATAAAATTAAAAATTTTACACGTTAATTAATTAATATTTCGAAGCTCTAATTAAGATTTCTTTGATCTTTAATATTTTTTAAGAGATTTATCTCGAAATTCTCTTATTCTTATATTCATCTAACATTGTTCAGGAATTTGTATTGAAAATTGATTTACTTGTCTTAAACGTACATCTGTTTAATAAGATTATTGAAACATATAACAAAATAGATAAGAGTAGATGGTGACAAATATAAAAATATGTAATTCACATGTGAAATAATGAATAGATAGATTAGGTATGTTTTAGATATATTTATTGAACATATGTATTACCACTCATTTTTCTTACCATCTTGTTTCCATAACTTAAAGTCTTAAAAACCGACTTGACCGACTACCAACTGGTTGTACTAAGTATTGATTTTGAGAACGGATCGATAAAGGCCGAAGTAGTCTGGAGAATAGGTTTGATCCAGTTGAACTGCTAATTTGAAATTTTGTTACATGGTTGTTTGGGTTTATTTAAAATAATAATCAGATTTGATAACGATTCAAGCAGATCGGATCAATCATGGTCTATATATCAACTCATTCTCCTAAATCAATTTCCGGCGCAATCGATCATATCAGGCACTCATCGCTAGTTTTAAAACAAAAGAACTTTGTTCCCGAGTGTAAAAATGAAGACACTGAAGTGTTAAAATTTTGAAAAATGTATACTTATATACTACATATTAACAAAAATTAAGTCGCTTAATAATTTTTCAGATTTCTGGTTTAATTTTGTATTTTAGAAATAATATAAAGTTGAAAAACCAGTAAAATAATTTTCTTAATAATATATATAATATTTATATATATAAGATAAAAAAGTAAATTAATTAAACACGGAAGTCGAGAACTATTACAGTTATTTTTTTTCGTTATTCATGATATGATTGGATACCATCAAATCTTTTTTTAACAAAAATTTGCAATTAACGCACTAACAAGATGCAAAAAGACGAAGGAATCACAAAATAATGAACGGTGATGAAACGGGGTCACAAATCGAAAAGAGTAATTTTGACAACCACATCAAAGTATCAAACAACTTTCTCTATTCTTGAAGTACTCGAATTATTTTTCATAAAAAAACCAACGTAGAAAAATTGTTTTATTTGTTGCCTTGAATATTTTTTAAAAAGTGTTATTCCGTCCCGTTCAAAGTCTCAAACAAAGAAATCATGTTCTTTCCTCGCTACCACACAAATGGTCATTGGCAGCCACACAATCTGCCACCGCGGATCACCATTCAAACACCGTCGAGCCCCTTAATGAGCACCATTCAGCCACCAATGACCACCCATTCGTGTAGCAGCAACACACTACACATTTTCGATGCAACAGTGTGTTCAACTTATGTCATGATTGATAAAGTCGATAGGCGACAACACTTTCCATGATAGCTGCCATCATCTCTCGTCCCTTTCTCGATTCAAATCTATCTATGTGAAGAAAAACAAACTTTTGATCGACCATCACTCAGCATCGTCACCTACGCTGTAACATCCCAAATTAGAAAAATATTGTTTAAATCTAAAAGTGATTATTTTATATAATAAAGTATCGGGGATTGAACATTTTGGTCAAACTACATGTAGCTTAGCATTATCAATGTGTTAAAAAGTGTTCTATAGTGATGTGTTTTAGTTCCAATATGGACATAAGGTGTAGATTTAAGACTAGGTTAAGATGTACGTGTGTTCATGTTTTAAAAAAATGTTGATAATCCACATTTTTATCAATATAAATTTATTTTTTATTTACAATATTTGGAACAGATTTTAAGAAGCGAGTATGTGAATCAAATAAGCTGGCTCAATTGAAGTAGGAGTCTTAATTTGTTATAAGTGTTATAAATCGTTGTTTTAGGTATCACCGTCATATTAAACGGTAAGGAGTCTTTACGTGTCATAAGTGTTATAATTCGTCATTTGTGGGCAAGATGGCATGATGTGACTTAACTAACTATATGTATCATGACATATCTTAATGTGTTTAAACACACTATAATAGGTTTTAGTATCTTAATATGTTATTATGTCTTATTGAATGGTAACTTTGTGAGTTGATTATGTTAGCTTGTAACATATCTTAGTATGTCATAAGTGTCGATTCTCCTTTGTGAGTCATAACTATATTTGGTTGGCCTGTATAAGTAACAAAAAGGATTTAAGCATGTTTCAAATCTATATAACTTACATCTTGAGACTATGAAGCCAAATGAGAGTTTGAAGCACCGGTGATGGTGTTGTTGTGAGCAGTAGGGTAGGGTTACGGCTGCGATAGAGAGAAATACAAAAGCAATAGACCGAAGTATGCTCTTGATGTATTTAACAATGTATACGAAAATCGAAGTATTTAACTCAAGTATGATATTGATTGATCATTGTTGAACTTGATTCACTTATTGAACAAAATATGACAATGTCGAGCATCATTGATTTATTAGAACCTTGCTTGACCTATTGTGTTTTACATAAATCGTAGTTGACAAGTACTAGTCGTACCGCACCTAATCAAAGAAAATATAACCACTATTGACCATAATCGAATATGTGATTGTTATATCAAAGAATGAACTAGATCAATATTCGCTTGTTTGAACAAAGTACGGCCTATTTGAACCGTTGACCATAATTGGCCGACTTGTACTATCTTTGTTATAAATCTATGGTAAATATGTGGGAAATCGATCTTTAATGGCTATCTATGGTTTGATACTTATTTGAACATATTAAATATAACCATGATTCACTAATGTTAACCATTATTTAGTTGTTCGTATAAAGTATGACCTATTTGAACCAACTATAATTAATATTTGAGATGATAGTCATCTTTGAATTTGAATCAAGTATTACTTTGTTTCCTCAATATTAACAATGATTGGTTGATATATTCGACTCCATGTATGATTGTATTTAATCAATATTAATCATAATTTTCCCATTTGTACAAAGTATGAGACCTTACTTGACTAGTGTTGCGACCATGATTGACTATTTTTAAAATTATGACTAGGTAAATAGAACCAATTGTGACTTTGAACTGCCTATTGGAACCAAGTCTTGCCATGAATGACTCAATGTTCATTATGATTAACTTGATTAAGTCAAGTAAGCCATTATTGACTAACTTTCATTTATCACGATTCATCTATATCATGTATAGAGTCCAACAATATTTTGAGTGGGTCCTTGTAGATAACCAAGAACTTGCAAACAAAAACACACCTTCAAAGACCAATGTTGACCATAGTTAGATTGTTTGAATAACTGAGGTACACACATCTAATATGACGTTCCAATACAACCTTTGAGCATTAATGTAGATGATTAATTGCACAATAAAATGTCATCTCTTGACAAAATTTGCCCTATTTGACCTAACTAGAACCGATTTTACCATGATTCAAGTTTCTAATCGGTCATGAATATGAATGATCAATGTTGTTTGATCCAACTATTTAAAACATGTACACCCTTGATTGACATTGTTGACCATGACTCATCGTTTTGACAATTGTATGACAATATTGATCAAATATCAGCGGTTGTACCAAAGTGTGTCATTTATCGATCATTGTTGACCATTATTAACTAATTCGAACAAATATTTACGCCCTGATTCATAATCGTGGAGGGAATTTCAAACTAACTCTTTACGGATATCTTGTCGTCTCACATACCTTAAAATATTTGGTTCTTGCGAAAATAGATATTTAAAGTGAAAACTTATCGTCTTGGAAAGTCTACATCTAGAGACAACATGTCATTTCTAAATGTGTAATATCTATAATATATGTTTTAAAAGATTTTTTTGTGAAAATTACATAATTAAGTATCTAGATACTTGTGGTGTTCCTAAAGATATTTGGTTTTCCTAAAAATATATACGTTGACACTTGTTGTGTCAAGAACTCTACCTGTGATACACCAATACATAATTACCTAAAATATCGTGTCTAAAAATAATTTTTCGTGTAGTGTGAAGATGAAGCAAGAGAGTAGATGTCTAATTTAAAATAACAGCCTATTAGAGAAGCTTTTAAGCAATCTTTTATGTTTATGTTTGATATTAAATTAGGTCAAAGAAAGTTGACCCGTGAATTTAATTAAAAAATATTCATAATATTTATTTTGTAATGAAAAGTTTTATAAGTCGAAAATTACCAATAGATGATCTACATACACTACCAATGGCAATTCTCGTTTGTAATTAACTTCTTCTATAAAGATTTACCAACAATAGAATAAACAAACATGTCACTAATTAAGAGTGAGAAATTTCCCTCCAAAGTTGAGATGATTACCAACGAAAACGTGAAATAGTGTCGTTGGTAAAATGGGTTGGATTTTGGGAAGGTTCCCTACAATATAGAATGATGTTACCAACATAGACCTATTAATAGTATTAATTAAAGCGTACGTTTTATGTAAGTAATTAAAATAAAAAATGCTAAATTACCAAGAGATTCGTACTCGTGGATAAAAATCTATTGGTACCCACATCTTCTCTAGTAATGTTATTAACGTTTTACAAATAATTCTACCTAATGCCATATGAAATCGAGATGTTTATTATTAACATAATTTAACATACACATTGATCATGTAGCAAATGGAAATAGGTAAACACATGCGAACTTGTTCATGATTACTAAATAACATATGAGTATAACTGCGATGAATAAAGGACATCATCCATGTAACATGTCCAAAAGAGCATAATATAAAATAAGCACCGGTATGGAAACGATTGTACCAAAGATTACCCTGAAATATAAAAAAAGGTTAAAGAAAACACAATAACAACAAAACCTTCACTCTGAAGAAAAAACACCGAGTTTTGGTAGTTGTTCGCATACAATTTTACTGTTGGCATTATACTATGCATCAATTGAGGAAGTAAGTTGGTAATTTATCATGATAACTTGGAGGGTATTATAGTAATTTAATATAATATCATGATCACTCATGAGAATTTCATTATCTCATGATATTTTGTGAAAGGTGAGATACATGTTTCACTTTATGATTCTCTATAATGCAAATACTAAAAAATATTCTAAAATATTAATTTCCACTAGATTATTCATTACAACAAAATAGAAATTTATCCAAAAAAATTATTGTGCCAACTTTGATATTTATTCTCAATCGATCAACCAATGAGTTTGAATATATATAAATAAATAAATAAATAAATAAATAAATAAATAAATAAATATATATATATATATATATATATATATATATATATATATATATATATATATATATATATATATATATATAATATTGTGAAAAGATTATTTAAGAACCATTTTTATTACGAGTACCACTAGTCTTGATTTTTCTGAAATACCTCTCACTAATACATCATTAATGAGTCATCATTTTTACTGACCATTGATTTATTTTAATTAATGGTCAAGTATGAATTAAGTTAGCATGTGTTTCTTAAAGGATAAAGGGTTGGATCCCTTGCATTTCTTCTTTTTTTATCTTTCATCCGGTTCTATTTTAATATTTTATTTTATTTTATTCTATTAAGATAAAAGTTTATTAATTGCATTTAAAAAGTGTATCGACAATTTAAAATACGTAGTCACAATATTTAATCTCGGTTTCAGCTATAAATTTTATAATATTTGAAACATATAATTAAAAGTGTAGTAAAAACTATTAGGAATATATTTTGTAATATTCAATATTATAACATCAGAATTTAGGATTGTCATAGGTTTTAGAAGATTAGTGGTTTATTGATAATAGAAGATATGTACCATTCTAGCATACTTACAAGCAGAGATTGTTTATTTATTGTCTCATTTATAAACATGAATGACATTAATGTATATGAATTATTTTAAATTCATAAAAGGATATATATTTTGAATCTATAAACATATTTTTATGTTTTTTCTCACATAATTATTTTTCTAATTAGTAGTTTTTGTATCAAATTATCAAAAATGTCTTTCAAATTATCATCATAAATTATCATCTTAGTTCCTCAATTGATGTATAATGTAATTTCTTGATTTTTATTTCTTCCCCTCACAAATGCGAGGGCTATTGAATGCTTGTTTTAAATCAATCATATGTTAGGGTTATTATTCTAACCATTGCCTTAGATAGGTTTAACAAAGAGATGGTAATAGTTATACGAATTCTTTGCTTGGAAGTCAGGAGTCAGTATCCTCATACAAGTATGCAAAGTGTCTGGCATTATTTTGTAGAGCAAAACTTACACATTTATAAACCTACTTTTAAATCTACATTTTGATCACTATTTGATATGATCCTAATAAGAACTTATAAATCACCTTAAACACCTCATACCGCCAGGTCATAGGTTCTTTGGTGATGTAAACTATCGGTTGAAGTCTCAATTCTATTGAGAATTGAAGGAGACGAGGCCCAATTAAGATGTACATAGGTGTTAAGATATATATCCTAAATTTGTTTATTTAAATAATTTACAAAGAGTTATATATAACCGGCTACAATAATCGCCTTAAACACCTTATACCGCTAGATCATAGGCTCTTTGGTGTTGTAAACTCTCGGTTGAAGTTTCAATTTTATTAAAGGAGACGAGACCCAATTAAGATGTACGTAGGTGTTAAGATATACCCTATATTTGTTTATTGAAATAATTTACAAAGAGTTATATATATCTAGCTACAATTTCTACTTGTTTCTACTCACTTGATCAATACAATTGTTAAAATCAATGAATGAGATGATGAAAGAGAATATTATTGCATCACACATGTCATTAATAAGGTAGAAGGATGAAGAAGAAAGAGAAACTAGAAGTGAATAGAAATTTTCATTTAGAAAACTTGTGTGACGTGATAAGAGATTTACTTGAATCATTGTTGAAGTAATTATATATTATAACATTTAGCAGGAAGAGTGAACACTAACTCTCCTGCTAAATGTTATATACTTGAATAAGCAAAATATGAACATAATGCATTTTGGCGGGTTGGCAAACGCGCAGCCAGCACATGTAAGGGGACCTAGGTTCGAATCTCGGGCTATGCATTTTTTTTTAATTTATGTTCCCTTGCAATTTCCATTTGCTTCTTTAATCCAGTGATTCATATATTATGAATATTAATAGTTATATGGAAGATTTAAACTTTTATATAAAGTATAAAAGTATTTAATTCAAATAAGATACAAATTCAAAAAGTATTTTCGTGTATTATAATTGTAAAGTTTTTTTTTTTTTTTGTATTTTAGATAAATAATACAATAGTTTTATAAGACTATTTCTTCGTTTAAACATTTTTTGCTTTTATTATTTTATGTTTTTTAGTTTTTTATTATAACTTTTGAGATATAACGTGCGGTATAAAAATAAATATTTATTTGTGACCTCCTTATTTATATTTATATTTTTATATAAATTTTATCTTAAAATGATATTTATCTAAAAAATGTATTTTCTACAACGTTATACTAAAAGTACATTTAATTTAGTAACTATTATATTACGTTATTATTTATATCAAAATGCGTTAATACTTATACCGAATGTTAATTAAAGAAGCAAATGGAAATTGCAAGGGAAGAAAAATTTTAAAAAAAGAAAAGAAAATGCATAGCCCGAGATTCGAACCCAGGTACCCTTACATGTGCTGGTTGCGTGTTTGCCAACCCGCCAAAATGCATTATGTTCATATTTTGCTGATTCAAGTATATAACATTTAGCAGGAGAGTTACTGTTTACTCTTCCTGCTAAATGTTATAATATATAATATGAAAGTTTTAAACTTTTATTTAAAGTATAAAAGTATTTAATTCAAATAAGATACAAATTCAAAAGGTATTTTCGTGTGTTATAATTGTAAAGTTTTTTTTTTTGTATTTTAGATAAATAATACAATACTTTTATAAAACTATTTCTTCGTTTAAACATTTTTTGCTTTTATTGTTTTATGATTTTTAGTTTTTTATTATAACTTTTGTGGTATAACGTGCGGTATAAAAATAGCTATTTATTTGTGACCTGCTTATTTATATTTTTATTTTTATATAAATTTTATCATAAAATGATATTTATCTAAAAAATGTATTTTCTATAATGTTATACTAAAAGTACATTTAATTTAGTAACTATTATATTACGTTATTATTTATATCAAAATGCGTTAATACTTATACCGAATGTTAATTAAAGAAGCAAATGGAAATTGCAAGGGAAGAAAATTTTTAAAAAAAGAAAAGAAAATGCATAGCCCGAGATTCGAACCCAGGTACCCTTACATGTGCTGGTTGCGCGTTTGCCAACCCGCCAAAATGCATTATGTTCATATTTTGCTGATTCAAGTATATAACATTTAGCAGGAGAGTTACTGTTCACTCTTCCTGCTAAATGTTATAATATATAATATGAAAGTTTTAAACTTTTATTTAAAGTATAAAAGTATTTAATTCAAATAAGATACAAATTCAAAAGGTATTTTCGTGTATTATAATTGTAAAGTTTTTTTTTTTTTTGTATTTTAGATAAATAATACAATACTTTTATAAAACTATTTCTTCGTTTAAACATTTTTTGCTTTTATTGTTTTATGTTTTTTAGTTTTTTATTATAACTTTTGTGGTATAACGTGCGGTATAAAAATAACTATTTATTTGTGACCTTCTTATTTATATTTATATTTTTATATAAATTTTATCATAAAATGATATTTATCTAAAAAATGTATTTTCTATAATGTTATACTAAAAGTACATTTAATTTAGTAACTATTATATTACGTTATTATTTATATCAAAACGCGTTAATACTTATACCGAATGTTAAGATCGTTTTCCACTTTAGTTTAAATCTTCATTACACACTTCTTAAAGTGGGAGAGCGACAATAAAGCTTCAAGGAGAACGTCGAGTCGCTTAATAAAAGTTATGTTTTATTTGTTCACAATTTTTTCCCGCCGCAACGCACTGGTTTAGAAAACTCGTTAATACCACTTTTAAGGATAATGTACGTAATCATGCTCTAATGGTTAGATATTAAGAATGATAACAGCTAGAATACACGAAAACAGTCAACAACTACGAATTCGAAAGGAATTTAGTTGGTTATAGCATGACCAGAATAATCATGCTAAGTCCACGACAAATTAGAGAAAATTTATTATCATAGAATTTATTATAAAGGCATTAAGTCGATCATCTTTTACTAAGGTTATAATCAGACCTAGAGATCTATGTAAGGATCGAGACATCTAAAACAAGCGTGTGACCTAGATTTCTTTCGAAATCAAATCCCATTTATCCTATGCCTCTCGTCGTGTACCCATCTTTCACGCCAAGCACCCATTCTAGTCTCAAATATCATACTGCTAATCAAGTCACACCCAACAATCTCCCCCCTTGACTTGACTACCCTTCAACAGTAAACTGAGATCCCACAATCTCCCATGACTTGAGTCTTCAACGTCAACCGTCATCGGTAAATAACTATCTCCTACCTGTCAGCCTCCCCGAAGGATTTACCTCCTTGTTCGATCCACGAAGCCCGAAACAACATCACGCGATTTAACTGGAGACCATCTCCATCTGTGATAACTCAACTTTGTCTGGTCAAATTTCCGCTCCAAGGTGAATACATCCGTCGTTCCACTATAAAACTGCCCTCCATACAGATATACCATGTTGTAGTCTGCCCCGCATTATCACTCGAGTATTTCCAGAAACATTCGGTAGAATTTTCATATCAATTTTTGGCCAAAGTATAAAAGGAAATCAGGTTCTTCCGAAGACCTTGAGCATACCAAAAATCAAACCGCTTGAACGCTCCATCTCATGCAACTTAATCTGCATCATACACTACCTTTAATACACTGAAACCCATTGTTTCCTAACGTCAAATTGCCGTTTCACTTCTTGAAGAAAGTAACAGATCACGTGAGAACGTCATGTGATGAGATGCACTTATATCCAAGATTCAGGTATTTTCAAGATTATCCAAGCATACAATCAAATCAAAGCATTGCCTATGTCTTTATCTTCCTGAACCACATTACTATCTCTCTTATTTTTAGAACAGTCTATCCTGATGTGACCAATCTCCTTACAGTGATATATAACACATTACTTTTCTCGTAGATTTTTGTTTTAGAACGCGACCTACCGAGTCCACACATCCCATAATGTGCCCTTCCCCTACACACGTATAGACTAGAACCGGACTCCCCTCATTACCAAAAACCCTACGCTTAAGTTTCTGTGCCAATAAGGCATCCTTTACTTCAGCAACAAAATTTGTTAACCTACAATACAACATGGTATCCTCAAAGTTATCATACGACTACAGTGGTGATCACACCAAAAATCAGGGCAAGATATCATCAATTTTAATATCCACAGCCTTCAAATCAAGGGTAATACGGTTAAAGTTATCCAGTTGATCTTTTACCTGGTTACCTTTTAAAATCTGAAGGGTATACAACCTCTACTTCTGATAAAGTCTATTCGTGAGGGTATTCTTCTGATACTTCTCACATAACTCCTCCCATAGACCTGCAACTGTTGTTTGATCCACCACCTCCCTCAATACCTCATCAGCCAAGCATAGCAAAAGTGCACAATATGATTTTGCTAGAACGTCTCTCTTAACATCCTCCCTCATCTCCTTCGGAAGTTTATCTTCCCCTTCTAACGCACCGCACAACCTTGATGAACCAGAAGAGCCTTCATCTTTACCTTCCACAGCGTGAGATCGTTCGAACCATTGAATTTCTCCAAATCGAACTTGACCGACGACATCATCACAATCAACAAATACGTGAGCCCGGTGAACAGAACCATGGCTCTGATGCCACTTGTAAGGATCAAGACACCTAAAACACGCATTAGAAGAATGCGGAAAAAAGAAATTAAATGAACAAGAGATATAACGTGGTTCGGTAGACAAGAACACGACCTACGTCCACGGGCAGGAATAGAGACTTCTTTATGATGACTCAAGGTATTTCGATGTAAATGTGACTTAATCTTAGTCTTGATATTTATAGGAAAACAAATTAGAATCCAAATTCTAAACAAATAACTCTAGGCCGTAATCAAGATAACAATAATAATTCAAATAATTGAATGTGGTAACTACCAACTAATTTGAAATATATTTAAATTGCTCCACGCCATGGAGCTAGTCTTCTCCACGTGCAACACATACGAAACAACTATCGGGATTAAATTCCAATCCGTGCAAATTTAATTCCATGCATGGTCCACGTCTTTCACAAGGCTTCCATGGCGTATGACTTAGATGTCTTTCCAAATCAGAACCCGTTTATCATATTCCTTTCGTCGTGTACCCATCTTTCACGTGAGCACTCATTCTAGTATCAAATATCATACCGCTAATGAAGTCACATCGACCATACTTCAGCACCAGTGAACAGTGTTGACACCTATTCAGATCAACTGGGCAGGATCCATAACTTAACACTAATATTGGTCCAATTTGGGAGGCATGTATAGGGAATGCTACGTTGATAATGATCAATTGAGGGATGGTCATGTTTGAGATCATATATGTTACGGATAAAGGCGAGATTATGAGCTTTTTGTGACTTACAACAAGAAAATAAACTGGGTCTAATTATAAAAAATAAGCTGGAAAAAAATTTATAAAAAAATAAACTTAAAAAAACGAAACCCTAATAATATAAAACGAACACCATGCCAGCAAAAGTAGTAGTAAAATTGATGTAAAATAAAAAACTTACGCAGTGCTAAGCATGTTCACATGCAGTCCATATTCCTTTGCGTATACGAAAGATGCAATTGCTTGTGGTAGGGCTGCCTGTACACCAATTTAAACAGTCAACACAAAAAATAAGCTTAGTTAAACTTAGATAATAGTGTAAGTTTGCAATGTTCTAACTTAAAACCAGCAAGGTGTCTCGTGGATTTTTAAGACCCTGTGCGAATAGAAAAAAAAAGGCTCTTTTACATACACACACATATATAAGCAAAATTTACTGATATTACGATATTTATTATATCAATAACTAAAACAAAAGAATGGTAGTAAAATAGTGTATTAAACAACTCAAGTTTTGAGAAACTTGTTTATGAACTTTTACATATCTACATGAATCGTGAAGATCTTCTAGCGTTATTAGAAGCAAACTTATTAATCAACTAGCAGTAAGCAATACTCTCCAAGTTATCATTTTCAATAGCAATCATTTTCAATCCATTAAGTCTTTCTTGTAACATTGTGGATTGTAAATAAGACTTCAACAACTTAACTTTTAAGAAATTTGTTTATCCATATGTCAACATGAATGGAATCAACAAGACACTACATATAATATTTGCATTAGGCAAACAATTGAATATTGATAAATATTTTAACGCGTCGCAAGATTTGATAATATCACCAAGTAAAAATATGTCAAACAACTTCAATTCCATATAAAGTTTATGTGCATCAAGCTCTGATCCATTATACTTAAGTGTGGCTTCAACGTGATTACACTATAACATGTGATCTATGTCAGCAAATTCAAATCCCTCATGTACATTTTTCTAGCTTATAGAATAATTGTTTCAAGCACAGACCTTCTAATTATTAAGTGCGCTTTGAAAAACTATAATTGTTAGAACTATATTATTGTAATAGAATAGGAGTTTAACAATAGTTGAGGGTGCTTATTGTAAATATACCTTATAGGTATATAAGCCTTGTGATACACAAGGAATTGTAAGGATTGCCACACTTACATGAAATAAACTATGTGTGTTTTCAAGGTGAAATGAGATTCTCTCTCTACCTCTTCATAGTTATCTTAGCAATCCTTCATTCTACCGCTTGTTTATTCCTAACAAGTGGTATCAGAGCCAAAGGAGTGAAGATCTATCGGTGTTATCATCAACAAATCGACATTTGAAGATCAAAGGGGCTGAACATAAACCTCTCGGTTACGGTTTCATTAAAGAACAACCGAGTTCTTCATTCACGAGGTGTGTTCTAAGTTGTTTTTGTGGTGTAGATTATCGTTTATCTGATGTACAGGACAAACAAGGTATAATCTCAACACCATTTCACGGTTTTATCGAGTTCTTCAAGACATTCGAATTTTCTTGAAGATATATCTACTATTGAAGTGAGCAAAAACAACCTGCCACCTTTCGATTTCGGGTTTATACGGTTTTGGGGTTAGTGTGTTCGGTTTAATCACTTTAATGGAGAGTTGAAGCTTTCAAAATTTTTCTCAAGAAGAAGCAAGAATGTCATTTTTGCAGGTTTCAATCTCTTAAAATTAAAAACACCAAAAATTCGGTGTTTGTGTGTGTGAAATCAAGTGCTGGTATGGGTGTTTGAGTGTGAAACCTGCACAAGTCAAGATCACATCAGGTACAAGTAGGTAGACACTATTCAGAGTAAGGTCAACAGATCTGAAAGTGACATCTCAGATCCTATCAGCCGCATCCATGAGCAATCAGCCGCACCTTAGTGCTATCGCATGCGATCGAGTTGAATTTGGCTAAGTACAAGCTCTATCAGCCGCAATGGATCCAATCGCATGGACCCAATCGCATGCGATTCGAATCAAGCTATCAGCCGCACTAAAGGGCTATCGCATGCGATCGAGTTGAATTTGGCCAAGTATAGGTTCTATCAGCCGCATCCACTCTCTATCAGCCGCATCCATGAGCTATCAGCCGCACTATAGGGTTATCGCACGCGATCGAGTTGAATTTGGCCAAGTATAGGTTCTATCAGCCGCACTGAATTCCAATCGCATGCTATTTACCAATCGCATGCGATTCAACTTGATAACCATTCGCACGCGATTCAACCTATAAACCATTCGCATGCGATTCATGCTGATAACCATTCGCACGCGATTCAACCTATAAACCATTCGCATGCGATTCATGCTGATAACCATCCGCACGCGATTCAACCAGATCTAATCGCACATCCTATCGCTTGGATCCAATCGCATGCGATCCAAACAGGTTTTTCAGACTTGCAATTTTCACTCAAAATTTCAAATTTTTCATCCGAAATGCATTTTCTGATATAGCTCGACCCCAGCCAGGGGCTCTGCCCCTTGGACCCCGCTATCAGGGGCGCTGCCCCCGAACCCCCGTCGTCGTTCTGACTGATTTAAGTTGCCACCTTGATTTCTAAGTCAAGTGTTTGGATTTTTTGACTAAGTCAGGAGTTCTCAAAGTTTCAGTTATCATTCTGATGTTTCTAGATTTGGGATAGCTTTGGGTCATTACTACCATGAACTTAATTCCTAATACCCTATGTCTAGTCATCCTGCCCTTTCCTAACTGGTTTTTGGTTCTTCTTTCTTAGTGTCGCCAATATCTGGTCTCAAAACCAGATTTTGGTCATCCATTCCTTGTTTCTTTAGAATCTTGGTAGTCTTTTATCAGTCAGTTCTGAATTCTCATTTGTCATTCTTATCTTTCAGAATTCTTGTATCGATACTTGATTGTCTTGACCAACATCCGTTTTGCATCATGTTTTCAAAGAGTTTGACAGATTTTTGTGTGCTTTCGAATAAGGATGTATCCGACTCCCTGTTCACGTTATGCGTTCAAAGTCACCTTTTCTATAGTCGTACAGGTTGAAAAAGCTTGAATATGATTTCAGCTCCCTGTGTTCCTTAACGCTTATTTCTTACTATAGAATCCTTATCTGTCCCAAGTTCGTTTGCATCCACTTGTCTTTCATTCTCTTTGTCACTTGTTGTGATCCGGACTAGGTTGATAATCTTGTACGAGACTTCTCAGATTTTCGATTTGGTTGATGTATTCACTTCTGATCTACATTTACTCCTCAACGATCCATTTTGGCTCACAAGTGGTAGAAGTTAATAGACTGATATTTCTCAACTGAAACAATTTTCATGATGACCAGTAAAGACTTTGGACATCATGAGGGGGAGATATAAAGATTTATTCAGTTGGTTACTGCTTGAGACATATTTTAGCAGGTATTCAGTCTAGGGGGAGAACTCATATAAAGATGTATTCACTTCTGATCTACATCCACTCCTCAACGATCCATTTTGGCTCACAAGTGGTAGAAGTTAATAGACTGATATTTCTCAACTGAAACAATTTTCATGATGACCAGTAAAGACTTTGGACATCATGAGGGGGAGATATAAAGATTTATTCAGTTGGTTACTGCTTGAGACATATTTTAGCAGGTATTCAATCTAGGGGGAGAACTACTCAGAAGAAAGAGCAAGTATTCTCGCCCCATATTTTGTCAAGGATCAAGAGCAACATTGTAGGGGGAGGGTTCCCCGTTTGTGATTCTAGGAGGAGTAAGCAAAATATTCTCCTCTGATGATGAATCCTTATACGCTTCTGCTAATTGCCCAAATGCTCGAGAGCTACATTGTAGGGGGAGGGTTTCCCCGGTTGTGATTCTAGGGGGAGTAAGAAACATATTCTCTCCTGTTGATGAATCCTTTCAAGACTTCTATTCATTTTATTCTGCAACTCCTATTCCATTTCAAAGGGGGAGATTGTTAGAACTATATTATTGTAATAGAATAGGAGTTTAACAATAGTTGAGGGTGCTTATTGTAAATATACCTTATAGGTATATAAGCCTTGTGATACACAAGGAATTGTAAGGATTGCCACACTTACATGAAATAAACTATGTGTGTTTTCAAGGTGAAATGAGATTCTCTCTCTACCTCTTCATAGTTATCTTAGCAATCCTTCATTCTACCGCTTGTTTATTCCTAACAATAACTATATATATATATACATATATATACATATATATATATATATATATATATATATATATATATATATATATATATATATATATATATATATATATATATATATATATATATATATATATATATATAATCTCGTGCCCCGTTGAAAAGTGGCCCTGTGCGGTCGCACCTACTACACTCCTTAAAGATACCCGTAATGGAGAGGAGTAATTAACTCATGACTCTTACTAAGCACGTTTAACACTTGTCCAAAATTAGACAATACTCAGCACGCCGCCTTACGTGTGACAATCTTTATGTCTAACGCATGAATGGTTATGCATTACATGGAGTGTGTGGGGATGTGTGGCTAACCACACATGCCGTTAGACCTGGTTTGGCTATGATAACATGTAACTTTGTGAGGTTTAGGGTTCAGTCCCAAACCAGTTGACAATTATTAGAATAACCCAGAACCCTTATTAAGTAATATTACAATGTCACACACTACTAGAAATTTGTCTATTTTCGACCAATTTTTTCCGACACCTCATAAACCGCCGGTGATTTCCGACGAATTTGCGACATTATTGTGACTGAAATAACTTAATAACCACAATACCTTTAGCAACAATTTAGCAACGCTTTTGCGACCAATTTGTCACAATACTATATACGTTGGAAAAACATAGTTATATTACTACAGTTTACCGTCAAAATACCGACTGAAACATTAAAAATGATAATTTAATATTATATTATCTTTTTCGTCCGCAAATTGTTAAAAATTTTCACAATATACCGACGCCTTGTATAAAATGATTTTAAACATAATTAAATAAAATATAATATTAGATATTTATTAATTAACTATAATTGTCGTAGGAAAATGGTTAGAAATTCTGATTATTTAGAAACGGTTTATATAAATATCTTATGAAACAATTAAATAAATATAAGGTTTCGTATTTAATGATGTATTATAAATTTAATTTGTTACAAAATCGTCGTAAATTCCAACAAAATAGTGACTGTTAACACTCATTCCATTCCTTTACTAATAACATGTTTGTTTACTACTAGGGAATGGAATGAAGCATTACAAAAGTAATGTCATTCCTTCTATTTCATTCCTTCCTCAACTCTCTTTCTTTGTTCATTTCCTTGGTAATGGGATATAAAATGACCAACATGCCCTTTCTCCCCTTCTTAATTGACGTGGTACTCTTGTATATAATTTTTTATATGGTTTTGCTCATAGTCACATAGATCGCGGAACGCTCCGGTACGGGAACACGGATCGGGAACGCCCTTCGCTAATTTCTAAAATTCGATACGGAGGAGGGTAGGCTCATTCCGGATCTCTTTGGTACGATGTATCATATAACATGGTATCCAATAAATAATAATATTAATTTTCTATACCTTTTATAAATCTACAAGTCACAACCAAGTTACCAAACTTCAAACTATATTAATATTTATACTTTCAAAACGTGATTTATACTTAACGCTCAAAATCTCAAATAAACATCTTGTAAACATACTTAAAGGAAAACAACTTAAAAACATTCGGTGAGTTAAAAAGATAATAAAAAAAAAGAATAGGGGAGGAGGAGGACGATGTCAATATATGAAATTGAAACAAATGTAAATATATTAATAGAAGCTGGAATGACTCTCGTAGTTTTGATATGTATCAATTTTTTTTAAGATGTGTAAAATGTATATAAAATAAATATTTATATATTAAATTATTTAAATTTAAGTTATATATATTTTTTAATTCAGGGACATTTTGGTCATTGTTTATTTATTTTATTACATTCCAATGTCTATTTTTCTTTACCAAACATACTGCAGTAATGATCTATTCCATTCCGAGAAGCAACCAAACATGCAGATGGAATGGTAATGAACTATTCCATTCTTTTGCCAATTCCATTCCTTTGCCCATTCCATTCCTTTGTCATTTCTTTCCGTCCAACCAAACATACAGGTTTAAAGTGCATGTATACATAAATAGATCTATTTTTATTCCCTTTCTAACCGAGCTCACTTGAGTGATCTGTTGCTTTCTTACCAAAAAGGAAGTAGTTTTTTTTTACTAGTAATGCCAAATAGAAGTTGCATGTCTACTCATAATAGCTAAAGTTGGTGTAAATCTAATAGATAAACCTCACTCACTTCAACTTATTTCATCACTTGGAAAATTGTAATTATTGTTGTATACATTCTTCTGGTCGTTTTAACCTTCTTTTTTGTGGAATTTTCATGTCAATATCAAGAAATTATGCTAGTGAAATTTAGACCCAAAGAAAACTTCCACACAAGGTTTCGAAATCAAACCGGTTATTAAACCGGTTACTCTATTGGTTTATTGGTTTAACTGGTCGGACCATTTTAAAGAAGCAAGTGACTTTATAAATATTTAAATAATACCAAAAGCATGTATAAAATTGTTTAGAAACACTGCAACGTCAAGAATATTTAAAAACAACATTTAAAGCCCATTTAATTATTAGTTTTAACTAAAATCTTCAAACATAAACATCAAAACAAGATTTTAAACATTATCGTCCAAACATCAACCCTATCTATTTCATAAATGGTAATTGATCGGTGAATAACAATTTTCCAGATGTAGTGACATTTAATTTCTTTAGAGTAAATAATAAATCTAATGCCCATGGTTCCGTACGTACTAATTATGCATTTAATTATTGGTGATTATCAAATTTGAAATAACAAAATATCTTTACGTTACACATAGTTTTTTTTTTCAAATAATAACCAAGTTTGATATTATTCCACTCAGATCACTCTTCCCTTGTAATAATTCATAATGTAAAATAAAAGGAGAGTGATTTTAGTAAGATAATTTTCAATTATTATATGAATTTTTTCAAACATATATATTTATTTC
This sequence comes from Pulicaria dysenterica, assembly GCA_947179395.2. NCBI lineage: Eukaryota > Viridiplantae > Streptophyta > Magnoliopsida > Asterales > Asteraceae > Pulicaria > Pulicaria dysenterica. The sequence continues at coordinate 52,999,332 of OX359293.1, forward strand.
ATGTGATTCACACATGATTTTAGATAATTGTTTAATATCCCTTTTTAAAATATTTCAATTTTAACTCGGATCTCTCTCATTCTCCTCATGCATGTTACTTAATCTAAGTGTTTTATGATCGACGCCGTAGCCTAGCTTCCTCTTGACCAGCGACCAAACCCTACTTTTCTAGCGACCGATGTGCTTCTCCCTCACCTCCATAGCCATGCAAACACCGGAACAAACCAATTTACTCACTTTTGGGTCAGTTCTTGATTTTTATATTTCACTTATTTTGGTTGTTAATTAGTTCCACCGGGTTCGATTTCTACCAGGAACTAAACTGAAATTTGAAAAGGAATTTAATTGAAAAACCAGAACTAGAATCAATTAATTAATATAATTTGGTTCGGTTTTCGGTCCTAACTTTTAAGTTTTTCGACTTTGTCTTTTTTTGGGTTTCCGGTTTTGAAACCGAGCTAATCCTTACATGGTGGTGTGGTAGGTTCGGTGGAAATGAGGGTCGAGAGCACTCTTGGTTTTAATCTTAATTTATGATTTTTTTTTTCTTTATATCTTTTTAATTGTTATTATTTGAATCATATTAACCAGCTGCCAGCCTTATAACTTGTAACTTGTAATTGGCTATGAGTTACTAGCGTAAGCAATAAATGACCACTACGGCACTATCATAAAAGTGTTTCGTAAGATATGATGCACTAACAATATCTTATTTCTTCATAAAAATAAATAAAAAATAAAAAAATTGATGTCAATGTCTTCATGTGTTCATTATGTGACTTCCTTTTTGTCTTTTAGTTCTTGTTTTTAGGGACCAAATTGGAGATAAATTGTTGGCAACTTTTTCTAATTGAAAGACTAAGATTGTTGTCTATGTTTTCCTCAGTATATGTATTGCTTACTTGAATGATGACAATATGAAGAACATCCCCTCTTAGACCTACAATAAGAGCAGCAACTGCCATGGTAACAGGTGCTGCTACAAACCTCAATACCATCCCAAATAGTGTTAGCTTAACACCGCAATCGATTATCTTCTCTTGCAACGCCATGACTAGTCCTGCACGAAAAAAAAAAGTTTTGTTTCATGTCGAGTTCCATGAAAAGAGATGGAAGGAATCGGAATTTAGATGTGATATATGCATCATAGTATTGGTCTTAATTGGACTATAATCAGATTCATTGAAAATCAACAACAATGGCAACAATACTTAATCCGATGAAGGCGGTGTATATACGACGAAGGTAATATGTAGACATTCATACTTGCAGGTAGAGAGGCTACTTTGCAAAAGAACTCCGGTATAATAAGATGAAAATAACACATTGTTTATTTAAAGTGTTATTTGTTTTTAAAGATATAATTTTCTTATGTCATATTCCATATTTTTTGGAGAAAATTTGGTTTAGAATGTCTTAGGTCCGGTAAGGTCACCGAAGAAAACATGTCGCTTTTTTGCTTCTTAGAATAAACAAAAATAAGATCTTAATGTTTTTATAAAAACCAAACAAGCTTATTTGAAACACCTGTGTACATGAAGACATTTCTTTGAAAGAAATAAACAACTTATTATTAAAAATGTCTGCACATCCACACAAGTTTCTTTAATATAAGATGCTATATTAGAAAACAAAGAACACTTAAGTGAAACTAGGGTTAGGATCCTCTCATGTTGGGTCAAACATGATTGATCATGTTTCTCACAATACATGAGAGTGGACCCTACAAAGGGACCCATTATTGACTAAAGTAAGGGACACACTCTCATGTTTGTGAGAAAACATGACCAATCATGTTTAACCAAATATGAGAGGATCTTAACCCTTGAAACTAACAGGTGAAAATACACATATATTTGTTTTTGTATGCGCATTACTTCTCATAAATATATAAAAGCTAGAGGAAAAACTTCTCACCCATGCAAAACATGGCAACACCTGCACCGCCTTTTGACATGATCTCTATGGATCCATCTAAGATTTTTGGCATTTTTAGATTCCACCTGAATTGATGTATTAGGAAAAAAAGATTGAGATTTTTTTTATTACTACGTACTACTAAACTTTAATATATATATATATATATATATATATATATATATATATATATATATATATATATATATATATAACTAGCTAGAAATTATACTACAAGAATTCTATTGTGATAATGTAGCATGTATTTAAGTTCTGCTACTAATATACTATTTGTTATAATATGTCAAATGCATCATACCTATATGCAACAAGTGACCAGAAAAGCCCCATAATACATGCATAAGAGTTGGGATTCTTAGCAAGCTTTAGACCAACAGTTTTCATTAGTACAAACACAGAAGTTCTTCTATTTGTACTCTCCTCGTCTTTCTTCTCGAGATTCATCTCTGAATTGTTTGCCACAACCTCTAAATCCATCTGTTTTCTGGCTCGTTCGAACTCTAACATGAGCAACAACAACATATTCCATAACAACGATTGGAAAATCGAGGACTGGATAACAAGATTCTTTCCCAAGTCCCCATATGCCGCTTGTATAAATGGAAGACCTACAACAAGGGAATTACTCAAGCTAGATAACGAGAAGCATGTGACTGACCACTGGTAGCTGCCTTTAGAACTGCAGTTAGCCCATAGGGATATTGTTATAAGAATTATAGCTTTCGAGATGACGTCTGCAGCTATGCATAGATGATTCATTTCATATGGGCTGATTTTAATTGTTGAATGAAATATGTAGAGAGGCATGATGAAGTAGCAATTGAGTCTGTTTATTGCATCACAATGATCTGGGTTGAACATCTGCCAGCACTTCACAGAGCCCCAGCCGAGAATTAGCGCGAAGTAGAGTGGAAACATATTCGATATTACATTGCAAATATCCGCCCATCCGATCATTTTACCAGTTTTTCAAGTGTCAAGATTTCACTTTTTGGTTGTTTAGATGCAACTAATTAAGTGTGTTTTTTGGGGTAAACATGGATGGATTTCAGTATTTATATACAAGATTTAAGCTTCAATTACGGATAGGCTGAGATATCTTAATTACTAATACTTGTAATTAATTTGATCGATGAGCAAGGTGTGTTTTGGGACAATGCAAATAGATGACGTGAAGACTTATATATGTTCTAAAAGTATGTGTGAACCTAATATATATGTTTCACTACACGTAACTACAACATCCCAAAGTACACTGAAAGGGCATCTTAGAACCTAGTGATTGGTTGAAGTACAGATAATACTGTATTTTGAGTGTTAAAAACCGAATTCTCCGCTCTAGCAGGTTTCTAGGAAAGTCGAACTATGCTTTGATATACGTGGTCTAATCATCTATACTTTTTCTGACCAGATGTTTGCCCCCATCGAGGATTAAAACTAGATCTCTTACTGGTAGGCAATCTTAAAATGGTTAATCAAACATGTCTTTAAGTATTGTCCCGTATTATATCGGACAAATGTGACTTCTTAATGTGCTTAATTAGAGGTTACTCATTGGCAATTAATTTAAGTTGTAACCTCACAAACTTATGTGGTATTAGAGCAATGTTCACTCACATCCACATATCCCATAAGCATCCACATGTTATGTACGTGCAAAAATCATCACACGCATGGGGGCGAGTTAAGTATTGTCCCACATCATATTGGAGCTTAGATATAAATAACAACATGAGCTTAGATATAATAAATAATAAGGATCACGTATGATTCCATTCATTGTCAATTAGTTTTGAGTTAAAACTCTACAAACTAACAACATGAGCTTAGATATAAGTATGACAGATAAAATGCATAGAAAATATATAGGCTATATATACATTTTGTATAAGGCACACCATCTGATTAAGTATATTGATTAATATTTGACATATAAGGCACACTATCTGTTTAAGTATATTGATTAATACTGTTTAATTATGTCAGGATGCCGGCAAGATCTTGGAGCCTGAAAAAATACAGAGAATGATGTATGCATGCATTATACTACACAACATGATTGTAGAAAATGGTGGATATTCTATATCAAACAGAGAAGAGCAAACTACTCATATACGAAGTCGAGACTTGGCAAATTCATCAACGGCGAAATTAAGTACTAAACAAAGATACGCATCTCAATCTTGTGGAGCACATTTGGCTCCTTTAAAATATTTACGATTAACTTATTATGTATTTTATGCAATTTTATTTTAATCGTACTTTTTTAATTTATGAATTTTTTCTTTGGCTTTATTATAATATTAAAATTTTAAGCTAAATTTACTTTTATTTATCATTTAGTTATAAATGTTAAATATGAAATTAACAAATAATGTGGGACTCGAGAATTTGGTGTAGTGTATAGTTACCACTACGAAGCTAAGTGGTGATAGTGGGAAGCGGACGTGGCATATAGTAGAAAGTAAGGGTTACTAATACTCTTACATGACCAGCTAGCAAAAAGTCATTTGTGAAGAGAGTGTTTTACGTTTAACACGTCAACTACGTGAACACCCCCGTAATAGGTGTTCATGATGGGTGATAATGAAACTCAACGAGGACGAAGCTTTATTAACGACGCAATTATGTGCAACTTGTGACCTGCTCATCATTTGATGCCTTGTCGTGTGGATAACGAGTGGAGCTCCTCATGTAACGCCCTAAGTTTGAAAGTCTTTTAATTGTTAAGTGTTAGTTATGTTTAGTAAGTTGCCATTTGTGTTTGTGTAGTATGCGTTTATTAAATTGAGGGACTAAAAGTGCCAAGGTATAGAAGTCATAGTGCAGAAGCCTTTGGGTCATTTTGTCTGAAAAATATCAATATTCGAGTGTGTATATATTTTAAACTTGTGTGTTCAACTGGGTTTCACATTAGAAATGGTGGTTATCTCCTTGTTCATATTTGGTATATGAACTTCAGACATTACCTTAGAAATGAAGGATGTTGGTTTGGTGTGTTCGATTTATGTTTAAATGTACGTCCTTTACTAGCGATTTGAAAAGATCCGGTTTTGTCATATTGTTCTAACTATTTGGTAATAAACGAAGGGCCATTCAAGAAATAAATAAACGGACCTTATCTACCAACTAGTTATACAAATATGACTTAAAACAAGTTTACTCCATTTTCATAAGCTTAAAAGAGACAAATTTGATTTTTGAATCAAGTATCCTTATATGATCTTTGTAACATCTATGTGACACTTCCATTAGTAGTTGGGAGGATTCAAAGTCTAGGTGAATCTCCATTTGATTTGAATTTACTTCTTGTTTCAATTATTGTTATTTACTTGCTTTATTAGTGTAATATTAGTTTAATCTTTTTCCCACATTATTGATTGGTTAAACAATAGTAAAGATCCTATTTCGGTACTTGACGTTCCCTGTGATTCGATACTTGGTTTTATGAAGCTATACTATACACGTGGGTACAATTTCTGTGCGTGTTGTATTAATCTATATTTCAACATTTAAAACTTAGCATGTAAAATCAGTACTTCAAATATTCACCTCATAAATTAGTCACACGACACACGTAGTGTGAAGGACCCTATCACAACGTCTACTATGCGAGGTCGGACGATGATAGTCCGTCTGGTGCGAGGGACGAGGACATATGAGACAAGCTCATGTGTAATATTAAAATGAAACACAAAAACAATTTGGTTTCTACAAGTCATGGGAAATTTTAAAGAACTTGCCAAAGTTGCGTGCTCATTCATCGGTGTTTGGTAACAAAAAGAAACAACATGCTCCGGTGGAGGATGAAGTCGAGTACAAACCCGTTGTTATATTAAATTTTTAGTATTAGTATTTTGATTTTAATGGAATAGGATTTTAGTTATTGTATTTTATTTTAGTAGATTAAAAAATTAATCAAAGTATTTATTTTATAAACATTATTTATTTTTATAGAAATTGAATATAAAAAAGAGATTGGTGTTAATGTGACGATTAGTAATGATTGTGATACTAGTTAATTATTATTGCGAATAGTCAATGGTAAGTTAGTTATGCTAACGTTGTGAATGGTGATGCAAGTGATGTTAGTTATCATTAGAGCTACTCAAAGTTAAAATATTTCAAACACCAGTGGTAAATGAAAGTGTTTTTAGTGTTGGTGAGAACATTTCAGGAAAAACAAATTCTGAAAAAATAGTTCATGAAAATGAGCTGACTGATTTTTAGAACCAAAAGTCTGGGTTCTGAAAGCTACTACAACAACAATATTCAATCCTGCTATCGCGGGGTATGGGGGAGGTTTGATGTAGACAATCGTACCTCTATTTGGAGGTAAAGAGATTGCTTTCTGAAAAAGACCACCGGCAGAGTAAAACAAAAACAGTAAGAATGTAAAAAAAGGAAAAACAAGAAAATAAGGTATAAAAACAAAATTATAAATAAAATAATACTTCCCTTACAATTGGGGCACTACTAACACCTATAAAGAAGGACAATAAAACCAAAATCAATACAAACCTTAGGTACAATATCTAAGTTAGATATTAAACGAGAAAACAAAGTCGAACCATATCCATACCCCTATGCTGCAAAAGTGCAAACTCTCTTCTACCTAATCCTGGATCCTAATCTTCCTTCTCCATGAGGACCTATCTGAGATCATGTCCACAGAGAGAGATAGCTCCTACAAATCCGCTCTAACTCTATCTTCCCACCTCAGAAAAGGGCGGCTACGCCTCCTAGTGTCATCCACTGCAATCGATTATGCTTTATTAACTGGTGCTGTTGGTAGCCTCCTTTTAACGTGACCGAACCACCTCAGTCTCCCTTCTCTCAACTTGTAGGTAATAGATGTTACTTTTTATTCATTTCTTAAAACACTAACCGGAATTTTATCTAACAACGTCTTCTCACACATTCATCTAAGCCTCCTCATCTACGTCACTTCTAAAAGATGTTGTGTAACGAATGATTCTAATAGATGTTTAGCAAACTGATTTTTAAAAAGTTTAGAAAACTAATTCACAACAATAAAGAAAAACCTGAAGAGTGGTTTAGGCTCGGTTGTAAGACGATTCCTTCAAACAGATTCGTCATCTAGGGTACAACAACCTATGCAAATGTACCGTCGGAGATGACTATTTTTCATGAAAATGAGTTTGTTTAAACCCGCTAAGAGCTAACTCCCTCCTATGTGAGATATTTCCACACCCACTTGGTTTTATGTAGGGGGGGGGGGGGGGGTGAGAATTTCACTTACAAGTTACTCAAACATACATTTTCTTGAATGAATCAATTTCGAAAGTAGTAAAATCATTTCCATTATTCTAAATTTCTTTTAAAGTATTCAACTTTGAGTATTGATATCTCATTTATATACATACTTCACTTTAAACACGTTATATATCGTTTTGGAAGTGCTCCCACACAAACCCAATAAAACTTAATAATATGTAACGTGTGTGTATAATATATTTTTATATATGTCTAAAACTAGTAAAAATACCTGGTTTTTAACTAAGTTTTCAACATTTAGGTCATAAGTAACTTTCATGGGTCACTTACTTGTGCCCTTTACATCTGTCTCAATGGTTGAAGATGATGCTTGTCGATTCACAGCCATGTAGACAACAAAAAAGTTATAAATTCTCCTACTTTTTTAATTCATTACTAAAATAGAAGAGATATTTATCAATATACAATTCTATCTCATGCCACTCACTTTAGCCTGGTTGGGTTTCAACAATCTTGCCCTCTGTCTCTATCCATTCTTCATCTCGATTTATACGGCGGGCCCATCTTGTAGTTAGCGGGAGTACAGGACACCAATTAATTTATCTGCGTAGTGTAAATTTCGATTTTTTTAGGCGGTACTACCATTTCATAGTATAAATTTTGATTTTTCAAGTCAGTGCTACCACCCATTCACCCATTTCAAATTATGTCATCACTCATTTCAAATCCTGAGTCTGCCCAGACCGACTATACGTACAACTGTATCACACAGAAGAACTTATGTATCTATTGAGTTATGCACATAATTGATGGTAAAACATCAAAGATAGCCATGTCCATGTATCAAATTATAAATGGGAAATTTCATTTTATCATGAACTTTCGATCATCTCTCAAAAGAGAGAGAGAGAGAGAGAGAGAGAGAGAGAGAGAGAGAGAGAGAGAGAGAGAGAGAGAGAGAGAGAGAGAGAGATAAGTTAAATTCTAACCCTTCACTACAAAACTCAAATTACGAACAAAATTTTTAAAACAAATCTATTGAAAACAACATTAAAATGTCTGGTTGTATAATAAATATCGTAAAATAATATATAGATACACACTAGTACAAAAACCATCATGGTGACAGTAAAAACCGTAAGTAAAGACCTTCAACCACCCCTTTTCTTGCTTACATTCAAAGTGTACCTAACTTTTAATACCTTATGTTTACGTTTAATTTCAGTGACTAAATCACATGCAAAATTGTAGCTATAGGCTACAACTATCGCTAAGGTTATAAGTATAACCTCAACCAACCTAAATTTACATCAGCTGTCACATTAGTTTTTTTTATTTTTATCTTCTAAATTTAAATCAACACAAAACCCAAGTAGCATTCAACCAAAAATATTTCTCTCTCCTTATTCATTCTACAAAACCAAAAAGAAAGAAGGATTCATCAGGTTAGTCGGGTGCATGAAGCTGAAATGGGAAAAGGAGGAATGAACCCGAAACCCCTGTAGAGGTGTTCCCGATCAACCCAAGACAAACGGATGGCCTAAAAGGTTCAAGATAATGTAAATGTAGGTAATTACTTTTTAATAATAGTGATTATAAAATACTTGGTCACAATTTATATATTTTATCTTAACTATGGTCTACTTTTAATATGTATAATCATTTTCTTTTATATATCATGATTTTTATAATTTTTAGACACGTCTTATCATTAAAGAAATAAAGAGAGATTTATATTTACATGTTTTTTATATTCTCGTGAAAATTATTTACTTTAAGACGCACATAAGCATTTAAAACATAACCATTGAATACTTATAGTTGTACTGACTTAAATAGGAAATTAACCATGACCATAAATAATTTTACGCACATGTAACATATTAAACCGACTATAAAATACTTATATTCACATTTTTTTACCACGACAATTGTTTATCATTTGGACACACATAATAAATTAAAGAGTAAATTACAAAAATCGTTTATGTGGTTTGCAAAAAGTAACACCTTTGTTCCTTTATAATTAAAAAGTACAGAAATCGTCCATCTGGTTGATAATTAAAAAGTACAAAAAGTAACATAGTTAACGAACGTTTTCTTAAAGGACGAAATGTGTTACAAAATGTCAACCACATGGACGATTTCTGTACTTTTTGATTATAAAGGACCAAAGGTGTTACTTTTTGCAAACCAGAGGGACGATTTTTGTAATTTACACCCTAAACCCTAAATTAAACCATGACCATAAAATACTTATAGTCATTTTTTTACCGTAACCATTATATATTTTTATAGTCACATCTTTGTTCTTTCACTATAGATATCATTTACTTTTAGACAGATATAAGAAGTTGAACTATGACCATAAAATACTTATGGTCACGTCATGGTCATAATTATGCTCGTAATGTATTGTAACAATATTGTAATCATATAAGCAGAGTCTAAACTCATAAGGAAAACCAAAATTTTACTACTCACGTGTACGGCCAACCTATGCATCAAGTGGGACGCGACTCCACCCGAAACATAGGTCCTAAGAGTATCCCCGCTTTCGCTACTCCGAGTGTACGAGGTACAAATACTTTGCGTTGTCGTTTAGAATGCGAGTACAAACGGAGGTCAAACGTACATCCCCTCTTTACACCCTCATGGTGTTCTACATATGCCCTCCACTACACGATCACACATCACTCCAGCAAACAGGTACCAAAATACATGCACATCACGTACTTGCCACCAAAGTTATCTAGAAAACCTAGCAACTAGTATGACTAGCACTTGATCCTAGAAGGGTATATCAATCCAACTAGGTCCGAAGTTGTATATAATCATGTATGGTGTTTAACCATACCCTCTAAGTTTGAACATGCATACATAAGTCATTAATTAGTCGTAGATGCGATATACTAAATTATAATCAAGTATGCATGCATATCATATCAAATAGAGCTTATCAAATATTCACATAAGTATCGCAAAACATAAGTTAAACTTATATAGCCTTTTAAAAATGATTTTGTCATTGTACTTGGTTTTAGAAAACTACTAAATTCACATAATCCACACTGCAACCGAATCTAAACCATTATAGTTGTAACTAGAATCATGAATTACAACATAGAAACTCATACGTGAACCGCCTACAACAAGTTATTAAGCATGTGGTCAACATATAGTCAATTAGGATGCAACCCAAACTAAACTACATTACTAAACTTGGTGTATATAGGTGTAAGACACTTGTCATTCTAGCTCTCACTTTTTAATTTTTAAAATGGCATTATAATACTTTCGAGAGTCATTCTCTAAATTAGGATAATTTAGAGTCATTCTCCTTTTGATTACTTCTTATCATTAGTCACTATTGGCATCTACCATTTATCATTCTAAGTCTATATATACATTATATATGTCACTCAACACTCTTTACATGATTCAAACATGCCAATGGGTCACAAATTCTACAATAAAGTTGGATACCAAGTATCCTTAATTCAAATCCACAGATCAACCGTCTTTCATCAATCTTTTGACCCAATTAAAAATTGATTTGGCCTCTGAAATTAAACTAACATTACAGAATATCCTTTAAACTTTCTAACAACATAAGATTTCCTTCTAACTCTTTACGAGTGATTTACTATGATTTGATGGAAAAAAGAAGCGCGTTTTTAAGCTTTATCTAACCAGCTGTAACAATATCATTTTTTTACTCATTTACCATATGAAATAGCCATTAGTGTCTAAAGACAATTCAAAGTGGACATCCTAAACTTTCACAACACATATCATACACCTAATCCAACACTCGAGTGATTTTACACAAATTCCTAAGTTGACCCAAGTCTGGTGGTATAAACAGTAGCTTCACTTCTACTTTTAATTTACCATCAAAGTCATTCTTAAAATTATCATTCACAAGGGTCGGGACGTGAAAATATATCTCGAACATATTTGAATGAAATATTAGCATAAATATCAAATCTTTGTCCAAAAAAGTTGTCCAAGTCAACATATAATAATTAATACCCCGGTTTTTTGCTATCGAACCAGGCTCCATAACACCAACATTCTCGACTTTTCGACTTATCGTTGTTGTCGACCATCCCCTCAAACACCCAAAAATCATGGCGTGCACATCTTCGGATTTTAATCCGATCCGGATTTTCGGATTGTAACCGGATTTTCTCGGACAGAGGTGTAACCGGTTTCGTACGGATTAAAACCGGATTTTCTCGGACAAAAGTGTAACCGGTTTCGGATCGGATTAAAACCGGATCGGATAAAACCGGTTAAATCCGCTCCGGTTTGAAAAAATCCGGTTTTATAAAAAATCGGTTCGGATAGTTTTTGCACAAAATCGGATATTCGGATTTTTTGTGCACCTCTAATGGTGAGGATGGAAACATAGGGTTTCGCTCTTGCTACTAATCGGCCAAACCACCTTAAAGTAAACTACAATCTCAATTATAACTCACAATTTAGAATTAGGTCATCATTTTCCAATTTAATCCCTTCTAGACTTGGTAGTTAATCACTTACGCCCCTTAGGCTTTTCTTTTCTTTTCTTTGTTATTTTTAAAAGAGTACCAAGTTTCTTTTATCAAATCCCAACACTAAAAACCCTTAACTTTAATCTAAATTATCATGCATTCCCAACTAGGAGTTTTCATTGTATTATAGTTAATCATAAGCCATAATTTAATTAGTTGTATTCTAAATTCATATTAGATATAATTAATATGTTAACAGGCACACTCACTTGTTGAGCTAACTACTCTTTGGTCAAAGATTATAGCCTAAAGCAATCCTAAACTAAACAGACCCAAAATTCCAGCATAAAGACGCTCGCAAGGTGTGATATATAAACATATACATTGGATTATTTAATCTCTGTTGCAATCATAAAATCATCATTTACAAAAAAAAAAAAACTATGATAAGCTAAATAAGGTTTAGTTTAGTTAATCTGTATTTGTATTAGTATTACTAGTACTTGCCACACGTTTTTCCTCCTCCACTTGTTCAAGCAACGCTTCTAGTTCCGCTTCACTTAGACCCTCCAATCGTTTCTGCATTCAAACATTAAATTATCCGCCACATTTGAAACTAAATAACAACAGAAAACATTATATTTACTGGAAACTTTTGAAAAATATTTGTTACTTATGATCACGTTCATAAAGTCGGCTATAATGCACATGGAACGAAATGAAAATAATCGTAAATGGAAGGAATTCCAAAACAAGCAGTTTTGTTCATTTCAAACTTTCTCAGATTCCAGCATACCATTACATTACGCTTCCCATTTCCCTTAGGATGAAATAAATGACAACTTGCTTGGAGAAAAAAAAAAGTAAAAGTTGTAAAAGTGGATCAATTTATATTATCCTTAAAAGGTATGGTAAATCAAAAGGGGTTGAGATGAGTGGAAAGTCATCCAAAGTACCGACTTATCGCATTAAACCTCCGAAAACATTTTATTCATAAATTATGTTACAATTGAATTAATAAAAGTTTAATGACAAGCTGATTAATTTTAAACAATTTAATGGACAAAAAATGACCTTTTCACCCATTACCCAACCTTTTCCCCCAACCCAAAAAAAATTAAAAAAAAAACATCACAATGTTGGAAAGTAAGTAGATGGAAGAAAATAATAACTCACCTCCATAACTTTCATTTCATAGTCACGTAGCTGTTGGGCATATGTCATTTCCTTATTCGACACACGAAAAAGATACGTTGAAATCCAACCCAAAGTAAGACCTAACACCAACACCAACTGGACTACATTCCCAGCCTGTAAAGGATCAACTCCAAGGAACTGCAAAAAAGTAAATAAATAAAAAAAATAAGTAAAATAAAAAATGTGAAGTCCAAAAGAAGGTACGTTTCATATCCATCCAATATGCTCTCTTTCAAGAAACAAAAGAGAAACAATATATTAAAAGGGAAACGTGGGGATACCTCTAATCCACTTTTTAGGCCAATGCCAGCAAAGGTAACTCCAAGTCCAATTAAAATAACATCTTTTCGGTTATACCCAAATGATACCTGTATTCATCAAGCCATAGATGAGCGCACAAAATTTCAAAAAAAAATCAAGAAAAACAGCTTTTGCTGTCTTGAAATTTCTGATGTTATAAAGAAGTAAAGTAGAGCGAGAACAAAGGTTTCACGTAAGATATCTCAAATTTTAGATGTGAAATTTGGTCCAGATTATAAACCACAACTCAACCTTATGAAAAATGCTTCTTATTTTTTTTAGTTTGTCCTTCTCTTTGATATTAAAGACTTGATCCAACAAATTTCGTTTTGTAGCTGAAAAATTGGTATCTTAGTACATTTGTAGCTTAAGGTAGCTGAAATTATTGCTGAAAACAAAAACAAAAATTTACCAATTTAATATTACAAATAAGTAATAAAGTAACATGCCTTTCTTTCATTAGCAGACTCATTTGTGACACCATCAGAGCTTGAAGAATTGCTGCAACTAGGGGCTATAGATGTCTTCTTCTTCGATATTAGTCCATGAATATGTTTTGTTGAATAAACAAGATTTCTGGTTGTCGAAAATCTATGAGAATTAACTCTTTCTGGAAAAAGAAATGAAGGACAAAACTATTAGATTTCTCAGTTAAGTATATTGAACACTGAAGTTGCATGTATATATTTGTTAAGATTATTAGATGCAACATTAATTGTTCCACCAAAGATTGGATAACAATGAGACATAACCGAGGGATCATTGTTGTAATCATGTCCTAATGGACTAAGTGACTATTACTAACAATAGAATATCTCATAATGTTACTTTTCAGCATTTGGTTATAAAAAACATTCACACCGGAAACCATTATTACAAAACTATGCAAGTGATTCAACACTCCTTGTTTGCTCTTGTTTGCTCATATGCTAGTAATGGCTAGTTTAATCTTTTTTTCCCATGACTATTTATGCATTATTGGTAGGTTTCATAAGCCATGGTAGAACACTAGAACCACCAATTCACCAAATGGTAAGAAATATTAATGACTTGTCCAAAGTTAGTTTGACAGACTTGATGATTGCTTTGTAGGAGGCACAAGAAATTAGAGGGCTGAGGCTCATTAGATCTCAAGGGCATGTTAAAGGTGCATTGGCTGCAAAAGCTCAGTCAAATCTGGAGGTAAAGAGAAAAAAATATATGAGAGTGACAAGAAGGAAAATTCAGGTTCTGTCTCTCCGAATACACATAATGAAAGAAAATATGAATGCCCTCCTTGTAAACATTGCGAGAAAAAGGGTCATCCACCTATGAAATGCTGGAAAACCCAAACCAGCAATGCAAAAGATAATGATAATAGTCATAAAAAAGGACATAATGGAGTCTTTCTTCTCTATAGGCTTCCGCTGAAAAAACTCCATATGAAGAAATCTGGTACAGTTTCAAACCTTGACTGAAAAATCTATATGTAATTGGTTGTTTTTGCTTTGTTTATCTTCCTCAGAAAAAGAGGGACAATAAGGCAGAAGCAGGGATCTTCATTGGCTTACAGAATTTTTCAACCAGATACCAGAAATTTTTTATAAGTAGAGATGTGCATTTCATGTAGAATCAAAGGATAATAACTAATTGAAGTATCTGGTCAAGTTTCAAAATCGCAGCTCAAAGGTGAGCGGGTTGATGATATATCAGTTCATGCCTCCTAAAGTAAAATACGAGTAATAAACATAATGTGTTCCTAAAAGTTGCTAGAGAACCTGCTGTTAGAATGTCTGATATATAGAATAACCTTGCACTCTAATTGCAAATTTAATTTGTACTTTAAAGTTTAACCTCTAGTTTGTCTTCTTCATTTAGATATTGCGGCTCAAAAATTATCTAAAATTTGAACTTTACTATAGTATAGAATCTGAGTAAAAACTATACCACTACATAAAGTTTTAATTCACAAGTGCACATACAAAACGTAATCCTAAATTCTCCTCGTGTAAAGAAATTAGGACCCACAAATCCAAAATCACATTCTCGGTCCTCCTAACACCACAAAAATGGGACATTTGAAGTGAAGGGCCAAAATGAAAGGAATTTCCCACATCAAACATATTCCATATGCTGATAAGCAATTATGCATTACAGATGTATCATGTGTGTGTGTATTTCAACATGACTAAATACGAAATAATATTGAAATGCACCCAATAATATTGATGTAATGCAGGACAACTTCATTAGAAGCTGTAATATGTTTCTTTTCAATATCAGATTATTGGCAATATGGAACTCAGAGAGTTGATCTTTGCACGTTAAAGATGTTTCTTTACTGATTTATCAAACAAGCTTTCCATTCCAAGGAAACTTAAAAAACGTCAGCTCTATGTCTCTAAAAGATGCTCATCAGTTATCACTTGTATTTAGGATTTATAGAGTATTTAAGCAAACACATGATATTCTGGATAGATAATGAATCAACGTATACCATCTGCAGCATGTAACCAGGCATATAGTTTAATCAAATCTTGTAAGCACTTAATACCAACAGAATTAGGGAATCTAATGGCCCAAAATCAATAACTCAGATTACAGTCAGTGACGATGCAACTTCCACGAATTCTCAGAATTTCAAAGTTCGTCTTTTGGGACGGTACTCGATCATAAATTTAATAGCAGCAGATGTAGAAATTACAGTAAGTAGCAATGCAGTTTACGATCTTAAACCCTATTTTAACTTATTTTTCTTCAGATTTTGAAATTGAACAAACCTTTACATGGAAGTTGAATACTTGATAGCTTCGCCTGCGAGAAAGGAAGAGCTGAAATGGCGACAAATGAAGTAGTCGCCATGGCTATTCGCTTCATACCGATTGGATTAGAAGCCATGAACAAAATTTTGCTCCAGACCTCGTATTGTATCCATCTATTTCCTATCTATACAATACATTAAGCCATGAACTTATACGTTTCGTCAGTTTCTACCCCTCTAAATGTAAAAAGTTTTCTATTTAAACCTTGAAAAAAAATATGTGTGCTAGTCAGCACCTAAGTTAAGTGATATCACATTTATATATCAGTTTAATGAAGGGTAAATCGATTAGTATTTACTCATTAAAAATGTATGTAATTATAACATCACCTAATTTAGGTACTCCAAGTAGTATATATCCTTTGCACATAAACTATATATGTTTGCATATATTATTTCCCTTTTATTTACTTTACTTTTTCTATAAATGAATTCGACTAACTTATAATTATATATATAGGGGAATGTTCAAATGAGAATGGGAAATTAATTGAGAACGGGAGACTAAATCTTAGCCGTTCATTTTGTAAGTGGAATTCATGGATGGAGAGCGTGAGGGGATAGAGTGTGGCAGGGTGTATGTGAGGAATTCATGGGTGGGCAATGACATTGAAGGAGGGGAATTAGACGGCTAAGATTGAGTCTCACATTCTCAATTAATTTAAGGTTCTCATTTAAACCTCCCACTATATATATATATATAGGGAAGGGTTCATGCGAGAACCGTTGTTAGTGCGAGAACCGCGAGAACCAATCTCAGGTCGTTCCTTGGATATGAGAAGTTAAACGGATGGAGAGTGTGGAGGGATAGAGTGTGGCAGGGTGCATGTGAGAAATTCATGGGTGGGCAATGACATTGAAGGAGGGGGAATTGGACGGCTCAGATTGGTTCTTGCGGTTCTCGCACTAAGAATGGTTCTCGCATGAACTTTTTCCTATATATATAGGGGAGGGTTCAAACGAGAACTGCGAGAACCAATCTCGGCCGTTCCTTGGATATGGGAACTTCATGGATGGAGAGCGTGGAGGGAATCAAGTGTGGCAGAGTGCATGTGAGGAATTCATGGGTGGGCAATGACATAAAAGGAGGAGGAATTGAACGGCTCAGATTGGTTCTCGCAGTTCTCGTACGAAAAACAGTTCTCGTTTGAACTTTTGCCTATATATATATATATATATATATATATATAATTTATAACAACAAACATTTTTCGTGCAATAATTGTTTATAACACCATTAATGATACATTAATAGATGTACTTTAGTCATTTATATAATTATATATTTATCCAACCGTGAATTATGTCCGGATACATTAGTCATTGATTAATGAAGCTTGGTTTTCTTAAAACTAAAAATTATTAGTCTTTAATTTATTTCAACCAAAAATGGTTCTCGCAGTTCTCGCACGTGAAACACATAAGGAAAAGTTCAAACGAGAATTGTTTTTCGTGTTAAGAACTGTTTCGTACAACATTAATGACTCATTAATAGAAATTTAAAATTTGCAATGTTGATATTTATTACCCCCTGCTAGGGAACCCGTGCTGGAGCAATGTAACTGGATTAGAAAAAGGATATATTTCCACTTAGCTATTGCTTGAAAGAGTCATTTCTATCCTTTCTTCTTTTTATTTTTAGTAGGTGAAGCTGAGTGAACTCATACCCTTACCCTTAGGGGGGGAATCACTGAACACAGACTTAATCGGTTCTTTTATCCGTTTTAACTACCCTCAGACATAAGTAGCTCTTTAGAACTTGGGTTTAAGGCCTTCTATCGGCCTTAGCTGTTGGTTGAAAGAGTAAGCCAAGCCTTCTTTTTTTCAGAGTCAAGTAGACTACCTTTTCTAGTTAGGAGCTGCATGGATGACTGGTCGGTAAGGAAGACCTTTGCCACCTGAGAGCCCGTGATTAGATTATTATTTAGAGTAGGATTCCCGATTCAACTCCGAAATAGATGCGACTTCCCATCCTGGGCTTTATCCGTTCGCTGAAAACAAGAGAGAGGAATGCATTTCAATCATTTAAAGGAAAGATAGCCTTGCCCGGAGGCCTCTTTTTTTACTAAAATGAGAAAAGAAAGACCAAAGGGCGTAAAGCCAAGTCTCGGCTAAGACCTCGGGATGGGTATGAGTTGGAGTGAGGGGATATTCTTTTGCCAGAAGATATGTACAAGTAGTTGATCTACCTGACTCCGTGATCCCTGAGGGGAGGTTGGGCAAAGCCTAATGATCCGAACCCTTTCTTGTGGAATCTGATACCCTAAAGGTAGTCCATATGGCATATGAATGAGTCTAGATTAGTTGATTGGTCTTCCGTTATAACCAGCTTATGTTCAAGAGGAACCCACAAAGTGATGACTATATCGTAGAAGAAAATTTGTTGATAATTTTTTTTTATATGGTCTAGGATTTCAGAAAGCAAATTTATTATCTTATTTCAGTAATGAGTTAGGTGATATTGATTAAGCATAAATTAATATCATTATACATTCAGGAAATCAGTTGACAATATACATGATTCTATAGATGAGTTCTCTAATGTGGTACATGTTAATATACTGTTGAGTTGTTAAAAACTGGATCAGTTTATTGTTAATTTAAGTTTGTGACTAGTAGATATACTTTGTAAGAGACACAAGCCAAGACTTATAATGAAAGGTAAAAGTATTTGATGTACCAAAGTAAAAGATGATATGGACAAATACATAGATAACTGTGCAAGTATATAGTGAATGTATACATAAAATAAGCAAGTAGTGGATATAACTAAATCTGAAATATGTGTGATGATATATGGATAGATAATTCTGCAAGTAGTAGATAAATAATGAAGAACCAAGTATGTTATATTCTATTAAAATTGTATATTCTAATAGTTATGAAACTCAGGACATCTAGTGTGTTCTTGTAGTTGTATTATGGTTAGAGTCGACATCTATTAAAAAAAAGTCACAAGTGTCCTAGCAATTGGATGACATGGTTCAAATTTAAATTGAGGTAGTTAATTTAGTGATATTCTTAGTTTATAAAATTGTGTTTATTTTAACTAAATGTATCCAACTTGTCATATTTTATTATTGTGTGTATCTAACTTTTAAAATTATCATTTAATATATTGGACTTCCAAAAGTTACTATTTTATCTATTTAGTTACTTACTGGGCAAAATGCGCGAAAATACAATAAACTATATCAATATTGTCATTGTATGCGACCAACATTATTTTCTACCTAAAAATACAAACAACTTACAAATTTGGTTCATTGTATACAATAGGTAACCTGATTACCAGGTTACCAGTTATTCATCATATACAATGAACAAATTTTGAAAGTTGATTGTATACAATGAACATAATTTAAAAGTTGGTTGTATTTTCAAGTACCAACTTTCTTTTATTTTTGAAGAGGTAACCGGTATGTTACCTATTGTTATAGGTAACTTACATACAATGAACCAAATTTGTAAGTTGTTTGCATTTTTAGGTAGAAAATAAAGTTGGTTGCATACAATGACAATATAGGCATAGTTTGTTGTATTTTCGCGTAATTTGTCCTTACTTATTCATCAGGTAACCGGTAATTCTCTAATTCTTTTTATTTGTTTTTAATATCACGTCACTAATTCGTAGCCACATTAGTAATTTTATTACTTGTAGGAAAAAATGAAAGAACATGTTGAAGATCTTACACGTAAATACAAAAAAAAATTAGGCTTGGAAACAAGAACAATCTAATAATGCAAACAAATATTTAAACTATAAATCAAAAGTTTACAACAAGTTGAAAATCAAACCAAACATACAGGTGAAAAAATGTTGCTATGAAGCCGGTTAACAAGTAAGAACAAGCCACATGTAGGTACGAATAGGTTAAAACCATCAGACTCAAATTGGAACAAATCGCATCCCTAGAATTGCAAACCCAAATCGATGAAATGTGTATGAACAAATCATGAAGTCGCAAACTGTAACGTCCCAATTTTTAAAAAAATATGAAATAAATAAGTAAAGCCGAGACGAAATGCATTTCACAATCAACAATATATCTGTAACGAGCGGTTTACAAAACACAACGAGGTCCCGCACCCGGAACTACAAGTCGTAAAGTAATTCGAATAATAATTACAGATATAGTTTAAATAAAATGTTTGAAAGATATAAACAGCGGAAACATTAAAAAGCAATGAGATGTCTTCACAATGCCAGAGCTTCTCCACCGTTAGGTCCTAGAAATAGTAAATCCACAACAGTAAGCATAAAGCTTAGCGAACACACTAAATTACAAACCACATTAGGTATGCATTTATCAAAATTCACATATTCAATCCATGTTCACATATCATTTCACATACTACCAACTCATTGCACCGAAGACGATTTCACACTTTGAGTCACAGCCGACGACCCAAGCCGTACCAAGGGTTTCACACTATGTCTGACTGTACCCGAGTTACGTTTTCACCTCAATTACGTAACCATTCACTTCACATATAAACATAACACATAACATTTTACACATATACAACATATACATTTCACACTAATATCATGTATAAGTTAGTGTACTCACCTGATCCGCAACGTAATCAAAAGCAGCAGATTTTACAACTCTGAACAGCTAACACGTCCAATTGCAAGGACCTACAATATCTATAATTCTTACTGAATCAGTAACTTAATCCGCGTGTCGTACAACTCTTGACTTATAAATCTTATAGCAGTCTCGCACTTGGGTCAGACCTCCCTAGGTCGGACTTTCACTCAATCGTTCCGATCCGTAATATAATTCGGGTTCTATAGCGTAAGCATAGCGGGTCACCCTATATCGTATTCTTAGGCTTGGTGGGCCTATTGGGCCCAAATCATAACACTTTAAAACTTACAGGTCTGATTTGATTCGGATATTGATAACTGGGCCTTGGGCCCAATTCATCTTTCCCCCAACCAATTAAATCGAACTCCTCTGGATACATATATAATTGCACGTCGGTTGTAACTTGTTGCAAGGTAAATGGGCCTTACGGCCCAAGTCGAATTACACACTATTCATCAAGTCGAATTCTAAGGTGGTACCACAAAAGTCGAATAGCACTAGTGACTAAAGTCGAATCACACACATTCATCTAAGTCGAGTTCCATCCTACTACACTAAGTCGAAACATGCATTCATATAATGTTCAAGTCGAATTATACTAACCCAAGAAGGTCGAATTAAGTGTTTGTCATACAAGTCGAATTCTCACTAAGAAAATCTAAGTCGAAAGCTATATCAGTAAGTCGAAAACACCATAAGTCGAATTTGAGGTTAAAGGTGAAACCGAAACGTAAGCCTTCGAATTCGAAGCCTTCCTACTAGTCCGTTCGAAGCACACACACACACACACACATATATATATATATATAACCTGTTCGAAGCCTATTTAAGTCCAACCCGCCGGTTCGAAGCCCTCATACGTCGAATTGATGCCTAGGCCCAAAAGTCGAATTCTACAGGGAAGCGTAAGTCGAATTCGAAAGTTCCCATGATACATTCCAATGTATACTTATGTCTAAGTCGAATGGAGCTCAATCCATCATATCGAATTACATGAACAGTTTCTAAAAGTCGAATTCTATGGCTTAGCATAAGTCGAAGATTACCCAAGAAGCCCATGTCAAATTCATCTCACTTGTAAGTCGAATAGCTACCTCCTAGCCTAGGTCGAATTCCATCTAAATCAGTAAGTTGAAATCTAAGGCACAACCACCAAGTCGAATCCTAAGGGAATACATAAGTCGAATTTGGGTTCAAGGGCTACACGTCGAATGGTAACTCACGTAAACCTAAAGTCGAATACTAGGGCTGTACACACTCAATTCGAATTTTTAAAGGGAACAAATATCACCTTCCTGGCTCGAGAAAAAGGCAACAGTAAACTCCATTTTAAAAAATCCCAAGCTCTCTAAATCTTAACCAAATTCAATTGTTTTTTAACCAAAATCTTTCTCCATACATTTAAACCATTTCCTATCATTTTATCACAATTAAACAAGATTAAGTACCCAAAATCCCAATTATTTGTTTGGTTTCAGAACTTACAAAACCCATTAAAACTCAAACAAAAACTCACATTCTACCCTCAAGAATCATGCTAAATCATAAACAATTTGTATTAAAATGATCACAAGGAACCAAGGATCATTACCTTATACTTATCTTCTTAATTCCTTAAAGAAATGGTGCTCAAAATGAAGCTTCCTCTTGCTTTATTCTTCCTCCTTTCCTCCTTGCTCAAGAACACTACACACTCTTCTCTATCCCTTTATGTCAATGAAACAGTAAAGGAAAAGCTAACCTAATTGCATATATACACAATACAACTCTTAAGGCTTTTAAGCCCAATCAGATCTCTCAAGCCCAATACCATAATCAACACCTAAGTCCACAAGGCTTACCCCTTTATAATTAGATCATCTCTTTTTAAGCCCAAATATAGGGATCTATTCATAATGACAACCAAATCTATTCTTATATATCTTTGTAAATTTCATAAATAATAATAGTCTAACAATACTTATTCCTTTTTATCTAATTCGAAACTGGGTATTACACAAATCCATATCAAACCCAAAACACAAATCAATAAAGAAGCCCTAAAAACCAGATGATGAAGAGCAATCAATAACCCACCCAGTTATGATTTCAAAAATAGAACAACAACCCTAAAATTGAACCAAGAAGATCATAAAGAAACCTTAAACTTATTTGTGTTTGGTAGATGGAGATGGAAACACAAATAGACAAAAGTTCATGCGAGAACCGTTGTTAGCGCGAGAACCGCGAGAACCAATCTAAGCCGTCCAATTCCCCCTCCTTCAATGTCATTGCCCACCCATGAATTCCTCACATGCACCCTGCCACACCCAATCACTCCACGCTCTTCATCCATGATACCTCCCATATCCAAGGAACGGCTGAGATTGGTTCTCGCGGTTCTCGCACTAACAACGGTTCTCGCATGAACCCTCCCCAACACAAATATATCTAAACCAAGAATAAAGAAACTATAAACTTACTAAATTCATATGAACCTTAAGATGAAACCCAAATTGGGAGAAGATGAATCACATATGAATATGAGTCCGGACTTACCAGATCTTAAACACACACCAATTTAACCCTCAATTGAGATGAAAAAACGCACATCTGTAACCTTCGTTGAAGATGAAGAAATACACATCTGAAACCTAATTTGATCGATATATAAAACCAGATATACAAATAGATCCTAAACGCATGAATCTGGTTGACTCAGATGAAAGAAGAAATTGATGAGAGCGATGGCTTAACTTGAACCCCCCAATCGATGGTTATAGAGATCCCAAATCGCTCAAAAACCCTACATCGAAGAATAATTAGATGTGAGCAAGGGAACAAATCTCATCCCCAAAATAATAATAATAATAATAATAATAATAATAATAATAATAATAATAATAATAATAATAATAATAATAATAATAATAATAATAATAATATTTTAAACCATGAAAAATTCAAGTCATACGTCATGTCACCGGCCACATCATCTTGTAACTTGCTATAGGAGGTTCGCAATATAAAATGGTATGTTTAGAAATTCCAATACATCATATGGTAAATTTAGAATTTCAATATATATAATAGCATGACAAATTGAATATATTTTGGCGAACTAAATCTCACGAAATCTCACGAAATTCTTTGTAGATGATAATTGCATACATTCAATCATCTTACAACTTTTGGTCAAAAACAGTTTTGATCATATTCTTATATTGTTCTAAATTTCTAAATTCTTTCTGTCACCACTTTGTTATTCTTTATTAACAATCGCAACATGTCAATTTAATAATCAATAATCAAACACAAACGGGTTTATGAATGTGTTAATTTAATCACTTAAACTATGAAAAACAATATAAGTTATTAGTTTACAAATACCATATATTAATACAAATTTTATTTATATGTTTGGCATAAAAATCGTATTATAATTAAAACGTATACCCGTGTACAAATAAAAAGAAACAATATGTTATTTGCATTTACAAATGAGAGATTTTATATCCTCTTACCAACTATTCTTACTTATCTTTGTACTTACTAGATTAAGACAAGTGTCCATATCAATGAAAAAGCAAGAAAAGAGAAATTGTGTATTACACATATCATCTTCTTATAAGTAAATAGATAAAATAGAACGATACATTAGAAAGAAATAGAACTTTTCATTACAAATACATCACCTAATTGTAGGTAGATGACAAATACATGTATTGGCACCAAATTGACAAAAAGGAAGCAAAACAACCAAACCCCACCAAACACCTCAATCAAATAGGGTTTTAGAAACTTTTGTGACATTTAATTGTTGGTAAGATTATGGGATTGACTTTGTTGGTTTAAAGATACACTATATGGATTATAAGTGTCGATAGAGAGGTGAAGAGGCTATACAAAACTAACTTAATCACTCGTGTTTTTATGTTTAAAAAAAACTAAGATCAAGTTGGAGAAAAATAGGTAAACTATTAGTGTAAGAAAGAGTTATCTTAATGGTTCGTTTAAGAAGTGAGAAAACAACTATTCATCCTCCGATAAAAAAAAAGTTTTTTTTTTTTTTATCATATCTAGCTTTACGCTTGTCCGGTTCGGTTTCTAAAAGCCAAAATAATACAGGGGCCTATTTGTATATATTCGAAAAACTAGGGGCTGAACTTAAAGTAACATTAACTTTTCTGAAAAGTTAATAAGATAAAAGGTCCACGAGCGCGACTACTTGGATACGTATGCTTAAAGTCGAAATTGAGAGGAGAGAGAAATGGATAGGATGTTTTCAGTGGACGATATTGCGGGCCACTTTTGGTCGCCATCGCCGGCCGCCGCCGCCGACGAAGATGAGTCATCGTCTTCATCCTCCGCATCAAAGAACAAGCCAACGCCGGCGATGATGAATCGGAGCATGTCTGAGTGGGCATTCCAACAATTCCTCCAAGAGGCATCGGGTCCACCCGAATCTTCATCTTCTAGACCAAGCGATGTCGTCGAGATCAAGGATCAAGATGAAGTTCATGATAAAAATCAGTCAATTGCCACAGCTAATTCTACCTTGAAAAACAACGATAGCGGCAGGACAACTGGCAGTGCTGCTGATGCTGCTGCGACGACAACGTCGTTTGGTGCTTCCGCAATTGGAGGACCTCCGAATGTTCCGATTGATTCGGAGGAGTACCAGGCTTACCTCAAAAGTCGTCTAAATCTCGCTTGCGCAGCTGTTGCTTTGACTAGGGTATTCATATTTGTTCCTCTTGACATTTTTTAATCTATATTAGTTTTATGCTTAGCTAGATTTCGGGAACAAATGTTTCGCTATTTCTTTGATTTACACTTTTAATTAGAAATTATTGTGAGTAATTAGTACCTCGATTGCAAATAGAACCGCATTAGCAGGGGTTAAGATGAGATCGATATCCGGTGTTGTTTGCATCAAGTTGATTGCAAGTGGAAGAACTTTGTTTGTGGAACAAAAAACATTCTTTAATCAAACTTTAGAGTTTATAGATATTATAAACTCTTGTGAAGCAAATTCATCTCTTAGTGATTATTGGTGGATAGATGCCAGTTAAAGGAATGTCTCTTCTTCTCCTTATGTGAATTGCCCCTTTTCATGCTAGAATGATTCCATTAATGCTCCCAGTGATAGTTGAATCCATGGCCCACGTTCTTCTTGCCGGACCCTATTGATTCCTATGTGATATTGAAATACTAAACTCAAGTAAAATACACTATGTGATCACAAACTTGAAAGTTGATTATATTGATGTGATTGAGTTAACCTCCCCTCTATGGACTATGTAACTGGAAATAACTCATTATCCCTTTCCATATAAAAACTGTAGGTGCTTTTATTGCAAATTATAAGTCATTAATTTTCTACATATAGAACCATAATTTAAAACACATACAGAATAGATGCAGATCGGTTATCTTGCTATATGGCGTCAAGAGGCCGAGCAACTGTAGCTAGAACGGTTTTGGTTTAGAATATATTATATGGGAGCCAAAGGGATAGTCAATGTCAATTAGGGAATACTGTAATTTTATCTTGATTTTATTTGGTGTAATTGAGGTCCTAATAATTTGTAGTTACTAGTTCATCTAGAATTAAGTAGTTAAATACTTAAATGGTTTCTTAACCAAGTGTTGCTAGACATTCTTATCATCAATTTTTACCCTCTTCCTTCTGTTTTATCATCGGATCTCTCTTGCATCATCAATACAAGTTACGTGTGATTAAGCTAATAAGTATAAAGAACATAGAATGCAGGCATGAAATTAGCAAAGGGTCTGCTTCCCAAGAGACAAACATATTGAGATGCTTGTTGACTTTTAATGGTGTCAAATTCAGTAGAAGCCTACAGAAGTTGGCAATAGGCTGCAGTATTAGATAGAAAATTTTGCAGTCTAAAGAATTTAAAAAAATTGAAACAAACAGAAAATAATTTTGGGCTTATTGTCTGAATTGTTAATTATGTTGTTCTGTTTGGTATTTATCATCTATTAAATATGACACTTTTTCTTCCTTTTTTCTTGCTAGAAACTGTTACTTGTTTAATTATTTCTGAATTTTCTATTATTGCTTTTATGTTTCCTAGTTCATAGTTGACATGAACTAGCACAAGCAATTGGTAGCTCACTAGCTCTCTCTCCATTATGTATCAGGGGAGTATTTTTAATCTTCATTATACCGAAAAGACAAACACATAATTTACAATGGATGAAGATTTTATTTGCAGTCTAAGATTTTATTTCAAAGCATTATATAACATTTATTGTTCACTCTTTCCCTTAGGCATCTTCTGTAAAAGCTCAAGATTTCACTGCTTTACCTGACAATGGATCACAAGCCTCCAACACCTCACAGTTGGGTTACCAGGCTCCTTCTAAAGGTTTATGTCTTTAGCTTCTTAAAATTTAGAAATTCAGACTTTCAAGATTATACAATATCAGTTTTGACGTTAGTATTAAAATCTGGGAAGCAAAGAATACCCACAAATTGACCGCATGATCCAGTCATAACTGTGTGATATTATTACTGTAGTTTGTTAACTTTATGAGTTGAAAGATGATTAGGTTGGGCAAAAATTGTGTTATTGATTTGTTTCCATTGTGTGGGTAGTGTTGGCGTTTGACCCCAAGGGAGCAGGCAAGGATGGCGGTGCACCTGTTGGGATCCCTTCATTGCCAGCTATACAAAAGAAGGTTGCAATCCCAGTGAAATCAGCAACAAGTGGGTCATCACGAGAACTATCAGATGATGACGAACTCGATGGGGATACAGAAACAACTCAGAATAGGGACCCCACTGATGCAAAACGTGTTAGAAGGTATGTGGAGATTTATGTTGCTTTTAACTTTTATTAATAAGAATCGCTGTAAACCAACCCAAACAAACATGAACGGGACGGCTTGTTCATACTCTTTTGTTTAACTTTAGAGTTTAGCCAAACAAACGAAAGAACACAAAGAGATAATGAACGAATTTTTGTGTTTTTTCCGTTAAGAAGATGGGTGAGTTTGTGCTGGTATGTTTAATTGCTATATGAACAAACCCATTAATAGAAACAACATGATGCAAGTTCAACTTTATAAAACAAAAATACATATAACATAAACAAAAGTAATATAATGAATGAGACCATTGATTGTGTTTGTTTCGTACACTAAATATAGAAGCTCATCTCCATTCATTTATTAAATATAAGAACATAGATGAACTTCCTGCCAAACTGTGTTCGTGAAACATTTTGTTTGTCTACAGCCCTATAATAATATAGGTGGGCGAGTGGGTGGGTCAACAGGTTGGCTATAGGTCAAAGTGGTTTCGGGTCAAAATGGGTTTCGCAGTTTCACTTTTCTTGTCCATTAAGAAAATAATTATCCAATTATATATATAAAGCAATTTAGGAAGGTTGTAACCATCTCTGATGGCATAGTGGGTAAGGCACTTACCCCCATAGGGAAGACACGAGTTTGAGTCCCACTGGGTTTCAATTAGGGATGGCCAGGGATGCTTAGGAAACGGCCACGGGTAAAACCGGTTAGACCGCGTACTATTGAGCCAAAGGCCCTGCATCCCAGGAGGAGCCCTAACCAGGAAAACCTCCTTTTACAGAAAAAGAAATTTTAGGTAGACCGTAAACACTTGAATATATAATATGCAACCTCTAAACCGTTTCAACCTATCGCTTTTTCATTTAATGTAGTAAAGTTTTGCGGGGTTGACTTTGACCCTGTATTGAAAGAGAACTCTAAGATACTTTAGTGTGCGACCAGTGCCTCCCATGTACTGTAAGTTGTGAGACTGTGCCATAAATCGTTCTATTTTCTTTTTAGGATGCTATCAAACCGAGAATCTGCTAGACGTTCAAGAAGAAGAAAGCAGGCTCATTTGACTGAGCTTGAGACACAGGTCTGCTTTTTAAATACTTGTCTTGTATAAATAAAAGCTAGACATCAAGATGACATCCTTTATGCTTAGGTTTCTCAATTAAGGGTTGAAAATTCTTCATTACTTAAGCGTCTTACCGACATCAGCCAAAAGTACAATGAAGCTGCTGTCGATAATAGAGTGCTGAAAGCTGATGTCGAAACAATGAGAGCAAAGGTAAGTGCTTCATGTTATGCTTTTCTTTTATGGTACAAGGGTTTTCAGGCAAAAGTTCAAACGAGAACTGTTTTTCGTACGAGAACTGCGAGAACCAATCTGAGCCGTCCAATTCCCCTCCTTTAATGTCATCACCCACCCATGAATTCATCACATGCACTTTGCCACACTTGAATCCCCCACGCTCTACATCCATGAATTCAACTTATTAAATCAACGGCTAAGATTGGTTCTCGCAGTTCTCGTTTGAACCCTGCCCAGAGTTTTCATAATATATTGAACATATACATACAGGTGAAGATGGCTGAAGAAAGTGTGAAAAGAATTACTGGGTTTAACCCAATGGTTCAAGTGATGTCGGATTTATCGACAATGGGTCCCATCCCATCTTATTCTTGTAGCCCATCTGATGCATCTACAGAAACTGTTGTTCCTGTGCAAGACGACATGAAGCAGCAACACTTCTACCAAGGTGGCCAACCTACTCCCACCACCGCCACCACCCACCACCACATACCAGCCACACGAGTGCCCCAAAACCCCATGGTAAACCTCCCGCCACCAGTCGAGAATAATGTTCAACACCAAAATCCTGTATTATCAGAAGCCGGAGCACCGAAGATAGGTAGAACAGCTTCAATGCAACGTGTGGCGAGCTTGGAACATCTGCAAAAACGGTTTCGTGGTGGAGAAGTCGGCTCTACCCAAGGCAGCGGAGACCGCTAGCTGTATGATTGGAATCTATCCATAATTTAAAAGGTACTCTTGGGAATTATATTCTAATTTTAACAGCTAACTCGAGAGTACCCCATATCTTATGTCATTTTTATGTGCAGTGGCACCTAATTTTGGGGTTGTTCTGTGTCAAAAATTAGATGGTATTGTGGTTTTTGAACTGTGCATATTTCTTCCTGCCATTGAATGTCTTGCTATCAATCAAACAACTTAAAACATGGAATGTGAATCAATTTGATGGATTCTGTATGTTGTTAGGGTTTTTTATTCTTGAGGCTTTCTAGTGTTTTATTTGAATCCAATCACTCTTCAAAGTTCACTTCATATTTGAAGTGTTGTAAAACTGTCTTCTGTCTTCATATTTGAAGGGTGGAACTTGACTCTTCATTAATGGACCCCACATAAAGTAGTTTCACTTTCTATTTAAATTTTCTTCGTTGTATCTATTAATGTATTTAATTTATTAAAATATATTAAATAAATATTTGGGTTCCACTTTGAAAGTACATGAAAACTAAAGGAGGCAGTAGTTCTGTATTCTGATTTATTAGATGGTTTTTGATCCAATACCATTTGTAGCTATAACAACAAAAACTTTAATCAACCCCACAATTTCGTCTAAGCAAAGGACGAGAAGGCAAGATGTAAAGAATCGTACATTTACTTGTAGGTAGAGAATGCATTTTGAAAGATCGGCTTTTATCGAATACAATCAATCATAAAATAATTATGTCAAGTATTAAACTTAATTTGATTTTAAGTTGTTATTTGATCTTATTTATGTTAAATTAATAAAGTATATTAAAATATTTGTATGTTTGTATGTGGTCTCTTAATAATATAATGTCCACCTAAGAAAGTTGTCAATAAAGCTAGTGAATCTTGTTAAAGCAAAATATTGTATATAAAATAACGGGATATGATATATGCTTCTAGCAGCATCTATTTTAGGTGCTTCCACACTTACAAACAACTAAAATGAGAAGTATGTTAGTTATTTTAGCATTTACTTATTTAAGTGTTTGTAAGTATGAAAGCATCTAAGATTGGTGCTTCTAGCTGTGTACATCTTTTTCCCATTAAATAAAGAGGTTGTGTAGGTCAGCAAACTCCTATGAATAATATCAGGCATAATTTTACCTTTCTTGTAATACTAAAATAAGCCCTATATTTTATGTGTTGGATTATTTATTATGGGTCAAATATAGAAGAAAGTAATTTGAAGGGCTAAAAGTAGGAGTAGACAAAACTAGTAAATATAAGTCATTCTTTCACACTTACATATTTGTGTGTGTCTATTAGAGAGAGAGAGGAGAGAAACTTTCAATCTAGAGTAAGAAAGTGTAAATAATATAAGATTAAGCTTATACCAAAATTATGCTCAAGTTTTTGGAGTATTTTATCATCATTTTTGGAAACACCAACTTAATGTATGTTCTTGGTGAGGGAGAAACCAAGAAAGTTACAAATCAAGAAGATGAAGAAGAATCAAGTGTAGCATGTCAAGAATCAAGTATTTTTAGCAAGTTTCCGGTGATAATTAACAACCTATCAAGCTTCAAACTTCTAGATTCATGCTTAGATCTTCATCTTTTTAACTTGTGTTCTAGTGTTCTTAGTTCTAGTGAGAGAAAGTAAGATCAAACCAAATTTATGGTGAATTAGCATTACATTGGATTCATGTTGATTTGGTGTTTACTCATTATATTATATATATATATATATATATATATATATATATATATATATATATATATATATATATATATATATATATATATATATATATATATATATCATGGAGAAGTTATTGCATGTCATCATTGTTGAGTAAAAATGAGAATTATGGTTGATGCCCCGTTTTTAGTCATTACCGTGTCTAGTGGGTGCTTCCTGTAACATCTCAAAAAAGGGCCTAGTTGTTAGTAGTTGTACTATGTGCTTATATGGTTGTACATTGATTTTAATCAATGTATTTTGTTGCTAATTGTGTTATATGTTGGTTATATGTGATAAAAAGGTGATATGAGAATTAATTATGATAATAGATAAAATTGGTATGTTAGTAACCGGTTTTAGTTAATGGTTCCAAATATATCCTCTTGAGTTGAAACGGTTAAATTTAATTGTAAGTTAAAAGGGGGAACAAAATACCACGTTTTAAATTTAATTGACCACAAGGGTCGGTCAAGGGGTTCTTATCCCCTGGGATTTCACAAAACACACACAAACACACATTTACATACGTAAACACACACACACCTCAAACTCTTTCAATTCAAAGAAGAAAATCAAGGAGGAAGCTTTGATTTCGAGTTTGACTACTGATTTCTTGTTTAAAATCATCATCTATAGCAAGTAATCATCTCTAATTTGTAAGTATTATGGTGTGAAGCTTGTTCTTGAGTCACGTATAAGAAATGATCCATTTGATGGTTCAAAATGGATTGTAATGGTTAGTTGTTGTGTAAAATGTGTTGGTAAGCTTCTAAGGTTGTTAAGTAATGAATATGAACAATTGGAGTTGAGTTATGGTCAAAATATATGATAAAAACGCGAGTTGCAGGGCTGTTTCTCGAACAGGGATGAAGCTTACTATAACAGGGGTCCATGCGACCGCATGGGTGGTACATGCGACAACATGGAAGGTCCATGCGATCGCAAGCAGTCCAAGAAGTCATGCGACCGCTGGAAGATCCATGCGATCACATGCAGTCCATGCGACCGCATGCAGTTGGCATGCGACCGTAAAGGGGTTGTTTTGTTGATTTATCGCTTACGAGCGAAGGAAATGTGGTTTACGATCGTAGGTACATAACTTGTGGTCGTAACCAACCAAAGAACCATGTTTGCGACCATAAGGGATTCCCTTGTGATCGTAAGCGTTGGATTATTGGAAAAAGGGTCTTTGCGACCACATGGGATATACATGCGATCGCAAGGGGTGCTTTTATAGGTCCATGCGATCGCATGTAGTGGTGCAGTTTGGCAGTTTTGTAGTTTATGTTTAAAGTCACTTGTGTTGAGTAGAATGTGTTAACAAGCCTGTAAATGATGTGTTAGGCGCTCTTGAAGAACCCGAGGACACCGAACACTACATTTGCTTGCTGTAGATTTTCAGGTGAGTACCGATTTACCTTAGGCATCACAATAAGAATGTTATACACCACGCTTAAGGTAAGTTATTGATTATGTGCTGTTAATTGATATGATATGATTTGTTATACAACCATGGTAAACCTATGTTAGATATTTGTTATGATATGGCTTGAATAGGCCAATTATGCTATACTTTGTTATGCTATGGGCTTTTGTAGGCCACTTTGCTATGTTATGACTTTTTGTAGGCCAACTTTGCTATGATATGAGCTTTTGTAGGCCAACCTCGATATGATATGGCTTTTTGTAGGCCAATATTGTTATGATGTTATGATGAGGCCAGAGTCGGCCAATACGTGTTCATGCCGGCACTTTGTTAGCTGTTTGGGGTACGGTGATTCGTCGATCGCGAATCGGGTTCTTGCAAAACCTCCGTGCCTCAACTATGGGCTCTCAGTTCCTACTGATCCCGATAGGGGTTCCATTTCCCCGTTCGTTAATGCAATGGTGGACTGCTACCCGCTCCCTCACCGGCGCGATATGACATATGTATTCGGTTCCCCCTGTTTGGATCATTAAGCCGGGCTTACAACCCTGCAAGACGTGACTCCCCCTGGCTATACCGGAACATCGCTAGCTGTTAGGGTAGACTTGTTTGATAACATGTGCTATGCCTTGCATGCTATGATATTCTTGTTGTGATACTATGTTTAATCGTTGCTCACTAGCTATTTATAGCTAACCCCTCCATGTACTTCTTCCTAATTGCAGGTAATTAGTTGTTGGTGAGGATGGGGTGCTATGCAATGGTTGTTACCGCCGAGTTGGAATTTTTGGGGAACACTTTTGTTGTTGTTTTTTGTAACTCTGATACCTTGTTATAATGGTCGGCAGATATTTGGTAACCTCGCCGGGTTCTTTTGTTAAAACTTATGATACAGTTGGTGTAAATAACTAACTAATAGTTTTCGCTGTGTTTGTTAAACGATATCTTTTGGTTAAACAGTTGGTGTATTAATTATATTTTATTAATTAAGTTTATGAAAACCCGGTGCGTTACACTTCCTACGGCCCTATGAAGTAGGGCTACGGCCATAGAAGGTCCTGCTTTAGGTTATGAGTTTTTGTTCCATATTTATTATTATTTAGAAATGTCTCTTGTTATTTTGGTAAGTGTATGGTGTTAATCAATAAAGTGTCGGATGATTTTGGTGTTCATTCAATCTGATTATGAATGGTATAATGAGAATGTATATTTTAGGTATGATAGGTAATCGTTTGAATCAAAAGAAAATACTGTAGCAGGCTAACGAAACTTAGGTTATTCTTGTCGGATATTAGGTGATCATATTACTATTGTTGAGCTAATATTGGCTAATCTTAACTTTGTGGTGAGTTACACTATTCGTTAAACGTACTATGTCGTTAAACGTACTATGTGGATATGTACTAAATGTGTAATTGCATGTGAGTTATTAGCTTCTGTCTTATTAGTCTGAGTGGCACTATCTGTTATTTGCTTGGGTGGCATTGCTTGATATTAGTCTAGGTGGCATTGTGTGTTATTAGCCTAGGTAACACTATTTTTTATTAGCATGTGTGACATTGTTTGATTGGCCTGGGTGGCAATGGTATGATTATAAATGGTTTGTAGCATATTGAATACGTTCGTGCATGTATGGTATATGAAATGGTATGTGCTTACTAAGTTTTACAGATTATGTGTTTATTATTTATCTTTTTATGTATTTCTGATACTTTTAAAAAAGAAGAGGAGAAAGTTTAAGCTGAGTTGATAATAACCTTTCGTGAAACCCTAACACCTCTTTTATATTTAAATGCTAAAAAGTTCAATAATAGTTTTTTAACTTACATCCTGGTAACGTAAATTACCTAGGTTTTTATTCCAGTCTTATTATTTAAGATAAGGTTTTAAGTAATTTGATAAAAAATCAAGGCGTGACATCTCCATAATTATATATATATATATAATACTAGCACTGTATCCGTGCAATGTTGCTGAGGCGAATAGTTTGTACTCGATAACATATCATTTTTTATATAATATAGAAGCATTATAAAATAATTTTTACCCGGTAATATGTCATTTCATTTTTTTCTTTTTTTCATAAACTATTTTCTTTTCTTTAAACATTTCTTTAATAATGTTTATTAGTGAGTAGGTAAAGTAGAAGAGAGAGAGATGGAGGTTATTTAAGGGTATATTAGTAATTTTCTTTTACTTAATTTTAAGGAGGTGAGAGAGTATTAAATGTATTAGGATTAAGATAAGATAAGATAGGTGTGGTTGGGAAAGTATGTAGTTATAAAATAATATTTATTAGTGACTATGTAAAGTATGAGAGAGAATTAAATGGATTATAAGGTAGTACATTGTGCATAAATGTTAGTACTACTTAAAATTAAGTAGGCTGAATAATTTGAGGAGAGAGAAACTTAAATTCATTATATAAGAGTAAGATTAAGGCTGACAATTTGGGTCGGGTTCATGTTATTGGGTCCGTGTCGTTCGGGTTCGGGTAAGTTTCATGTCGACCCAATTGCGACCCATTTATTTTAGTGTCAGGTTCGAGTCGTGTCACTTTTTTTCGTGTCGGGTTCGGGTCGTGTTTCATGTCAACCCATTTTGGTCAAAAGTATTTGACTGGTATTTTTTTATTTTCGACTATGGTTTTCGAATATGGGTTTCAGATACGTTTTTCGATTATGGGTTTCAAATACGGTTTTTGACTACGGTTTTCAAGTACATTTGTCACAAAAATTTCTAATTTTTTGTCTATTTCCAATTTTCTCTACTAACTAGTGATTAAAATATTGAATATCAATACAATTTAATCGTCTTAATACAAAAGTAGTAACTAGTGAATAAACCATAACTAAAATACCCTAAAGGAAATTATCTAATTTTAGAAAGCAGGTCTTTTTTCTTCTTTACCGTTGTATTTTCAAAAGGAATATCGGGCTGTGTGGGTTCCAAAGGGTCTTAGATTTAAATTATCATCGCTATGATATTGTTTAATTTTAAATCTTACCAAGTTGATAAACGTCAAAGTATCAAAAGTCCAAAACAATATAGTCAAAATAATTAATAACAAAATGATGTAATATTGTTTAGGTTTAAATCTTTTATTGTTTATTTAAGTTTTCAGCTTTTCAAGGTTTTGTACATTATGTTTATCGGATTTTATTGCCTAAGATGTCACTTCCTTATTTGAATTCACAATCTCCTTTTTAAAATTTTAATTTTAAGTACTAAAGAAAATTTTATTATTTTTAGTTTTACTCTTATACAGGTCACTTTCGGGTTGTCAGGTTGACCCTAACCTAATCTATTTATTTTAGAGTCAACTTCGTGTCGACCTGGTGTTGACCCATTTCGAGTTCGTGCCAGGTTCGTGTCACTTTTTTCGGGTCGTGTTTCGTGTATGGTCAGAAATTGTCAGCCTTAAGTAAGATAACGATGAGAACTTACACATATGTTATTAGCTTTAGGATTAATAAAATTACATAAATATTTAATTTTCTTTAAAATTATATTCAATATTTAAACAAGTTTTAATTAAGAATAATTAAGTAATGGTTTTTATTCTTCATCACCGTTCAAATTTTGTTACACAAACTCCGGCTACCACCATTAACTCCGGCATCGTCTAAAAAAAATATTTTTCAAATTAAACTACGTTCTTGGTATATTCTTAAGGTGCTCATCTCTTAGGGTATTAATGTTCATCATCTTTATCATCTTCATCAAATTCAAGTTTTTCACAAGAGAGTACATACTCAAATATGAATAATAAGAAAAACAAATCCCGAACACAACTAATAAAAAAACCCAGCTTTGATATATACCCAAAAAACTATCGAGGAACAAGAGAGAGATCCGTGTTCTGATAAGAAAACCCAGCTTGATTTCATATCTAAACAAAAATACATGAAAAGATTCCAACAACAAGAGATCTGGGTTCGTGAACACACGGAACAAATAGAACATCAAACACCGTACTCGGAAATCAACAAGAAGAGTCTTCTAAGTTAGCAAAATTCACAAGCAATTCAAAGATTCCAAACTATGGAAACATGAGACCAGATCTGAGTTTCAAACTTCGATTTCATGGAAGAAAACACAAACAAATCACATATGGTAGAGGGCATCACCGCCAGATCTGAACCGTGAGACCAGATCTGGGTTTCAAGCTTCAATTTGTATCCCCCCACCAATCACGACAGTGTGATGGAGGTGATGACCGATCCATCTTTAATCACCGACCTTCAATTTGTCTTCAGATCTAAACCATTGATTTATCTTCAGTCGGTGTAGATCGAAGAGAGGTGGTGATGGTGATGGGCGTGTATGTGGTGAGGGTGTAGATCGAAGAGAGAGAGTATGGGGGGTCCTGCGGTGGTGATGACAGTGTAGATCGAAAAGCAAAATAGGTGGTGGCCGTATGGCAGTGGTGGCCGGATGTGAAGGGGCGGTTATGGTGTGGCTCTAGAACCAGTAAGAGAAAGAGAGAGAATATGATAATATGAGGTGTAAGAGAGGAATCTATTGATAAAAACTAAAATTAGTAAAATTTACATGTCATCTGTTATGTAAAATATAATAGAAAAAATAAAAAAAATTCAAAATATATTATATTTTTAAGAAATATAAAATATAACATTTTAGATTAATTTCAACTAATATTCTACTACCGATATCTTTTTAGACACTAAGGACCTATATGGTTTGTGAGATTTCGCAAGATTTGCATTTTAAATCTTTTGGAATCCATGTTTTGTTGAAAATAAGAATCAAGAGATTGGGTTTTTAAATCTTATAAGCATCGGATTTCAAATTCTTTGGGGATGGGTGGTATTTCTAAATCCCTCATATGTGGGATTTCAAAATCACGACATATCTAACCAACAATTCACAGTTCGCTTCACCACATCAACTGGTGCTTCACTCTCGCCGTAACTACTGTAATCAGTCACAGGCATGACCATTTTCGGCCACCGCCGCCGCCGTAACCGTTGTCCTTGTTCGTCCCCGCATTTGTTGTCATCCCCTTTTTCCATCATCTCCGTTACTACCCCAACTGCCACCGTTGTGAGCCCGTGACCTTCCCCGTCTCTACCGTTGCCTTTTCTTGTCTCCGTCGTCACTCTTCCACATCTCCGCCTTCGCCTCCTCTTCCATCGCCCTTCACCAACTCTAACTCCGCCGTCATCGCCCTTCACCGCCTCGTCGTCCTTCACCGTCTCCGACTCCGCCCTACTCCGCCGTTGACGCCCTTCACTGTCTCCACCTTCGCCGTCGTCGCCCTTCTTCGCCTCCGCCGCCTTGCCCTTCACCACCTCCGCCTCCATGTTCGTTGCCCTTCACCGCCTCCGCTGCCACCCTTCACCATGCCCGCCACTGCAGTCGTCGAATTTCACTGCCGCCTCCCGCCACCGTGACTGCCTCTGCTGTCGTTGCCCTTCCAGGTCTCCGAGCTAGTCAAGTTGTGAAGGTGAGTCGACTCTTTCACCATATTTTTCCTAAATTTTTCATTGTCTTTTATATAAACCAAACAAAAGGTTTAATTTGATTTGAAATCTCAAAAAATTTAAATCCAATAAAATTTATAATACTTAGCATTTCAAATCTATAAACCAAACAATATAATCATATGAGAAATCAACTACTTTCTAAACACCTTCCTTTGAAAAACAAATTTCTACTAATGCTTTTATTAACATTTATTTATACATCATACCGAACACGTGAAGTACGATTCGACCCCACTAAACCGCATTCAAAATTACTTAGTTGACAACGTGTTTCATGTTTTTGCCTCCTTTATTTGCAGAAACACAAATATAAATAAATAAATCAAAATAGTATACTATATATAAAATTTAAATTAAAAAGAGAATATAAACAAATGAAAATAATTTGAAAATAATTTTATCTTTATAATTTATTTTTTCTTCTATTTTAATAATAATTTTAAGAATATTTGTAGATAGTCTCGTTCTCTTTGGTTTTTTTCCTATCATTCTTATTTCTTTTCTTTTGTGTTTTTCTAAAAAAAATAACCCACAAACCGATATATATATGTAGAAGAGGGACTTGAATATATGACTCGAAAATATTGAATAAATTAAAATTAGTAAGAAGCAAAATTAAATACGAATCAAAATTAAATCTTGGTTATTATAATTGAATGTTTTATTAATGATTCAAACTTCCAATACGAATCAAAATTAAATCTTGATTATTATAATTTAATTTTCTCTAATCTCATAAACTAATTGCTAAATTTGATTTAATGTTTCAATTAATGAATATAGCAAACTATGTACTCCTTAAACAGAAATTACAAACACACTTTTTGCTTCACTAACAAAGCGTATGAGCAGATTAACCAGATTTCTTTTTACTAACAAAAATTTTAACAAACAAACATGTATCTCCTAAAGACATGAAAAGGTTAGTATAAATACGTTTACTGATGGATAAACAGTAAATCAAATATTATCCTAATCTAATATTTAAAGCTAACTTATCTATTCTTTTGAATGAAAACTTGAATAACCTTAAATCTTCAAATCTTCTTATCCTATCTTAGCTTTAGAAGTTTTAATTATTTATTTTTAACTTTTTTTTTTCATTAATTCAATCTATTAATGTCATTTGACTAATATTTTGCTTTAGATTATACTTACATTTTATGTTTAAAAAATAATTTTATCAATAATTTTATTTTAAAATGTAATTTTATATGTTTTTATACAAATAATTTTTTCAAACAAAACATATAAATCAATATATTATATATATAAAAGGCTTACCAATTTTCCTAAAATAAGTAAAATTGAGACTTTATTAACAATCAAAACCTTCAATTTTAAAATTATTCAATTTCAAAAACAATTTTGGAAAGTTAATCTCGATGGAATTCAATTAATAATCAATTAGGAGGGGGTTATATGAAAATTGTGAGGGGGCATTATAAAACATGGAATGAGCTTTTTAAGAAAATGTGAGAAGACTTTATAAAAATTGTATACTAATGTAATTAATTATAGGTTGTTTATAAATTATGTTTAGTAACTTGTAATATATTTTGTTTCGAGAAAAAATAATTATATATTTACGACCGTCTCATTTTTATCTACGTTTTGGTATAAATTTTATTGTAATATGACATTTTTTTTAAAATTACTATATTCTTAATTTTTTGTTATCCATTAATAGTAGTGGGTATTTGAAAGATTAATGACATCGAATTTCAAATCTAAATCAATTGGGAGGAGCCTGAATAAAAATTATGAGGGGGTTTTATAAAACATGTGAGGGGTTTTTAAGAAAATTGAGAGGGTTTTATAAAAATTTTATATTAATATAATTAATTATACGGTGTTTATACATTATGTTTAGTAACTTGTGATATATTTAGTTTAGAGAAAAAATAATTATATATTTATGATCATCTCATTTTTATCTACGTTTTGGTATAAATTTTATTGTAATATGATACTTTTTAAAAATTAGTATATTCTTAATTTTTTGTTATCCATTAATAGTAGTACTTCAGAAACAATTAGTTATTGTTTTATGTTAAAATTTTGACATTAAATGTTTGGTGATATTTTAATATTTTTATCTAAAAATTTTAATATCTCAAAACATATCTGAAACACTTTTACACTTATTATACCTTTTATAATTTATACCATCAAATTTTATATATTTTTAAACATCCCCGTATTTTTACACGGGATAATAAACTAGTTACACTTTAAAATTAAACAATTGCTAAAATAAATAATTAGTATAGTTTTATGAGAGTTTTTCTATTAGACCAATTTTGGATTTTAAAGATTAATAATACAAAATAGTTATAAAATGATGCACTCAAATTTCATAAACAATTCAAGAAATCCACTTTTGTGTGCGTGTTTTTTAATGTAATATTATATTTTTCACCCTGTAAGGTGTTGATAGAAAATAACTAGTTGTGTCATCCGTATCTATCCCACATAAATATGTCATCCTATATTCCTATATACCACATAGCGTCAAGTCATCTTCCTATTTTATCCCTCTTTCAACCAACAACCCCTCATCCATCCCAATCCTTCTCAATTTAAAAAAAAAAACTTATAAAAGAAAAAAAGAATAGAGAGATAAACAGAATGAAGAAAGAAAGTACAGAGAGCGATGAGAGATACTTCGGGTTCCGTAACCAACACATGCCCTCATCCACGGGTTGGGTTCAATGGGGTGATATCTTCGTCACTGAGTATATTTCCCGTATGCCACCCCTACTCACCCGTGGACAAGTGCGAATAGTTTTGTTTCTAGAAAAACTCTATTTATTCTTGCTAAATACTTAAAACTTTATTTCTCGACTCATGATAATACGTGGAATTTATTAAAAAAAAGTTCAATTCTTTTCTTCTAATTTTAAAACATGTTTTAATCTAATCAATGAAAGAATGAATAGCAAAATTTAATTAAAAAATAGAATAAAATAACTATATATAATTAATAATAATATATCATCATCATCTTCTTTTTCTTCGAGGATCTGCATTCTGCACCTCTACCTACCTCCTTCACTTCTATTCAACCAGTGATCCATCTACTACCAAGTTTCTGCAAAAATGGCGATTTCATCCACTGCATCGAGTCCAATCTCACTTTACACACCACCATTTCCACAACGTACTACACCAACACAATCGACCGCTCTGTTTTCCTCCTCCAGTTCATCCTTCGTCACAAACACATTCAAACCCTTGAATCTCGTCCAAGCAAACAGATCCGTCCCGATCAGTAGCAAAAAAACAGCTTTCTCATGTAATTGTATGTTCGGACTTGGTGTACCGGAGCTCGTTGTTATTGCTGGCGTCGCCACACTTGTTTTTGGCCCTAAGAAGCTGCCGGAGGTAGGTCGCAGCTTCGGAAAAACCATCAAGAGCTTCCAACAGGTGCGACTCCACTTTTTCTTCTTTTATTGACTGTTTGTTTCAGCTTAGATTTTATAATACTTGATCAATATATCTGCTATTCGAAGTGATCCAATGCTTCTATCTGCAGAACTGTTGTGTTTTTTGTCTCGTGAATTAGGGTTTATGATGTTTCTTAAACATTCATTGTTTAATTTGAAGATTATTATACATGGAAGAGAGGGTTTCAAAATCACCCTTCCTTCATGATCTGGGAATTTGATAGTGTGTAGGCTTCACCAGAGAGATTGCAGTAGCTCTATTCAACAGTTATATAACTTAGGGCTGCAAAGATTTGATGATGTGCTAGGTCAAACTGGATTTCATAGCTGGAGGAGTGTTCTTGAACAGGCTCAAGCATATGTTGATTACTGATAATTAAGCCCATAATCCTTGATTGTAATTTATGTTTTGGAGTCAATAAAGCACATAAGGCTTGTTTATAATTGAAGTTTAAGTTTTTTGGCTCTATTTTCATTTTAAGTCTTTAGACCATATTAGTTAGGCTTTTTAGTGGGTTTGATCATGAATAAATCATAAGCAGAAATCACTTGCTCATGAACAAAATGCATCAAAGATGCAACCTGTATATATCAAATGGAAGTTAGCTCTAATATCTTTGAGTAACTTGGCAGGCAGCAAAAGAATTTGAAACAGAGCTAAGAAAGGAACCCGAGTCGGTTGAAGAGTCGAAAACTGCTATGAATGAGACGGTTGAGCTAGAAAACGACGAAGTTAAGAGCACGCA
The DNA here is from genome assembly GCA_947179395.2 of Pulicaria dysenterica. Classification (NCBI taxonomy): domain Eukaryota; kingdom Viridiplantae; phylum Streptophyta; class Magnoliopsida; order Asterales; family Asteraceae; genus Pulicaria; species Pulicaria dysenterica. The sequence continues at coordinate 53,041,582 of OX359293.1, forward strand.
GGTGAGTTTATAGAAAGGTTTAGATGGATCAATGTGAAGAGGGTTATAAAACAAGCGCACATTGCATATCGTCTATTATGTTAGAGATGATTAGCCAATAAAGGAAAACCTAGTATTCTAACTTGCATTTGTAACACATTTTCATATCATTTTAATATTAATGCTTGAGGTTTGGTTTTATAGTAAATGACCAAGAAAAGTAACATATATATCAAATTTTGTTAATAAAGGTAACCGTTTAATTTTGTGTCGAAAAAAAAATTATAAAATTTAATTATAAAAAAGGATTGAAATTTCAATTTTGCATTAAAAGATATTGTAAATTTTAATTTCTTATTACAAAGAGTATCATGAGATTCTAAAGAGTAAAGAATATGGGTTATGGGTTATCAGGTCAAGATTTTTTTTTTAAAAAAAAATTGGAATTATAGTCATTTTTTGGCTATAAAACTACACGGTAGCTTTTATTGTAAATTTTGATATATATGTTATTTTATGTTGTATTACGATTTACTAATGTTTGCACATTTTGTAATTTGACTCATTTATCTGCCAATGATTCGATAAAATTGTAATTTTATTTTGAAAGATTAAGAGTGAAGTTTAAAGCCGTAAGTCGGCTTATGAGCTTATTCAAAATTCTGATAAGTTAGACGAATAAAAACTAACTAATCCGAACACTGCAAGAAATGTAGCATGCGTGTCTTTTAAATATTCGGGATATCATTTTGTTAATAACAAAATTCTAAGCTCGAAAAGCTCGATCTCTATAGATAAAAGCGATTAGAACATGCTTTTATTGAACTCCAAAGGCAAGTGTGTAATTGATAGAGCTTGATTAGGCATTCTACATTTATAGTGGGGCAAATTCATACATGTTCCTCTTAACTTGCAATTATTTTATATATGGGTTAAGGCCATAAAATAGCAACCTACTTTTTTAAAATTATCTATGTAGGTAACTTACTTTTTTATTACCTAAATAAGTAATGTACTTTCTGATAAGTTGTTAAAATAGGTAACTTACTTTTTTATTACCTAAATAGGTAACGTACTTTCTGATAACTTGTTAAAATAGTAACCACTTTGAATACAACATGTAAACATCTTATGTCATGGTTTTTTGTGAATTGTACCTTCTTTTTGGGTTAATATATGTATCATAATGCTAATAAAATACAGATTGTGTATTTTGGCGGCATTTATGCAGCATTTCATGTGTGTTTGACGACATTTTATTGCTTTTTTGGACAACATTCTCAATGACAATATTTAGACAGCATTGTTGTTTATTTAGTTATGTATTGACAACATTATATATGATACCTAATCTGTATTTTATTGGCATTATGACACATATTAACCAAAAAACAAGGAACATTCCACAAAAAAACCATGACATAAGATGTTTACATGTTGTATTCAAAGTGGTTGCCTATTTTAACAAGTCATTGTAAAATACGTTACCTATTTAGGTAATAAAAAAGTAAGTTACATATTTTAACGACTCATCAGAAAGTACATTACCTATATATATATATAGGTAATAAAAAAGTAAGTTACCTACATAGTAATTTTGAAAAAGTAGGTTACTATTTTATGGCCTTAACCCTTTATATATATATATATGAGAAGGTTCAAATGAGAATATAAATTAATTGAGAATGGGAGACTAAATCTCAGCCGTTCATTTTGTAAGTGGAATTCATGGATGGAAAGCGTGGGGGAATCGAGTGTGGCAGGGTGCATGTGAGGAATTCATGGATGGGCAATGACATATAAAGAGGGGAAATTGGACGGCCAGGATTGAGTCTCCCATTCTCATTTAATTTAAGGTTCTCATTTTAACCTTCCACTATATATATATATATATATATATATATATATATATATATATATATATATATATATATATATATATATATATATATAGACAAAAGTTCATGCAATAACCGTTCTTAGCGCGAGAACCAATCTAAGCCGTCCAATTCCCCCTCCTTCAATGTCATTGTCCACCCATGAATTCCTCATATGCACTCTGCCACACTCTATCACTCCACGCTCTCTATCCATGATACTTCTCATATCCAAGAAACGGATGAGATTGGTCTCGCGGTTCTCGCATGAACCCTCCCCTATAGGACAAAATGTTCATTTGGTCGCCAGCCATCTACTTTCTTCGTTCTTGATTTGGTGTGTTTATCAATATGTGATTACTGTTCCATACATGGGAACGATAATCGATGTGATCTAAATCAATAAGAGTTCTTTTGTGTAATCGATCATGATGGCCGATCTAGTAATCGACTTATAGATTTGCAAATGTGTAGAAATCGACTAGGTTAGGGTTTCTTTCCAATCAATTGCTCATTCAAGAAAACGACTTGTAGATCTGCATATGCGCAGAAATCTTTGCTCCATATGCTCATGCAAGATCAATGGTCGTTCAAACAATTTTTTTAGGTTAGATTTTATGCAAATGATTTTTGTTTGATTGTTCCTAGATCTGCATATTTTGTGTTTTTTTAATATCAATAAAGTTTTTAGAACATAATGAGATTATCCCATGAAAAATCAAGAATTTTAGTAACGTATGAATAAATAATAATTTAACGAATTCAAAATTTTAAGAAAAAACCGGAAGGTTAACCATTACATACAATTAATCAAAATTACAAGTTATTTGTAATTTTAGATACAAAATAATATTGGTTGCATAAATAAATTTTTTGATAAAACTTGGTGTTTTCACCCACTTTGCCTTATTATATGGGTCACCTATTTATATTTATACATATAAAATAACACATACATATAATACATAATATAAATATCTTAACACCATTTTACATATAATGTAATTTTACGATTTATATTTTTTATACACTATACATAACATAAATATATTAACACACATTTTACATATAATGTCATTTTTACGATATATATTTTAATACACTATCTAAAAGATCTACATTAATTCTAGTAAAAAAATGTAATTATCTAATGTTTCAAAATATGTATGATTATTTAACGAAATTGGAATAGCTTTTTAAAACAAATGCTTATCAGACTTGAACTCAAGTTAAACGAGATTGAGCTCGAACTCAAATAGTTTGTTAATTAATTACTCGGCTTGTGAACTACCCACAATCACACTGTATGAATCATATTTTATATCTATATTTAGATATACTGTCTTTTTCGAGTAAGGAAAAATGACAAAAGATGGTTAACTCTTTTTTATTTTTTAATTCCTTCTTAGGTAATTAAGTTTTTTATTGGTTATTTCAAGATTTGTATGTATCAAATATTTTTAATACAATTTTGACCTGTTAAGAATGTAAAATAAGTTACATAGTGAAACGTAATGGTGATATGTAGTATTTATATATAAAACATCTCTCTCCCTTAGCGATAACACCTATATTGCCTCCATTTTCTACTTTCTTCTAACAAATCTAATTGTGTGTGTGTTTTTCTGTTGAAGGGTATTTTGATGTCAATAACAATTTTAAATCATACTATAAAAGAAAGGTACAAATGAAAGATAAAGAAAGGCAAACAAAACAGCAATAAAGTAATGATTAAAAAACAAAGTGGGATTATAATAATTATATCATAGATATGGGTGTGAGGAATCTAGATTATGTAGACGTGTAGATTGGGTGCCGTGAACAACATTTTTTTGATATCTGATCCAGACATTATGTTTTATTATCGACTGGACTGAGTTCCAAGTTTTTCAACTCCAATTGAGTAACTTTATAAATACGATTCAGGATGTATTTAGGTTTCGCTTGGTTCGTAGGATTTACCTGCAATTATACAGAATTTTAAGAATTGAATTTTAAACCCCTCCAAATCCATAGTTTATAGAATTATAATTTCATCATTAAACCAATGAAATCTTAGGGAATTCAGTTTTTATGCTCACTATACGCTATTACGCTTCACGTCTACCGACACTTCCAACCATCACCACCGTCACCACCGCCGCCGACCACCACCAACCGCCATCGCCACCACCGTCACCACCACCACCAACCGCCACCGTCACCACCTCCGCCGACCACCACAAATTGCCACCAACCGCGACCACCATCACCATCGCCGCCGACCTCCACCAACCGCACCACCGACACCACCACCGCCGACCACCACCAACCGCCACCACCGTCACCACTGCCACCGCCACCAACACCATAAAGACCGTCGTTGCTGCCGCCACCACCGCCGTTACTAGCGTCACTCACCGCCACCGCTAAGCATCATCTACCACCGCCACCGTCTATTACTGTTCAACCACCGTTACCGCCATAACGTCCGCAACCCGACATGGGTGGTGGGCAGGGTGGGGTAGGTAGGTAGTAGGGGGTAGGGTAGGGGTAGGGAATTGGTAGGGCAGGGTGGGGGGTACGATGGGGTGGGGGTAGGGTGTGGTGGGATGAGGTGGGGGTAGGGTGAGGTGGGGGTGGGTAGGGGATGTTGTAGGAGTAGGGTGAGGATGGGGTGAGGTGGGTGGGGTAGGTAGGGGTAGGGTGGGGTGGGGTAGGTAGGTGGTAGGGTATAGGGTGGGGTGGGTGGGGGTAGGGTTGGCTGGGTAGGAGGGTAAGGCATATGGTTCTTCATTTTTGTTAATTTCTTTCCAAATCCTTTGCAAGCCAAACAAAACTTGAAATTTAGAATGTCATTCAATTCTGCGAACCAAGCACACGTAGGAACCAATTCCTTGCAATTCCAATTCCTTAACGAATTCTAATTCCGGTCAATTCCATTCCTGTTAATTTCACATCACAAGTGTATTTTGACTAGACTCAAACAAAAAGACTTGGACAAATTTGACGACTATAAGGACTAGAGCTGCTACTAAAGTCATGACAAAGCATCTCTAGTAAAAGAAAAATGAAAAAAACGGCAATTTTGTGTTTAACAAGAGAAAATTATCTTTGTTTAGATGAGCGGGTGTAGTTTTTATTTTTCAGGAAAAAAGAGAAAACATGTTTGGTTGAATTATTTCTTAGAAAACTTGTTTGGAAAAGTAAGAGAGTTTGAAAAAAAATCTGGAAGAAAGGGAAAAGGTAACAACCATGGGAGTTTTATTTTTTCCAGAAAAGATGTGTAAGTGAATAAGTTTTTGTTATCAGTTTTCTTAGAAAAAGATTTCAAAAAAATGGGAAATTTTTCTTGAAGTAAGCGCACATATTTTTTCTTTTCCCATTCCAATTGTTGTGATAAACAACAATCTCTAAATTATACAAAATCAGCCATATTTTTAATTGCTTCCCTTTGTGACCTCTCCTATAAATCTTCTTTGTGGGTTGTCTTCCAATAAAGATTGTGCATGTATTTATTCGGGTTAATATTCTCTCATGTTTGTGTCAAACATTACTTTTCATGTTTTGTCACAAACATGACTTATCATGTTCTCTCACAAACATGACTCGTCATATTCTCTCACAAACATGAAAGTGGATTCCTTATTTTAGTCAAGAATGAGTCTCTTTTATAGGGTTCACTCTCATGTTTGTAAAACAACATGATAGATCATATTTAACCAAATATAAGATGATCCTAACCCTATTTATTCATTCATTAGAAAGCTCAGATTGAACTCAATCATATACCACATTTTGTACACTTGTGATGTGAAATTAAGCCGAAGTGCAATAGAAAGGGAGTACGACACACTGCAAAATGTGTATCGATGAAATAAAAGTGTGACAAAAAAACGACGATGACCATTCTGCCATAAGAGCCCGAAGAAGATTATATTGACCAACCGCAAAAAAAAGGCAGGTCTAGGGCAGGTTGGACCAATGATGCAAACTGAGAAATTGAATATGCAAAATATGGATTGAAATAGGAACAATACTGAAATTGAAATGGTACTGAACTGAAATTAGAAGAATGATAGACTCGATTCATCCATAATCGGATGAATTGATCCAGGGCACAGCCCTCTCTCGATAGCCAAAGCTACGAGCCGACTACAAAAGTCAAATACGTAATATTGTTCGGCCTACCAAACAAAGAGATATTATCCTCTATTTATTTAGAAACTACTAACAAGTTCCAGCCCACATGTTACCATTTAGCCCTCAAGTATTAACTATTTTATTTCCTATCATTACTCTCCCCTTCAAAAAAGTCTTTATTTATTTAGAAACTACTAACAAGTTCCAGCCCACATGTTACCATTTAGCCCTCAAGTATTAACTATTCTATTTCCTATCATTACTCTCCTCTTCAAAAAAGTCTTGACCTCAAGACTTGCTTCCACAAAGACTCTATCTTGCACACGAACCCGGACCAGTCACGTCCTGCACCGACGGCTCCGGCGACCCCAACTCCTCGTATTGGTACATATTTCCTCCATTAGAGTCCTATTCATCCTCTCCCAACAACATAACACATTAACACATAATTTTCCTTCCGGTCATTTGTGAGCGGGACCGAATTGTTGACCGAAACGAAAACATAATCCTTTTTTACGACGTTCCTCCCATTCTGAACTAGTCAAAGAACGAATCCCTCGGTCACGATTGACAATCTTAGAAACCTAGGATGGAGTCGACACAGAGTGCCAAGGAGGAGAAGCAAAGGTTGTATCAGCCCCTTTATTCTCCGAGTCCCCCAATGGCAGCCCACGACGCAAATTCTGACTCATTAGGAAAGACTTGTCCACTTTTTGAACCATCCCCAAACCCACCCGAGTGGTGATACCGGAATCGGAATTGAGAAACATAACTGGAGGAAGGATTAAGCATCTCCTCGACGTCTTTTGCCAAGTGCATCACATCCAACCTAGATTGAGGTCGATGAAGTCAAACCCAACATTTAACCTCATCACGAAGGCCTGCCACGAAATATCCTAACGCCTGAGATTCGGGTAAACGAGGAACTAGAGACAACAAATACTCGAAGTCATCAATATAATCGTGAACTGAGGAAGACTGTTTAATTCTAGCCAATTGTTCATATGGATTCTGAATTTCTAAGCCGTTAAATTACTGTAACAATTCCAATTGAAATTGATCCCAAGTCAATGAATCGTGAACTTGTTGAACAATGGTAAACCAGTGTTGAGCAACACCAGTCATGCTTAACTGGGCCAAACGAAGACGTAGGTTAGAAGGGGTACCGTTGATGTCGAGAAACAACTTTGTTTTCTGAATCCAACCTTGAGGATCAAAACCGTAAAAATGAGATAATTTCACCTTCTCAACAGTCCAAGGCACTTAATCAGGAGAAGGAGGAATAACACCCCCCACCTGCTCCATTACCACTACCGCTACCGAATTCAGTGAAGAGACCAGAATTAAAATTGCTAGCACCAGAGTCAGTTTGTTTACCTTGTTGTTTCAGCCACCCCATCATAGCTTTGCGGAACTCCCCTACTTCAGTTCAGTCTTCCTCTAAGGTTTTCAGAACCGAGTCAGTAACATCCGACTGGAGACGTTGAATCTGCTCCACATGTTGCTCAACTCACTACTGGACAAATCTCGTTTCCATCGGTAATAAACCTAATCGTACGGAATGCAGGCTAGAAATCGACAAAAAAAATCGATTATGGAAATCGATTGCTGAAGAAGAGATCGATTGCAAGGATCGATAGTTGAAACCGATCTGAATGATATAGCAAGTGTTGAAATCAATGGCTGAATACAATCGATTGCTGAAGAACGACTAGTTTCCCAAGCGACAAAACCAGCTGAATTGACGCCAATCGGAAGCGGAAACCCTCACATGTATGGAGTACAGAATGAAGAAGCAAGATGATGATGAGAACAGATCGAGAATCGTAAAAAAAAGGGCAAGTGTAGGGCAGGTTGGACGAATGATGCAAACTAAGAAATCGAATATGCAATATATGGATTGAAATAAGAATAAGGGGGTGTTTGTTTTATTCTTTGGTTTTGGGGGGATTGAGATTTATAGAAGGGATTTGCATTTGGGAGGAATTCATTTGGTGGGATTCAAAATCCCAAACCCGTGTTTGTTTCACCACAAAACCCATCAACAACACCACCAACCTCCCACCATCCAAGAAACCCTAGTCGCCGGCGACGGCCACAGAGAACGGCGATTAAGGCGACGCAGGGGAGAACGGCGAAGGGAGAGAACGGCGAAGGGAGAGAACGACGAAACAGCGAAAGGAGAAAACAACGAAGGGAGAGAACGACGCAGGGATGACGACGGCGACTAGGGTTTTCTGTCGAAGACAAAGAGGCGACGACGGCTAGGGTTTTTTGCGAAGGAAAAGCAAAGGGAGAGAACGGCGCAGGGGTGACGACGGCGATTAGGGTTTTCTGTCGAAGACGAAAAGGCGACGGCGGCTAAGGTTTTTTGCGAAGGAACAGCGAAGGGAGAGAACGACGCAAGGGTGACAGCGGTGGTGACGAAGAACGGCGGTGACGAAGAACGGCGGCAGTTTCGGTCGACTAGGCTTCGCCAGAATATTCTCCGGAGCATCGTCGGAGCAAATGACTCACTTGTGGATTTAAGAATACTAGGGGTGGTGGGAGGATTTAGAAATCCTTCATTCAAGGGATTTTATAAAATCCTAGGATTTTGATTCTCATCTCAACTTTGCAAACCAAACACCTTATTTCATGGGATTTGAATTCTCATTCCCCCCAAATCCTCCCAAATCCCCCCAACCAAACACCCCCTAATACTGAAATTGAAATGGTACTGAACTGAAATAAGAAGAATGATGGACTCAATTCATCCATAATCGGATGAATTGATCCAGGGCACGGCCCTTTCTCGATAGCCAAAGCTACGAGCCGACTACAAAAGTCAAATACGTAATATTGTTCGGCCTACCAAACAAAGAGATACAATCCTCTATATATTTAGAAACTACTAACCATAGTTGTTAAACTCGTCCGAGTCACAAGTCAACTCGTCCGAATCGAGTCAAACTGAACTAGAAAAGAGGCGACTCGGTTATTGACTCGGTAGGGCTTGTGAATCGGACTCTGACTCGCGATTCATATGGTGACTCGGACCGAGTCGAGGCAACTCGGAACTCGGTCGAGTCAGAGATAGGAAGTAGAAGGTGTGTGACTCAGTGGACATTAGCTTTACCTATCGGTCCATGAAGAACAATCTATATCTAGCCATTTTTAGCATAGAAAGTAAAGAAAAATTCAAAAGCAGTACATAAAATCAGTACCTTTTTTATGCAAATGACTTTCTAAGTACAAACAAATTGGTCAAGGCCTGTGTGTTTCCAGGAGGCTTCTGCATCTTCATCAGAGGTATTTTCATGTCTTTTTTTTAAATGCAGTAGTAATTTAGTAGCATAATTAAGAGAAAGGAGATAGTTTTCATTGGAAGTTTCTCCCATCATTTATTGATAATAAATATTTCCTCTTTTCGAATTTTTAATAGTAAATGCTTCCTTTCAACTCTTCAACTAATGACTAACTTTTTAAATACACAACAAAATTCTAAAAAGATCACATTTACGGATTATATATAGATGATTTAGCTTATATTATTATATTATGTGATACTTTATTAGATTTTAGTAAATGTGATTAAGTAGTCAACTTCTAATTTTGTTTATACAGAATGTTATATATAAATTAGGAGCATATATCATCTCTCTTTCTAGTATCATGACTCTTACGAGTCGAGTCACGAATCGAAATTTAGGATTTCGAGACACGAGTTGACAACTATGCTACTAACAAACTCTACCCCACATGTTACCATTTACCCCCCTCAAGTATTAAACTATTCTAAGACCTTTGCCCATTTCTACGGAACAAAGTCACAAAAAACATGTTTCTTCGGTTTCAGACAAAAACCAGTTCTTTTAAATTACGCGAAAAGGTATACAAAACATCATTGTCACTATCACATGCTTTAAAAAACTAATCTCTATACATCTTTTGAGATTCTTGATCAAAAATGTACTCTCTGGGTCATCATGGACATGTCTTCACCATCACTATAAAACTGTCAATGAAACAGCAGCTGATCGAAGCTTTACGCCATCATCGACCCATTTAGACTGTGGCGCACTAACTCCAGCAATAATTGTCTGCAAAACATTCACTGTGTCTAATTTTGTTTCCCAGAAGTAGATTTTCAAATTTGTTTTATAGTGGGAATGAATTTTTTTTATTCTACGTATATTATTTTCTTGCTATTAACAAACTGTTGTTATAAAAGTCACAATTTCAACCAAGTTATTTACTAAAGGGGCTGACTCAGGTTATGCTTTATCTGTGACAGGCCGGATAGGGAACTTAAAAGTTAAAACAACGTTACTACGTGGCTTTAAAGAAAATAAGTCAAAACCTCTTTACTCATTTAATCCAAAAAACAAAGATTATTATTGAACTAATATATATCTCTGCTAATATGGACACAAATTATGTATAGAAAGGTGACCTGATTGGGGAAAAGAAGTGTGTGGGTTAACCCAAGTCGACCCACAACACGAAAATACCCTTTTGACCCATTACCCAATCCACCTTAACCCCCCACCGGCCCCTTCTTTTCTTTGCAGACTAATTATAGCAAATTTCATTGCAAATTCACACCATGGTTTCTTGCAGACAAACGTCCTTGTGAAATGTAAGAAAGAGAAACAGTGTATTTTTGTATGAATGAACATCTTTTTTAACAAACATACCATGTACATATGTTCTTTGCATTTGCATTGCCACAACTTTGTCCAATATTATTCATTTATTTCAAACAAATGTTTTTCGCAAATTTTCACAGGAACTGTTAGCTTGCAATGATCATTGAGGTAGGATAGTTCAAAAGTTAAGTGAACATACTTTTCCACTATTGACTGCAGCTACTAACGCGGCATGCTGATCATCATTCCCAAATTCATAGAAATAATAGGTCCTGAAGAAAATCAAATCAAGAAAAAAGAATTTATTAATTATGAAATTATTTCAAAATGCAACTAGATGCCAAATATCTTGATTTATGGCTCAATCTGTAGCTTTTTATTTCTTCCGATTTCACACTCTTGATTGAAGTTTGAACACTATTGAACCCTAATACGAACATGTTGAGGGTTATTAGATTGATTTCATTAGTTTTCATTCCACTGTTCTGATTGTAGGCTAAATACCTTAAAAGTTCATTTAGACGATTTAGCCGTATGTTACGGATGATTATCTATGATTGGTTATAACGCCAACAGATAAGCTTTCATGTTTAAATGATGATCCATGCATAGTTTCTAGTGATTGTGTTGCAGTCAGTGTTGAAAAAACTCAGCCTAGGCGGCCGAGTACACGGGGTACTAAGCCAAATTACTCAGCCAAATTACTCGGATTCGGTCAAACTCGGCCCTACTTGGCGCTAGTTGGCCTAATCCATTCTCTCTTTTCCCCTATTTCTCACAGCCACGAAGCACCTGTATTTTGAGTGTGCTATGCATCAATCGATTGTCTATCTTCCACTTTTTCTCAAAATTGTCGACTGGACGACGCAATTTGCAGTTTTAAACAATTATGTTTGTGTTTCTAAACATATTTCATGGGTCCTATGAACAATTATATTTATGTTTGAGTACTTATGAATATGTGATATGTATAATTTTTATATATAAAAAATTTTAATCCATGTACTCGCTACTCCCCGCCAACCGCTCGACTACCGCCCAGCGAGCTTTACAACATTGGTTGCGGTCATGTGTAACACGTGCCATGTTGCAGGTAAAACGTGCATGTGTGTTCCGTTCTTTCATGATTATTTAAAAACGGTATTATTGTCATCACAAAATTCTTCGTGGTCATTTGCCTAAACCTCCTATTGCTTTCTTTGAGGTATAGACTCGAGGATATTGAAGGAAGATCATAAGTTACAAAGGTTATCATGTACTTAAATAATCATGTTTTGAGACCATAAACCACTAATAGGACTGATCAATTAACAGAGAACCTTAATCATGAACTTTGTCAGAAAAAGAAAAACTTCTATCATGATTAAACCCTTAAGATCAGTAGGTTCAGTTGAAAGTCTAATCTGCAGTGGAAGCGTGTAGATAATTCTCTGTTGTCTGTTGAATAATTAGAGGTTATGAAAGGGAAACTCACTTTAAATAACTCATGCAGATTTACAAAACTTTATATACATCAAAATGTGACATTATGTGAAGGTTTTCTGAAATTATTATGTATGAGTTGTGTTCAATAAAGTCCTTATAAAAAACATAGTCCTGAAATTTTAATATTCAATCACATGTGATTCAGTATACTATCACATGTGATTGTAAAAGCATCACATGTTAATTACGAAAATGTCACTCCACCCAAAATTTTAAAATTCAATCTGGACCATTGATGGGGCTGATTTAAAGGCTAAAATTAGTCCCTTAGAACTATGAATTAAGTATGGACTATATTGAACATTTATCTATTATGCATTTATCTGTAATTGGGTATGTTATGCCGAATATTTCAGGTTGCTATTTTATGGCAATTGGGGTGTATAACAGAGTACGATGACATGGAAAATAACCTGTAACCTTCATCTTCCTTTATTTTTATAGCACGTGCCGAATACAAATTTGTCCCACCTAAAAATAAATGACGAACTGTTAATAAGCAAGGAAAAGATTTTACCAAGATTAAATATGCAAGAAATAATATTTCTAGAAAAGTTTCAATAAGAGTTCCATAACAGATAACACCAAATGGTCTATACTATAGGCAAGTCGGGTAATGAACCAAAATAGGTAACTTAAAGGACAAACCAAACGGGTTGGGTTGACCCAACATCATTTATTTGTGCTTTCTATGAATTTCACAAGTAATTCATATATAAAATATGGCCCCAGAACAGCAGAACCTATCATCAGAACAGTGACCTAAACACTTGATTATGTCATGGATGAACTTTAACCCTTCTAACCCTTTCTCTTTATTACAGTTGTCTGATTTCAACAGTTTAAAAAATTAAAACATAACCTATTTTTAGTTATTTACGAGATTAATTTGATTTGATCATGTCAATCTATGCTCAAATTAAAATGTACCTGGAACAAAAATCTTTTTTGCTTCCTTCAATGTTCCCAGATCAGAAACATCTTTGGCCTGCAATTTTTTTTTAAGGTTAACCAACATTCAGAAACCCCTTGATGCAACATACGTAATCCTAGAGAATAAGTTTCTACATTTTAAGATCAGTTCGCATAAAAATCTATCTCACAGGTCACAAGATTTACTAGCTTTGCCTGTTGTCAGTATAACAGGCCAACAAAAGTTAAAGGACATGCTATCTTAAGTAAGTGAATAGAAATTATACTCCTGGTTAATCAGACAAAATAAGATCAATACTTCAGAGATAAAACTTTTGCTCAATTAAACAATATCGCATGTCTATTATGTGGAACTTTTATAAAATACAGAAATTTTGAAGGCTTACAAACCTCTAAAAATGTGATTTTGAGTTGATTAGATGGGCGGATGACAACGCTTAGAACTTCAGATCTGTATTAATTGCCAACCACGTGAGACTGCAGGATCATATAGTAATATTCACATTTAGTAATAAAATGTGCATCATTTTTACAACAAGTGAATGCATCTCATATATATTAACTACAATTTATTTCTAAAACAATTTTTAGCAAAATGGACCATGAATGTATATAAAGTGTTTTTGTTTGTTCTGCATTTTAACAAAAACACTAGCTTATTTGTAAAGAAGTTTATCCCGGTTAGAGCTCTTCTCCTCGCCCCCTGGGGGGAGTGGGGTCGAGCATTTGCTCAGATTTATGCGGCCTAACTTTTCCTTACGACCCTTGGCCATCCCTTAATCCCCAAGGGAATAGAACGCTAGACCTCCCTCGTGGAGAGCCAGCGCCTTACCTAGTAGGGCATCAGGTGAAAAAAACATCAAGATGGTTAAATGACCTTATAATGGAAACGAAATGGATTTTCAACAGAAAACAAAACTTATGTATAGCCTCAACAGCCTTGCAACAATTGTAGCGATAAAAAAGTAGCCCAGATTATATGTACTTGTTTTTTTCTAGTAAATTTGGGGCCTGAAAAGTGATACATGAAAAAGGATAGATGTCAAATAGAGGTTGCAAAATCCGCAGCTTGGTTGTGCTAGGATAAAGTTCAAAATAAGGATACTTTAATATGTGTCAGATCAGGTAGAGCTGCCAACACTTTTTCTCTTTAACTAACAAAGTATAAAGTATTAAATATTTAAATATGATTACACGAACTGCACTATTAATATATTAATCTATTTTTCTTTAATAAAGCAACGTAGGAGGATCTAAGTGATAGGATGGTAATTATCTCCAATTGATTGAGAATATTTCATTAACAAATATATATAATATACAACAGATAGGCTTAATGGGCCAATAATAAAAAAGCCTAACCAAAGACTAAATACTTAAACATTATTTACAACCCACAGACGTTATATTGCTAATACCCCCCCTCAAGCGAGTAGGTGATAAGCCAACACAAAGCTTGTAGCGAAAGGATTCAAATAGCGGACATGGGAGACTTTTGGTGAAGATATCCGCGACTTGATGACTAGAGGGAACAAAGCGTGTGTTGAGACGTTTGGACGACACAAGTTCCCGAACGAAATGATAATCAATATCAATATGCTTCGCACGTTTGTGAGCAACCGGATTTTGGGTCAAAAAAATTGCACTTTTATTGTCACATAGCAGTTGTGGCGTGGAAGATAGGGGAACATGCAGCTCATGAAGAAGAGAAGTGATCCAAACAACTTCCGACGCCGTATTCGCCAAAGCCCAATATTCAGACTCACAACTTGAACGAGAAACTGTCGGTTGCTTTTTAGCACTCCAAGAAACCAAATTTCCTCTAAGAAACACAGAATATCCATAGGTCAAACGTCGTGTTTCGGTACACCGGGCCCAATCTGCATCTGAGTACGCAACAAGAGAGGTGTTGGCATTACGTTTGAAGGATAGGCCAAAGGATAACGTGCCTTTGACATACCGAAGTATTCGCTTGACTGCTTGAAAGTGATTAGTGGTTGGAGCATGAAGAAACTGACTAACCTGATTTACCGCATATGACAAGTCGGGTCTAGTGATTGTTAGATACCGAAGAGCACCGACAAGCGAGCGGTATAAAGTAGGATCTGAAAAAGCATCGCCGTGCGAGGTAAGATGTGAGTAAGTAGTAAGTGGCGTGGACACTGGTTTTGAATCAAGAAGACCGGCCCGAGAAAGAATATCATTAGCATACTTTGTTTGCGTAACAAATAGACCAGTGCTGGTGTATGCAACTTCAAGCCCCAAAAAATAACTTAAGTGCCCCAAATCCTTAATCGCAAACTCCTTGTGTAATTGAGAGATGAACTCATCAATAAAAGCAGTGTTATTGCCGGTAAGAATAATGTCGTCAACATACACAAGAAGATACAGAAGATAGGAGTCGCGTTTGAAGATAAATAAAGAAGTATCAGCGCGACTGCATTTGAAACCGAGTCCGGTAAGAAATGAACTTAACCTTTGAAACCAAGCACGCGGAGCCTGCTTAAGACCATAAAGAGCTTTCTTCAGGCGACAAACATGGTTTGGATATTTAACATCGATATAGCCCGGGGGTTGTTCCATGTAGACAGTTTCAGTTAGATTTCCATTTAAGAAAGCGTTTTTAACATCTAACTGATGAAGAGGCTAGTTGTTTAAAACGGCAAGTGAGAGCACAATGCGAACCGTAGAAGCCTTAACAACGGGGTTGAACGTATGAGAATAATCCAAACCCGGAATTTGGGTAAAGCCTTGAGCAACTAACCGAGCTTTGAAACGATCAATAGAACCATCAGATAGATATTTGATGCGAAACACCCATTTAGAGCCAACAACATTTGTTGCAACCGGTCTAGGAACCAAATCCATGTGTTGTTGTTCCGAAGAGCGGATATTTCGTCATTCATAGCAGCAATCCACTTAGGATGTTTAGCAGCTGATTTGTATCCCTTAGGCTCCTTATGAGAGAGAAGTGAAACACGAAGAGCACTTAAACCAAGAGAAGCTAAGTCAGCAAAATGTTTTGGTTTAAAGACGCCGGCCCGAGAACGAGTCATCATTGGATGAGTATTTGTAACTGGAGCTACAGGTGGAGGCGTCGAAGCTGCTGGAGGCGGCGTAGGAGCTGGAGTAGTAGGTGTTGCAGCATCAGGACAAAGAGAACACAGCGGGGATGATGAAGGACATGTACTTGAGGAGTCACTAGGCTTTGATTGGGCCGGCAATGACATGGATGGTTCCTCAAAGTGGGAGAAAACCAATTTTGCAAGATCCACTGAAGAAACTTTCCCGGAGAAAGGAAAAGTTGTTTCATCAAACTTGGCATGCCGAGTTGTGTAAATTTTAGATGTTTTTGTATCTAGACAACGATAGCCATTATACTGAGGACTATACCCAATAAATATGCATGCAATACTCCGAGGGGCCAGCTTGTTAGCCGAGTAGTTCCGTAAGTAGGGAAAAACCCGACACCCAAAAGCACGAAAAATATTGTAATTAGGAGTGCAATTGAATAGCAGTTCAAATGGGGACTTGTTATTCAACACCTTTGTGGGTAAACGATTTATAATGTAGACAGCGGAAGTAAGGGCATCGACCCACAAAGAAGCTGGAGCATTTGCATTGAACAACATTGCAAGACCTGTTTCAGTAATATGACGATGCTTACGTTCAGCCCGTCCGTTTTGTTGCGGAGTATACGGACAAGACAAACGATGATGAGTGCCATTTTCAACGAGCAATGATTTAACCCGATGATTTAGGAATTCTGTATCTCCATCACTTTGAAATTCCTTCACTTTGCATGAGAATTGTGTTTGAACAAAACTCAGAAAGACACTAAAAACTTGAAAAAATTCAGATTTATGCTTTAACGGATAAAACCAAGTAAACCGGGAGTAATCATCAACAAAGATAGCATAATAATGGATCAAGTCCAAAACATGCAACGATCGTTTTTCATTAATAGCAAATGGCAATTTATGACTTTTAGAAAGTTCACATGAAGAACAAACAGTTGGTCTAGGCAAAACTGAAGTAACAAATAAATGACCAAGTCTACTTAATAAAGAAATAGTGTCAAAGGCAACATGCCCTAATCTAGCATGCCATAGTTCATAAGAGGCTCGAAGCCTATTTGAAGTAAGATCCGCTACAAGAACTTTATGACCTTGTTCTAGCACATATAGCCCATTTTCACATCTGCCCTTTGCTAGGATGTCCTTTGTTCTTCAATTCTGAATAGTAAAAGTATTATGAGAAAATAAAACATCAACCGGTGAGTCTGCAGTTAACTTATTGATGGAAAGAAGATTTTTAGTAAGTTTAGGAACAACAAGGACATCCAATAAATCAATATTTTTGGTGATAGAGGCGTTGCCAATACGAGAAATATTTAAAATATTACCATTTCCAACAGTGACGTGATCATATCCCGTATACGGTAGTGAGGAGTCAAGATTTTCCGAAGAAGATGTCATATGCGTGGATGCCCCCGAATCTATAAACCAATCTGATGAAGTATCTTGAACATTACATTTGGCATGAAAAGCATGTGCCAAGTTAGCATCCATAGACGAGCTGCGTTGAGCAAAACGAATAAGATCAGGACATTTATTTGCATAATGTCCATTCTGACGACAT
Source organism: Pulicaria dysenterica (assembly GCA_947179395.2). Classification (NCBI taxonomy): domain Eukaryota; kingdom Viridiplantae; phylum Streptophyta; class Magnoliopsida; order Asterales; family Asteraceae; genus Pulicaria; species Pulicaria dysenterica. The sequence goes on from OX359293.1 coordinate 53,059,250, forward strand.
AGTTGGCAATGGGGTGAGCGGCGACCTCTACCGCGACCACCAAATCGACCGCCACGACTACCGCGTGAAGAATAATCACGATTAGAAGAACGGCCAGATTCAGCCGTGAAGGCAGCTGTCGCAGAAGCAGATGACTGACCATGCATCGATTGCAAAAATAATTCATGACCCTCGGCTTGAGAAACAAGATCCCGAAACGATGGGCGAGGTTTAACAGCCCGTTGAGCCGTAGAAAATGTCTCAAACGAGGGACCAAGACCACATAAAAACCAATGGATTTTGTTAACGTCATCTACCGGTTGGCCAATTGCAGCAAGCTGATCACAGTACTCCTTAAACTTTCGGCCATATTCAGTAACAGAAGAAGTACCTTTTTGTAGTTGCCGGAGAGAATCCCGAAGATTTTGCATACGCTCAACAGAATCGTGACTGTAAGCGGATTCCAGAGCGCACCATACAGGGTGGGGTTGGTCTCATCGCCGGCAGCCATGAAGGGAGGGAGGGAGGCAGCGACGTGAGAATTAGGGTAAAGAAAAAGAACCGTGGCTTGATACCATGATAGGATGGTAATTATCTCCAATTGATTGAGAATATTTCATTAACAAATATATATAATATACAACAGATAGGCTTAATGGGCCAATAATAAAAAAGCCTAACCAAAGACTAAATACTTAAACATTAGAGTAAATTACAAAAATCGTCCCTGTGGTTTGCAAAAAGTAACACATTTGGTCCTTTATAATCAAAAAGTACAGAAATCGTCCCTGTGGTTGACATTTTGTAACACATTTGGTCCTTTAATCAAACGTCCGTTAACTATTCTGTTAAGGGTCCTCATGTGCCTTGCACATGAGGGTATATTTGTCATTTTACACATTATCCAGGTTACCAAACAAAGACAAACAGCTTTTTAGTCACCCCTCTCTCTCAAACACATTCATCTCTTTCACACTCTCTCTCACTCACTCTCTCTCTCTACCTATCACCGCTAGGGGTGTGCACGGTTCGGTTTGGTTCGGTTTTGGGGTAAAACCGAAACCAAACAGAAAATTTCGGTTTTTGGAAAAGCCAAAACCAAAACCATTCGGTTTTTCGGTTTTCGGTTTTATGTTCGGTTTTTGGTTCGGTTTTCGGTTTTTGGCTCGGTTTTTAGTTTTTTTTTTTTTTTTTTTTTTTTGAAATAGGCTGCTGCAAATCATTAACTATGCTCATAGTCTCCTGTTTGGGCTGCTACAAAACACAATATAGAATGATATATACAAGATTTTATCCGAAAACATTGAAACAAAATAATTAATAAAGTGTCCAACATAAAACACATTTAACCCATCATAGAAATGTGTTGAACACATGAAGAGTTGAAAACATAAATAACAAAGTTTGATACTTAGTTGCCTTAAAAGTTAAAAATAAATTTAAGTGTAATGGTTCGGTTCGGTTCGGTTTCCTACAATCGGTTCGGTTTTTTATGTTCGGTTTTTAAGTTCGGTTCGGTTCGGTTTTTGTGGGCGGTTTTAGAAGCAGGAACCGAACCAAACCGAAATTTTCGGTTTTTAAAATATTGAAAACCAAAACCAAAACCAAAACCATTGGTTCGGTTTTTTCGGTTTGGTTTTTTCGGTTTTGGTTCGGTTTTCGGTTTTTATGCTCACCCCTAATCACCGCCACCCACAGCCACCACCACCATCATCGTCCACTCCTTCTCCACCGCCACATAAGCTCAATCGATCTGCACTTCCATCGTCACCACTGTAGAACCGCCACCCACGTCACTGCCACCATACGCCACCACCACCATCGACAAAGAATTACAAACCCACCTTGGATCTGCTCGAAAACCCTAGATCTACTCGATTGAGAACACCCTAGATCTGCTCTAAACGGGAACCGCCTTGCACATGCCGCCACCGATCTGAACCACGATCTCGTCGGATCTAGGGTTTTCTCCAACCAACACCTTCGTTCACAACCACCACGTCACCGCCGCCATCATCGGAAGTCATATCTAGGGTTTTCTCCAACCACACCGTAGACTAACAAGAAACAAGAAACTCGATCATCACCTCTCGTCGGACCTGAACAACCATCACCGTAACAGATCTAAAGCGCAAACCCTAGATTTATGGGTTTTTGTTTATCACCGTCGGACCTGAACAAGATATCTACTTTGTCTTTTAAATCTGAAGCAGATAACCACTTGTCGGACTTGAACAACCATCGTAGCTGTGTTCATCGAGATATGTGATTTATTCTTTGTTCATCTCAGATTAGTATGGCTGTTTTTTGGGTTTTTTGTTATGTAAACTTAGGGATTTTTGTTGTCCCTGTGTAATTTTTTGATTTATAATCTCAGGTTTTGTTTTTGTTCTTGATTTGTTTAAAAATATTTTCATGATTAAATTTGGTTATCATCATCTCATATTAAATTCAGATGGTGGTGGTAGTTCTGATGGTGGTGGTGGTCTGTGTGTGAGGGGACTGTTGTGAGAGATGAGAGTGATGAAGTATTTGTTTGGTAACAAGAATAATGTGTAAAATGACGAAAATACCCTCATGTGCATGGCACATGAGGTTGTCTTAACAGAAAAACATAACGTCCGTTTGCCTAAAGGACGAAAAGTGTTACAAAATGTTAACCACAGGGACGAAAGTGTTACAAAATGTCAACCACAGGGACGATTTCTGTACTTTTTGATTATAAAGGACCAAATGTGTTATTTTTTGCAAACCACAGGGACGATTTTTGTAATTTACTCTAAACATTATTTACAACCCACAGACGTTATATTGCTAATACTAAGCCTAAGTATACACTATAAGGAGTGGCTACTTAAACCTATTTCTAATCCATTTCACATTTAGCTAAGGGTTTTTGGTTTTATCAAGACCAATAAGAGATATATTATATAAGCTGAATAAAACCATATTTAGAAATGGCTTTAGATAATTGTCACCTCTGAAGGAGTGAAGGTAGATAACTAGTCTAGGAGAATTAAGTTTCCATATATATAAATCAAGAAAAGCATATTAATTATATAAACATAACAATACAATGATAAAACATAGGTTACAGTTTTACCCATCAGGCGTAGAAAACCGTGCTGCGAATGTCTTTGGTTTAGCTTTATCTCCATAAAGAGATAAACCAGCATTATAGTCCTATATAAACCAGCAATATAAAGTACCATTAATATTCTGAAAATGATACGTATTAATTTTTTAACTGAAATCAAAGAACACTAAAGCTAATGAAACATTTCAACTGTTGAGGAAAGAACATCCAAAAAAGTAGTGGTGTCATGGGACCAGATTTTTTGTATGCTAACTTGAACATGTTGATCAAACCAAACTTTTATGCAAGGCAAAGGGAAATTGAAATAAAATGGACAAATACTTTCACTTCATTTCTAATTTTGTCATTGGACTTCAAAAGGATTATTAGTTTATTACTTAAACCATTACTTTTAAAGTTGATTCTTCTGCGTAATTTTGACAAAAATCCTGTAAGGCGCTCATGAAATTAGATAGTTTATACAGGCATACAACCATTTTCAAAAGTTGGATGGTTTAGCCAACAACTTTTAAGTTATGGTGACCAAATAAAAGATGAAGTGAAACTATATTGCTATTTGTTGCAATTTACCCCATCACAATAATCTACATGTTCTCCAAAATCATGGAGCACCAAAGTCATGAAGCTTCATTGCTTCAATAGCTTATAAGCTATAACTACTGCATGATAGCTAATTAGGTGTGAACTTTTCTTAAAATGGCAACCTTCACTTTTTACCATATTACAGAATACACCAAAAAATATGATACGGAATTACGGATCCTAGAAATGTTGCAAGTGTAGACAAGTTACTGAAACATCTGCACTGATTACCAATCGAACACATAGACATCATAAACCAAAGGGCCTTTAGCCTAGCGGTATCAAGGATGGTTAAGGTGTTCATCTCTATATGAGGTTGAGGGTTCAAGTCCCGCCGTGGACATAGGTGTCAATTAGGTGGGTGAGGGTGTTTGCCGTTCAAAAATAATAAAAATCACACACACATAGACATCATAAAGATAACACAGAGTTAGTGCATTATATGAAACTAAGATGATAACTTTTTCACTATAAGGTGATTGAGAGTCTGTTTCTATATAGAAAACAAAGTGCCTTGAGTAAAAGTTGTTCAACAACATGTTTGAATCTTAAATGTTGGTGGAAACAAAAAGAACGTTATGAAGTATGTAGTTTTTCTCCCTCATTCTCATAAGCCCATTTTAATAAGCCATTTCAAAATATCTTAATATTGATTTTGAGCAAATTAACCTAAATTTACTTAACTTCCCTCCTCATTCTTCTTTTTTGTCCTCAATGTTATATTATCTCAACACTTTAATATGTAAAGCATATATTTTTTTGATCATTTTCCCTTCTTTTTTTTGTAATTAACTTTTAAACTAATAAGTTATAAGTTAATCCAAACACCATACCAGCTAAGAAGTTTATAAGGCACTAATAAGTAATAAGCTAATAAGCTTAACAAAATTTCATTCTGCATTGCGATACAATCAGGAACCTAAAATTTTTAACGCAGACGTGAAAAGAATCTGACCTCTGGCTCCATAATATCCTCAAAATCAGGTGGAACCCTAATGGCAAATCCATCACCAAAGAATCGAAACCACGATTTTGTGCTGGTAATGCCTGAAAGAATCGTCTTATTAACGGAAGAAGAAGAAGTTTCAGCAATGAGATTTGGAGGTTGAACAAGTGATGCTAGAGATGATAAACTGGAAATCGAGACAAATACTCTTCTGGAAGTGGATTGTTCGGAAAGAGAATTCGTAATGGAACTGAAAGGGGTTTGGGGAGGTTTAAGGGAAGGGGATATTGAGGTCAGAGAGAGAATTCTGGCCATGAAAACTAGGGTTTCTTAGAGGATCAGAGGGAAGGATCGTTCATGGTTGGATCATGGATGGAGATGGCCATTCATGGTCGAATGGATAAGAACATTACCAGTTTACCTCAAACACAAAATTTGAATTTTAGGGAAACGGATAAACTCGGGTTCGGGTCGGGTTCATCATAAGTAAAGAGAAAACTTAATAGAGATATATTTTCTTATTATTTTTTAAGGTGTCTGTAAGGAGGGAAAACAATAATAGTAAGCATAAAATTTAGCGAGTACACTAACTTACACTAGGTATGAACATATCATTACATCATCCATGATCTCATATCATTACACATAATACCGAAGCAGTGCACTAAAATTGATTTCACACTTTGGGTCACAGTTGACTACCCATGTTGTACATGTCTGACTGTGCCCAAGTTGTGTTTTCACCACAGTATAACACAACCTTTCATTTCATACATAAACATATTAGTTACACTTTCACATATACAATACATGTAAATTTCACACTAATATACCGAGCAAGTTAATGTAACTCAATTGATTGTAATACAAGCAATAACAACACTAAATTCGGTTAAGTATATGGAAGAGTCACGTCTACCGGAAATCACATACTATCAAGGTCTTCACATTATTAGATGGTATCTAGGACTACATACCCTATACACACTAGCATACTATGAGAAATAAAAATCCATCACTCAGATAATTTGCGATTTCCACGATTTACGATTGAGGCCAAAAGCCTAGTTATGATTTTGTTTACTACTTTTGCAATTGGGGCCATTGATACATTTTACGATTGACTTAGTATGCATGGCTCATGATTGTGTCCTAGTTCATGATTTGCGGGTCCACTACATTGTGATTTACGATTACCCTTAACTATGATTTACGATTCATAGTTTTCGATTCTCAAGATTTACATTGTAATTTGAGATTTCATAACAAGAATCTGTTTTACTATTTAATTCGCGATTTACGGTTTAGTCTATAGTTGATTTGCGATTTAACCCCATCCCTAATTAACAATCCCAATCTAATTACTGGTTTACAATCCCATCTCATATCAATTTACAATTGAGTCTGTTTTTCATTCACGATTCCGTAGTCAATAAATAATTCCCTAAGGAACTCAATCCCTAATCTGCGATTCACCTACTTATGTGAGATTTATGATTCCAACCATTAACACTATTTTACGATTTGTGGTTTTCGATTTCATTCTAACTATGGTTTACGATTCCTCCTAGCATACTGATTTGCGAGCCAACTTAGATTACCATTTACGATCCTACATGCTTCATGAACATTTACACTCCCTCCTTAAACACAATTGGCCCTATCCAAATCAAACCAAAGCAAAATTTAATCAAATTGTGTCATTCTTGTTGCATTAGAACCCTAACCTCTTTTAAGCAACCCCTTGTCAATAAATTGCATTTCCAACAAGTTTTGGTGATCTAAAATTGCACATTAGTTCCCGGTTTTTTCACAGTTACGAACACCATCCAAACTAGTTCAAGACCCAATGATTCCTTACTCAAAAACCATAAGATTTGATTTGTAAATGATCATGATGTTATGAGGAAGCTTACCCGATGGCCCTTCCACAAATTCTAGTCGTTTTGACACAAATTTGGTGAGGTTCATCTCCTTCTTCCTCTATGTCCAAACCACACAACACACACACAAACACACTTTCACGATTCAATAACAGCTGCTACAGTACTCGTATGAGGCCTTATGCCCTAATTTGGGTATAAATACCCTTCCCTACTTTGTTTGTGTTAACTTTTAGTCCCTTAGCTTTGAGTTGATATAATTACTAATAATCTATACATAATTAACTAAATTCTTATTTTAATAGCTTTGAATATTACATTTGGAAAAACATACATTATAGATAAACAACCTTATACACGAGGACACGATGTTTAAGCTTGAATAAAATGATGTCGATGACACATCATTATTAATCATAGTATCATAATGTATAATGTCAAATGATCAAATACAAAGTATATAATTTAAAACATAAATATATATAATTAGAAATCTTCTAATCTGTATAAAAGACTAATCACAAAAAAATTATTAGATAATCTGAACCCTTCATTTAATAAAAGATTTGATATTAACCGTTTATTTCTTTAATTCTAAAATTTTGATATTGATTTTCTAGAGTCAAACTAATATAACTAACCGATATAAGATAAATAAAGGGTTTAGTTTCTAAAAGTATACCCAAGTTGTCACTTTTTGCTATTGTACATGTATCAAATAACTTGTTACCTGCTATATGCTTAGGTGTATCAGGTAAACATGACGTGACAAATGATTTGTCATCAATTTTGTATATGTGGCAGGTGACATGGAATAATGGCAGCCATCGATCTGTTCAGCACCATCGACTTCAAGTGGGTTCTCCGGCGATTAGGGTTTTCGGTGATACAACCATCGCTGAAAATCACCACCAATCTCCATCGGTCGAGTCCATGGACTGCACCATCGCCATCGATCGCTTCATCATCTTCGACTGAGGTAAGTATGGTTTTTGTTTGATTTAGGGGTTTTGTTTATACGAGATTTGGGGGTTTTGTTCGATTTAGGGTTTGCTTTTCTGGGTTTCATGTCTAATCGATGAAGATGAAGCGGTTTGTTCATACGATTGTTTAGAGTGGTTCCATATCTGTTGTTCGATATGGGTTTCTTCTGATTTTTGATTGTTTAGAGTGATTAACATGTCCTTCATTTTCTGGATTTCTGATTCATGTTCTTCATACGATTCTGGGTTCGTCGATGGATTTTTGTTTGTTCATACGGTTGTTTAGGGTTTGTTCATCGATGGATTTCTGTTTGTTCATACGTAGGGATGGCAAAAAAAACCGAAACCGACGGGGAAAATAAAAAACTGACATAAACGGGGCGGGGACGGGTTTAAATAGAAAATATACAAATTTTTATACAATTTCATACAACCTAATTTTAATCGTTGTCTTTATTTGAATTGTTTGGTTTTGATATTTTTGATGCATTTAGATTCTTTAAGACTTTAATTTAGGTTCATATATGTTTGTATCCGATAATGTTGTATAATTTAGTATAATTGTTTTTTAAAACTCGTGGTAAAATCATAGAAAAATCACAGTTCTACTGTAACTGGTATCTTTGCAGTGAAAATTACAAATTTAATTACATGTTTTTTATTAAACCGGGATACCCGTTCCCCGCGGTTTCCCCCGGTTACCCGACGGGGATCCTCGTTTAAATCCCCACGGGTTTTTAAGCGGGGACGGGGGGGACCAATCCCCGCCCCGCATCCGCCCCGTTGCCATCCCTAATCATACGATTGTTTAATTCGATCGTTTTCTGGGTTCATTAGTTTTCTAGATTTCTGATTCATGTTCTTCATCCTCATAGTTTAAATTAAAAGAGGTAAATATGATGTGGTAATGACATGTGGGTATACACAATAGCAAAAAGTGATAACTTGGGTATAGTTTTAGAAACTAAACCCATAAATAAAATATCTAAAAAAGTTATTCAGTTTAAAGTCTAATATAAGATAAGGAGTGTATACAAGATAAATAAAGTATTACTAAAAATTAAAAAAAATTATCAATTTATATTCAAAATCACGATTTAGTTTATATATATATATATATATATATATATATATATATATATATATATATATATATATATATATATATCTCATGGAGTAAATTATTTATATTTGATAAAATTATATTTCAACCTTTATTTTAAATTAACAATTTAATCTTATTATACCTTTTAAATTAACAATTTAATCTTATTATACCTTTCATAAGGTAGTGTTATTTGATTTAAATCATAATTATTATAAAATAATTTTATATATATTCTTATTAAATTTTAAAATGTCGTATTTCACTGTCCTAATTTTTATATATCATATTTACTTTTATAAACTTTTAAATATCATATTTTTCCAAATTTCTAGTTTTATCATTTTAAATATTGTATAGTCATTTTAAACTTTTTTAAGTATAAAGAATAATTATTTAACTTATTGCTTATAGTTGTAGCGACAATAATTTCTCTTAAAAAATAAAATCACATTTTTTGTATTGTGATAGTATGTTTTGTCATCATGTCTGCTTTCTTGCGTCGATACTTCCATAGCTGGTTTTGGTGTTGACGTCTTTTGTCTCCCTTTTTTTAACTCTCAAATCTTTCGCTTCCTATAATTATTTAATATTTTTATTAATGTTTAACATTTATTATTTTAAACCAATCCATATATCACGAGTATTTAATCTAGTATATGTTTATATAAGTAATCAAAAGAGTATATGTATATATTATATTGAGGGCACAAGCCGTGATGGTGTGAAGCATGACTATGCTTCAATAGTAATGAACCGAACCTTATCTGCACAAATGAAAGTTCACACACTTCTCCGTGCAAAAAAGCCTTTGTCATATATGCTGTTATTTTATATGTTAGCACAATCTGTGTTGCATAGGATGTAAAAAGTATTTTGTAATCTACTTAAGTGTCATGTGTTATTTCTTTCATAGAGTCATAGTCAATTAGTTTTGATTTGAAATCTCACAAACTTACATTGTATCAGAGCAAGCTTCACTTGTGGTTGGTCCAAAGCCACTCGGACTTCACATAACTCATATGTATCCACGTGTTGGGCGAAAAAAAGAACCTCACGCATGAGGAGATTGTTGAATAACATCTCACAACGGACGAAAATTAACTTTATAATATACTTAATAAAGGTCATGAGCTACTCCTCTTTCACTTTACAGGTTTATTGCATGTGTAATAATTCAATTATTCAATAGAAAAAATATATATCTTTATGTTTTATGTAAGAAATTATATGACTTTTTTATTAGGTGAATACAAGTTATGAAAAACTATTGGTGAATACAAGTTATGAAAAACTATAGAATCATTTCCATATTTTGCCCTTAAAATCATTTGAAATCTAGTTAAAACCTAGTAAAGAGGTTTTGCATGGTTTCAAAATCGTACAGGTTATGGAACATGATGTTTCACTGATTTAATTGGTTTAATCATCAATAACATAATTACTTAAACATATATAAAATTACTAAAGAACAGAAATATTTACAAGCGTGTATATATATGTGTCTGAGATGTCTTCAATATAGTCTATGTAAAAAACACAATTTTAAAATTCTAAAATGCAATCACAAGTGATCAGTTTACAGTCATATGTGATTTTGTAAAGCATCACATGTGAATTACAAAAATACCCCTCCACCTAAAAATTTAAAATGTAATCTGGATAATTGATGTCACTGATCCAAAAACTAAAATTAGTCCCTTAGAACTATGACTTAAATATGGACTAAATTGAATATTTTTCATACGTGTTTATATAAACACACGATAAATGCAACGGAGTGAATTACATTGTTGATTCCTTTAGAATTATGATTATATCATATTTTGTTATAAAAACCAAAAAGTTGCAAACTTTGTCTTTTATTATGAAAAATAGTATACTATTAGTCCTTTAATGGTTAAAGTTAAGAGCTAATAATGTGCGATTTTTTAAAATAGAAGACCAAATTTGCAACTTTTAAGCTTGAATGACAACATATAAAATAGCCCTAATTCTAAAAGAACCAATTATGTAATTCACTCTTAAAAAAAAAAAGCCAATAACAATTTATATTTGACAAAAAAAAAAAGTAAATCTCATAGTTAAGATATGCTAATATGAACTCATTGAAACAAACACATCTTGTATATGTGTAAACCACTAAATCTTCAAGAATATATTTTAAAGAATCCTTCGAGTCTTGAACAAAGTTCAATATTGTGCCAATCATGGTTTTAAGAAGCCCGACTTGGCTTCATTATAGCTCCGTCAAAGCTTGAGGCTTGACTATGCCGTCACACCATGATCTAAAGTTTGGGGCGTAAGGCTTGTAGTACACTAAGGTCCACATTGCATGCATTACCCTATGTTTTTTAGACGTATTAGAGGTACTGGGCCAAATGAGCCGAATATGTATAGTTATTCAGTTATAAGGATGGTGAGATATAACGAATACGAAGAAAAAGATTAATAAACTACGTTATAAACATATAATTATGTGTTTTATATATTTGTTTGAATAATTTTATATACATAATTATTATTTATATATAAAATTGTCGCCTTAAGTCGCGTCTTGTGAAACGCCGTGACCTCGCCATGGCTTCCAAGGCTTGAGACTTGACCCTGCCGTGTTATTTAGAACCTTGGTGTCAATAACAAAAACAAGAATAAAAGAAATATAATAAAATAAAATCGAGTTTAGCATCGGTTTCATCCGTTCCCAATTCGACTGCCAATTTTTTCGGTTTATATAATTTATTCACAAGTGGTTCGACCAGTTACCGTAAACGTGTTTTCGATCAACCAGTTGAACCGGCCGATTCGGTATACTTTTCGAAACAATGTAGTTTGGACCCTTTTTGCATTTTACAATAATATTGGTGGATAAATGGAATTTAAGTCATATTTCTGCATATATCACTTTCTATAATAGACAAGACATTATCCACAAAATCAAAAAAACTCCCAAGAAACAAATCCAAACCACTCATACAAAACTCTACTTCACACAACAAAAAAGTATTATAGATGATGAGAACAACAACAACTACCAACACATTTTCACCAAATTCCTGCAAATGGAAACCATTTTAGCTCCTCGTTCACTCTCTTCCCTTTTCAATCTCAAATCCTCTTTCCAGCAACAACAACTGCAACAGAATCCCAGATCAAATTCCCTCACGCTTTCAAATTCCAAACCCATTTGCTGTAATCTCAAGAAGGATTCAGCTTTACCCACGAACCCTAATTGGGTTTCTCATGTTCAACACGGATTAGCTGCTTTAGCGATCTCGTTGGCACTCAATTTCACCCCGATTTTAGCAAGTGGGTCTGCATTTGCGTCGGAATTTGATGTGCTTAACGAGGGTCCTCCTAAAGAAACTTATGTGGTGGATGACGCCGGTGTTCTTAGCCGGGTTACGAGATCGGATTTGAAGAAATTGTTGTCGGATTTGGAGTACCGGAAGAAAGTTCGAATCGATTTCGTTACTGTTCGCAAGCTGACGGTTAGTGCACGCCAAGTGTTCGATTATATTAACTATTTATTTATGATTTTTTTAACTAACTTGGACACATTTAAATACATATATATAACTGTTATATATATATCTAATTCTTAGTGCGCTTGTATTCTTACAAGAGCTTCGAAACAATATACCGAAACAATATATAATGTGTTCAAAACATAGTATTTGTGAATGAGATACTGATACTCAACGTTCGGTACTTGGAGTTGAATTTGGTAAATCCAATCCTAAAATTTTCATATGTAATCACATGTGATTCGGTATTCAATCACATGTAATTTGTAAAAGCATCACATGTGAATTACGAAAATGCCCTTCCACCAAAAATTTTAAAATGCAATCTGGACCATTGATACTATTGATCAAAAGGCTAACATTAGTCCCTTAGGACTATGAATTAAGTATGGACTATATTGTACATTCTTCAAGCTTTTTTATATGGTTTTACTCCATATATACTCGTTTTTCTGTTTAACTTTGTAAAAGAAAGTGTTTGCTTGTATTCTTGTAAGCAAAAACAGGACCGCTATTTTCAGAAGTTAGAAATTTTTTCTATAATAATCTAAGCATGATCATGACTTATTTGCAGAGTAAAGCCGATGCATTCGAATATGCGGACCAAGTGTTGGAGCGTTGGTACCCAACACTTGAAGAGGGAAACAACAAAGGGATAGTAGTACTAGTCACCAGTCAAAAAGAAGGGGCCGTGACTGGCGGCCCCGAATTCATCAAGTCTATTGGTGATACGGTTCTTGATGGCGTCGTATCCCAAAACCTTCCGGGTAACCACTTACACACACATATCTTCTCGGCTTTCGTTCATCTTTATGCTATACTAGTTAATGCTTATTAAGGATAAATTTGACTAAATTATCAACTTTCTTGAGTGATATTTGACCCAAGATGAATGAAGTGATTTGGGGTTTACAATTTTCAGCCATTTAGTCTTGTTCGGGTGTTAAAATCTTGATAGGTTTATTAAAAACATAATCCTTTATAATCCCCCAAAATAAAAGCCTTTCCAAGTAGCTTATGGATTGGGCTTGAGATAATCAATTAATCAGCCCTCAGCCCCGGCCCCAACTCGAGCTAGTTTCGCTGAACACACCCTAAGTAAAAGCCTTTCTAAGTGGCTTATGCATTGGGCTTGAGCCTTATTATGGTATATGAGAGTTGTTTGCACTACGAGAAATGTTCAATATAGTCCATACTTAATTTATAGTCCTAAGAGACTAATTTTAGCCTTTGGATCAGCCCTATTAATGGTCCAGATTGAATTTTAAATTTTTGGGCGAAGTGACATTTTCGTAATTAACAGTGATGCTTTTACAATCACATGTGATTGTATACTGAATTACCTGTGATTAAATATTAGAATTTCAGGACTACATTTTTTATATGGACTTTATTGAACACAAGTCTGCATTACATATGCGGTTTTAACAACTTTTTGGCCACAAAAAAAAGAAAAAAAAAAGAAAAAAAAGAAAACAGAAAATGAAGTGGATTTGGAGTCTTTTATTGTAAAGATTGTGTCTTCATCAATCTTAAAGTTTCCTTTTATGTAAATCTTAAAGCTAATGATTCCATATGGTCATTTGTTCTAAAACTTATATTACTGCATATATATTGCTGCTTATAGTCTTGGCGACAGACGAGAAGTATAATGAAGCAATTTATAGCAGCGCTAAAAGGCTAGTTGCAGCAATCGACGGTCTTTCTGATCCAGGTGGCCCGGAAGCTAAGGACAACAAAAGGGAATCCAACTTCAAAACTAAGGAAGAGACAGCCGAGAAACGAGATCAGTTTACAACAGTTGTTGGAGGCTTGTTGGTTATTGCTTTTGTCGTTCCCATGGCACAATACTACGCCTATGTGTCCAAAAAATAGTTGATCTTTGTCTAGTCATATAAAACTCGTACCCGTGGGATGATCACGAGCAATGTAATTAGAAATGAAATTTGAAATGTGGATTCGTTTTGTTTGAGCTTGCTAATTGCGTATATCGTTACAGGATACTGCTAGTTCGGGTTTATAATTCGCATGATGAGTAATTTGTGAAATGAGTTTAGTAAATGAGTCAATTTGAATCTCTCTCTTGTAACAGGACAAATGGGTTGAAAGTGAAGAATTGCCTAAATCAAAAAACTTTTTTGAGTACCCATACTATAGTGAAGTTGCATAAATCCTTTTTTAAGTAATTTTCTGGCTAGAATTATAGTAGGATATCTTTGTTGCATTGATAGGTTGATATGCTATAACATGTTTTGAGATCGCGGGTGTTGAATGATGTACTTGAGAAAGAAAACAAAATACGAGTGCTTGATATGGGACGGATTTGTCGTACTACTATGTTTGGTCTAAGAGTTTCACAATTAACCAGATCAACAAATAGCTACACTTTATCATCAAATGCTACTGATTTCATCAGCATAAAGGTTAGGATACTAAGCATATTGCTACTTGTAAGGCTAAAAGAAGATCAAATGCACATCCAAGCAACAATCACACCTCAATCTTCAAGAATTAGACCACTAATTACACATGCAACAAAGATTAATTATCAATTGCATCAAACTCCAAGTTTTCTGCTTCTTTCCCTCTTTGTCTATTGTTCCAGGAACCACAAGACTCACAAAGAGTCAACCAAGTCAAACATGGGATTTATACCACTTTTACAATTTGGTTCCCATAGATTAGTGTTTTACATTTCAATCACCAAACTTATGCATGATCATTTGGTATTTCAAGCTTTAGAATAATGCTCTCAAACCAATTATTATATACATCCCATATTAACTTGATAAAATGTTCAAATAATTTCCACAATGAGTTAAATTAACATAAAAAATTAGTGCTTAAATGTATGACTAAAAAGGAAATCTTAACACATAGTAAAATTAAAGAGAAAATTAGAAAAGAGAACATTTTTAATACATGTATCAATCATTAAATTGACTAGAAACAACTTTAGTTTAATTTATTTGAATTATATAATATAACATTACTCATTTATTAAATGTAATCATAAGAACTAAAACATTTATTAAAAACATTCATTAAAAAGATTATACGATTAAACTATTTAAAAATAGTTAAATGATATATACTGCTAACAACACTTAAGTTAGGTGTTATCACACTCATATAACTCTTTAATGAGAAAATACTGAAGATGACAAAATTACTTTTTATTAAACATGTTTGTAAGTATGTCAATACTTAAGTTTAATGCTACACAACATACTGTTAGACCCTGATAACAAGTGGTTCATGTATAATGTAGGATAATGAAGGATTGCATATGTAGAACTAGAGATAATATGGTTTACACCTTGGAAAACACCTAGTTCTTTATTTCATTATGAACAAAACCTTAGCTATTACAATAGTCATATCCCTATATATACTTCATGAGTATATTACATAGAAACTCCTATTTCTATAAAATTTATGAATTTACATTCTCCCCCTTTGTATTGAAATAGGAGTGTACACACCAGTAACCTAAGTCTTCCTTAGATTATATAAACAGTTTTGGATGTAGCGTCCCACCAAATACATCAGTCTGAAACAATGCTTTATCCTGAGCTTTTGACAGCGGAAACATAAACACTTTTGATGTGTTGGAAGAATCTTCTTTTTGTCTCCCCCTACAATATAGCTCAGATTGTTCTCATGTCTTCATAAGTCTGATAATCTTGACTCCCTCTAAACATGATATAGACTGATGTTTCTTTTTCTCTCTCCCCCTTGAGTAGATACAATAATTTTTCAGTATGTTCTTTTACTCCCCCTCAACAACTGAATCAACAATGTAAAATTCTTCACTTTTTATTATATAGAAACTCCTATTTCTATACAATTTATGAATTTACACATACTACCTAATATAAATAATAAAAAAAATATTTTACATTTTTACCCCTCCTAACCGTCGTTTCTCGTTAGATTTGTTTACGGTCGTCGGGCCGTGCTTTCGAGACAAAGAAGATTGAAAAGGGACCTATTTGCAATTGGAATATATCCAAGGGGTTAAAATGCAATTTTGGAATTTTATATTCATAAACCTCTCAAAACCCAAAAAACCTCTTCTTTACCATTTTCTACACAGCAAGCAGCCTGCGTGAGATCGATGATGGCATTCAGAAGTCTCCAGAACACTCGAAACCTTTATCAAGCATTAGAGATTGGGAAAGCGTCGTATGTATTTCCTCTTTAACTCCTCTTTATGGTTCTGATTTTCGATTTCATGTTATGATTTCAACGCTGAATCATGCAACCTTATAGCGTTTGATTTATTGATCCATTACTTGCCATACGCACAAGAATAAAAGATGAAAATCTTGATTTTTGTTGATGTTTGAACTCTTTTTTCACAAATTTGGATCTATACCTATATGAGAAGGTGAGAATCACGGCGTGTAATGCAAATTTGATTGAATTTTCAGGTTTGGAAACTTGAGAAGCTACTCAAATGTTGCAGTGGAAGGTAATAATTTAGCTGATAGTGTACATTGTAATACTTCATTGTGAAATGCGCAAAGGATTATAGCGCCTTTGTAGTTGTGAAATAAAGGATTGAATTATGCACTATCTGATTTGGGAAATTGCAAAGTTGTTTTATTTATTTTTATTGATA
Organism: Pulicaria dysenterica; assembly: GCA_947179395.2. NCBI lineage: Eukaryota > Viridiplantae > Streptophyta > Magnoliopsida > Asterales > Asteraceae > Pulicaria > Pulicaria dysenterica. Next base: position 53,075,979 of record OX359293.1, read on the forward strand.
AAGAATGCATCTTTCTTCTTATAAGGAACTGCAAGAGTTGGCAAGCATGTCAAATGGATTTGTACTTTGATGAAGATGATGTTGTATATGTGCAGTAATGCAGTAAATGGTGAACGTTAAATAGAATTTTATAAATAATATAATAGAAAAAGACATTTCTTGCTTTAATAGGGTCCATGAGGGGAGTCTAGATGCTATGATACTCGACCTAACCATTTATGTGGCCGTTTCTATACTCCTCTGTGCGTTCAAGATTTTTTACTAGGAAGGATTGAACCCAGATCCTTAGGGAAGATGGACCCAGGGTGATGTTATATATGGATGGTCATTCTGAGAAGGGTTGGATTCAAACACACTTACATGGAAACACTTTTACTTTAGAGAACCCTGATATCTTGATTTCTGCATTTATTTACAGACATCAAGGCTTAGACAGCCAGAATTAATGGTAACTTTGCAATGAAATCAAGCAGTTTCAGTTTTAGTACTCGGAAGATTTTGTAAATATGAACCCAATAGTTTACTGTCCCAATAATACTTATAGTGCTACAGTTTCACATTCATTGTGGATATGTGATAGGTAGCAAAATGGGTGGTTGGGTAATATGTTAAACGGGTCAAATCAGGTTGCCAACACTTTGTGTGACCACTTTCGGAGTTCTCTTAAGTAAATAATACTTCAAATATGACTACAAAAATAATGTTTCAATCTTTGAAATAAAGCATTTAGGACTTAGGAGGTTGTAGACACTTAGAAAAATAGTTTGGACTTTGGGTGACTTTTAATCTGTTCAACAAGTTTTATTAGCTAAACTTCTTTCTTTTATCTATTTGACCCATTCTGAGTAAAATAATAACCCAAGTTAAACCATTTTGATATAACTGAGTTGAAATTGCCTCGTCTGGTCCTTGGTAACATTTATTTTGAGTAATTGAATCTGGTATGTTGCTTCCAAATTTAATATATACTGCATAGATATATTAGAAAAATTGTAACACAGTAATACATTCTAGAGAAGAATGGTTCTCATGTTTTTGTTAAAGATAGGTTCATGTATTTGGTATTCAAAACAAAGAGCATTAAAATAGAACTATCTGGTATTATGGGATTTTACTTTGTTCATTTTTTATCTTTCTAGTGACTAGTATATTAACTACTGATAAGAGCCTCTTCATTCTATGTAATCAGCTTCTGAGATCATTATCAGAAGAAACTCTCACTGCTTCTATAAGGGCCATGGTTGTCTATCTCTAATCCGTGGTGACAATAAGATACTACATACTGAAAAGGTAATAATGATCTGCTTATAAAGCAAGAAGAAAAACATATTTGTTTATTTTTTCAGATGATTTAATGTGATTGTCTCTCTCGCCCTCTTTACCTCATCTGTCCTACACTAATCTTCATCATCAGTTATTTATTAAAATAAACTTTTACTATATAGCTATGCTAGTTTATCATCATATTTAGCATGTCCAATACTTTGTTTATAGGTTGCTGGATTATCAATAATCTTAAATGGTTCACGAAGTTTCTCAACTCAAGTAAAAGCCCCAGCCCAAGCACGTCAAATGGTATGGCTCTTTTCTTTCATTTGACTTGATCAGCTTTCTTCATAAGCTACATGTATAATTACTTCTATTTATGTCAAACTTAAATCTAGATTGATGTCTAAATGACTAAATGTAACCACTATTTGGTCCATAGTTAATGAAGTTTTATTGAAATACGGTTATAAAGGAATTATAGTTATTTTACAATTTCGGGCATATATGAAATATGACAACATGCCTACTTAGAGTAAGGGTGGTACACTGGTACTTAGATGTGTTTCATGACAAACATCGTGTGTTTCAAATTTAAATGCTATAAGAAATGCTTAAAATATTTTGAAGTTAATGGATGCAATACTTGGGTGTTGGGTGTTACATAGGTATGGGTGCTCCATCCCAAGTTGCTTCTACAAAGTTTATAAAGTGTGGATTTTCCAATGTTCACTTGAGAAATAGATATGACATCGAGTTCCATACACATAAGCTCCAATTCAATAGAATTTCCTACAGTATATAAACATGTTTATAACATATCTTTAATATGATGTTACACTCTTTTAGTATAGTATATATCATGAAGGTAATTCATTATCTTCAAACTCGAAATTTCTTCTTTTGAAGCTTCCTTGTCTTACTTTTAGACATGGCTAATTTGGAGGCTGCGCCTATGAATATAACGTTGGTTGCTAACAATTGATCAACCGCAGCAACTATTTATCTCCATCTCTTTCATGTAAATTACGTCAGTTTTTTCTCCCCGTCAATTTAATTAACAACACATGTTGTCTTACTTTTAGTAAATATTCCAAATATATCAATGTAGTTAGAAAATTGTTTTGTCTTCCATTTGTAGCACTTATAAGTTATAAGACTCACTCATACGGTTGTCAATATGATTTAGTCTCGGGATTTGAAGCGAAACCACATTCTTAGATTGTAAATACAAAATTAAGTCCAATGGGTTCATACGACTTTGTTTAGGTTATTTAATCATGTATATAAAAATAGCATGTAATCTTTTTGTGTTAGTCATCAATCAATATACGAGAATATATAGCTTCTTTTTCTTTTTTCTGTCTATCATACGGTATCAGAGCTGATTGGTTAGGGTTAGAATTGGAGAATCGCTTCCCCGTGAGTACCAAATGTCAAATTAGAGCTCCTATTTAGAGTGTTCCATTAATTTCACAGCCTTCATAATGGGACCTCCTATTAGCGTACCCAGCAAATATAATCGCCATCCTACCACCACTGGCTGCCTACGTGTTACCAACCTTCGCTGCCAATAGTGGGCTCATGAGATTTGCTATGCTGCCGTTTCCTTTTTCATCGACATGTGTGGTGATCGAGATCTTGTTGTTTCTGTGATATCTGTTTAATTTCTGATTTTGGATTGTTTTGGTTTTTTTTTCTTTTTTTTGTGTGTGGATTTAATCCATTGAGTCTTTCTTTAAGAGTTACACTGCCGGAGGTCTTTTTCAGGAAGCAATCTTTCTACCTTTGGGTAGAGGTATGATTGTCTACATTCTATCTTCCCCATACCCCGCTAAAGCTGGATTGGGTAATGTTGTTGTTGTTGTTGTTGTTGTTGTTGTCCCTTGTATTTTAAGAGGTTGCAAGGGGGTGGGGCTACTGGGAGCCTGTGGTGGTTTGCCACAAATATCTTTTTTTACTCTTATTTAGTAAGGACTTGGTTTGTTATCTTCTAATTAGTTTGTTACATTAATATTGAGATTACGTATTTCTTCTTTAAACAAACTATAAAGTATCCATCTGTATGTTTTTTATATATGTTTGCAGGGGTTTCCATGCTAAGTTTTTGAATCATATTTGCTATTTTATAACAGCAGTTAACTTTGGTTGCTATTTTATATATGCAGGGGGCTTTCAAAGTTTCCATGCAAAGTCCTGGAATCATATACGAGCCATATGGTCCTCGTGAGCCCATCTCTTTTTTGCGCAGGTTAGATGTGAAGTTGTAGTGAGTTATGTAAAAAGAAAACCTTATTCTATGTGTCTGCTGACTAGGTTTCATAAAGATCGTCTGAGAATAGAAACTTCATAAGAACATGTAAAGATTTAAGGAAACAGAAACAAGAAGATTTCCTGTAAGTTACGTTACCATCTATAGTGTACAGTAGTCTTAACATAATGAAAAACGATTATATAATTTTATTGCATGATTTTTGAAAAACTCCTGCAAGGTTTGGTTGGGTTTCACTAGAGATCTGAGTTGATTAGATATTAGTAACGCGTTATAAAAATATAAGCAGCATGCTTGTTTAGACTTTAAACCCTTGATAATAATAATAACAATCTCAAAACTACCTTGGAATTTGAACCGACAACTTGACAAACTTATGCACAATTGATCTCATTTGTAGGTGGTTCACAAGAAATGGATGGAGAAGAACGAAAGATGACATATTTCTAGAGCTAAAAAACGCGTATGCTGTCGCCAAATTGCGAAAATCTGGTTACTCAAAACAGAAATTTTATACTGAGGCTGTACAATTATATAAGGAGGTATGCATTTTAGTTCACTGTGAAAGTTAATTTATCTTTGGATTTGTTTTAACTGTGAGGTTATCATGTATATACCCATCTAATATATTTTAAAAGTTATATGGAAAACAAACTGTAAGCTGTTTGTTTGACTATGCAAATACTGGCTTAGATTCTTTTGTTGAAAGAATATTTTTACTACTAATGATTAGCATTGTTTGTTCATATTTTAGGGTGTGTGGAGAGGCCCCTATACCTATTTTTTAATAATTGCATGTTTTTCTTCAATACAATTAAACTTTTTAATTGCTTTTTTTCAGATAAACACGTTAATGGCAAATGGTGATAAAACATCATTGCGAAAAATGGTTACCGAGAACATGTACTCCGTAAGTCCTTTCAGAATTTTCTTTTCATGGTGCTGTGCTGCACTATTGGAATATATAATGTTCCTTTTTTCTTGCAAGACAGGCACTCAAGAGTGAGATTAAGCTAAGAGAATCGAGATGGAGTAATGTTTATTGGGAACTGATAGAGCCGGTTATTAAAATTCGAACTCTACGTGCACGAATGGCAAGTATCATTTTATAAAGGCGCTTGTGTGTGTGTGTGTGTGTTACATACGTAATTATCAGATAGTCATGTACACGTATGGATTTTAGCAGCCTCTTTCATATGTATTTAAGCATTTTAAAACATATATTATTATCCATATCCATCCATAAAAGTATTTAATATCCTAGAATTACATTATAGGTTGATAAGAGCATTTCATAACAATTTCATCCGTGCGCTAATATCTTCTCTTCTTTTTTCTCTCTTTTTTTTGGATTTAGATTGGAGTTGACCGTGATGACCTGAGTAAAGTATTTATACAGCTCACTCTTGAGTTTCTATCTAAGCAGGTACACTGATATAAAAACACTTGAAATTTGACTTACGATTATCTCCTGGTAAATTGTAAGGTATCCATCTGATTTGCATTGCTTTTGCATCCTTGTGCTTTTATAAAAGACGTTGATAGGTATATAATTAACATAATTGTATCACTTGGTATAAAACATGATAATATGTTTTTTACTTAAGAGGGCCTGTTTTTAGTGGTAGTGGACATGACAAATGTTTCTGTCATTTATATATTTTGCTTCTGTTTTCCTAATTAATTATTACATTGTATCACTTATAGAAGTTCGAGGCTTATGATTCAAAAGGGGCTGTCGTTGCTGGAAATAAAGATAAGGAGGTACTGAAATGATGCACTTTGTGTTCATATATTGTAGCTGTTTTCATGCTATATGTATTTCAAACTAGGCTTGATAGTTTGCACTGCTCCTAATTTCCTTGGTTAGTAGAGTATTACTTTTAGTAATTATGTTGTTTCCTTAATTAAATTAATCCTATCAAATTAGTAATTATGATCCAAGGTCGGCAAGTAATTCATTGCGAAGGGGCCTACCCTCGAACGTATATTTTGCAAGTCTATAAGAAAAGTTTGTACCAATCTTTTATTCATCATATTGTTACATGTAATACAAGCAATCTACAAATTTCTTTTTCCCTTTTTAACCAAAACCTATTTCCTCATCATTGCATATGCTTTTTATCTTTAACAAAAACTAGGTGTCAATGCAAACAAAGAACAAAATATAAAATGCATCTTGCACATATTCGCTCTTTTCCATGTCTGATATTAACTGGTTGTTGCTTGTTTAGGTCCTTGTTCGTGATATATGGGTTTTCGAAAAGTCCCAGTTTCACCCGGGTGCTTATTGGCGTCTTTGTGGAAGAATTCCTGTCAAACCAGGTGATCGTTGATTAATCTCAAATCATTTGCTGCTGCCAGACTCCAAATAATTTTCAGGCTCTGATTTCATCTTTCCCATAATCTTTGAGATTTTAACGTTTTCGTTATATTTCGGGTTAACTGAAAATGAAGTTAAATAATGGAATTCTGTCTACAATCACTCATCTCAAGTAGATGGTTTTGCTGCTCTAGGTATAAGTTAGAATTTTTTGTATGCTGTCTAATTATAGCGTTTTTCGTTTTAGTTTATAGGTAACCCATTTTACGTGTAGAGAATTTATTTTAAATTATATGTAATTTTTTTTATTAACTTGTGTTCGTTTATTATCTGTTAGAGCGAATCTACTGTGCTAACACGATAGTGATTAGGGCATTGATAACGCCATGAGTATACAGCGATAGTTTTCGACAATTTGGAACTATTTCCATACCTTTCTTTTGCTTCAAAGAAACAAAAGCAAATGATGCAAAGATTAGATTACTTATTCTCAAAGCAAAAGCAAGAAAAGAGGATATTTATGAAGCAAATATCCTTATTATTCTTGTGCATCTAGGGAGACTTTAAAGAGGAAGCAACCTTCAAATCACATGAAAATAATCACTTTACCAATGTCATGCTAATTCAGTCCAATGTTTTCTCCCTGAACAATGTCTTCTCACTAATCAATCATAATAATACTTTTTCGAAAATGGTTTCGGGTTGTCTTGTGTGCAACAATTCGTACTTGTTTCGTTTTCTTAACATGACTAGGAGATGCCCGTTTTGTTATCTTCTGGCTACTTGGCGCTTGGTTTTCGAGTCATTGGTACAATTGTTTGGACGGCATGCTATGAAAACCGTTGTTTTAGGTGGTTCAAGACAACAAACAATTGTGGTTTTAGAAGATGATCATAACCCGCGTGGACCCTCGGTGCATAGCGTGGGTAAAGCACCACGAAAGACGGTGAGTATTAATCAGAATGTAGAGTTCATAGAGGATTATTATTTGAGCAACAAGAAAAGAAAGAGGAAGGCAATGGAGAAATGGCCTTCAATGGAGATTGATGGCGATGAGATAAAGCCATTGAAGTCTATACTAAAGGTGACTTCTAAACAAGTATGATAGCACAAATAGTAAATCATTCTTGGTCAACAAATCTAAAGACTAGTCTATTAAAAAAAATCAAAATTGTTAGTTTTGTGTTGATAGAGTTTGTTCTGTTTATCATTATGTTAACAATGATTAAAATAAGGGAAAGGTAAAAAAGAAGAGAGATGTGAAAATGACCATAATAAACATACAAGTTCATTTATTTTTACCATCTCTTTACTATGATAATTCACATAAAATCAACTTTAGTTTGACTTGAGTTTCTTTCTTATCGTAAATATAAATAATAAATTACATGATACATCAATGGGTATTATTTTCAATTACAATATGGAGATACAGTTAAAAGTCATGTATCAGAGTTGCATTTAAATACACAACGACTTCAAGAGAGGGTTCGTACGTTGTAAATGGGCACTCTCTTCTCTAGATCAAACCGGTCAAGAAAGACAACAAGTTAAGAGGAGTCACAAGCCAACGCTCACAAATGAGCCATATATGACAAAGGGGATAGGAAGGGACAATTTTCCAATGTAGTGATTGTTGCAGCTTATTGCAAGTTCTTACATTAAAGCTATATATTTTCTACCACATATGCCATCCCTAAGGGTATCTAGCATATCCTTAGAGATGATGTTCTTTATGGGCTTAGTCTTGACGCAGTAGCATTAATGGTTCATGTAACATTCTTGATAGGGCGGACAGTTCTTGACATGACCTAAAACCAAATACGAACCGGATAGGAAGTGAGTAAACACGAACCCAACATGAAAATAAGTTGGTTAGTAACGGGTAGACATGAAAATTTGTGGGCAAATCAACACGGTAAACCCAAAGTTGACCCGTTTAACTTGATTTGCTTTAATAATAATAATTAATTTACTTTAATTTAGAATTTAAATTAAAACAAATGTGGACATTGGATTTGAATTTTGGAGCCATATATTGTATATTCATATTTTACCGCAATTACTTATCCACCGCTAAATCAAAATTAATAATCAAGAAATTTGAAATTATTGAAAGAAAAAAAAAACCAAACTCTAAACTAGACATAAATATAGCAATAAATTGTGAGCTACTGTCTACTGAAATATAAAGTGATTATTATTATGACAATTATTTGAGAGTACTTGAGTATGAAATATAAACCGAAATCCCGAACCGATAAAATATTTGAGAGTACCCGACTAAAACCAATTATTTGAGAGTACCCGACTAAAATATCAATTGATTGGAACTTGTTTATGGGGTTATTCGGGTACCAATATTTTTTAACGGTTTAACGGACTTATCGAAAGTTGATGATGTGTTAGTTTTGCGAGAAAGTAGACCAACTTAAAATACAACCCAAACCTAACACGAAATTAGATCAGGTAAAAAATGGGCTAAAACGGAAATACATCAACACGAAAATGACACGACCTACTAACCCTACCCCGACCCGGATTGACAAACCTATATTAATTTCTTGACATCTAAAGGTGATTTGATTTGATTTCGATGTTCTCTTGTGATTGTACTTTTAAGCCTACTGATTGGCCACACACTCATATACATCACATCAAATGGCCAATTTAGACTGTCAATGAGGCACAAACAGCCAATACCCTTAAATAATAATAAGAGAGGTTCTATATCCTCATACTTTATATTTATTCTTATTTTTCTACTCATAAAATCGTAACTGTCCAAATCAAGAGAAAATACAAAGAAAAAGAACAATTAGATTTCACATGTCAACATATGATTGGTAGAAGACTTTAGTAGGAAGAAATAAAAATTTCCTAAAAGTAGGAAATAGCACATGCGAAGCATGCTATAAATTGAGTAATAGTGGTCACACTGGATCTATAAACAGGAACTCTTAGGGGGCGTTTGGTTCAAATATTGATTTTGGGAGGAATGAGATTTATAGTGAGATTGGGATTTGGGGGGATTTGCATTTCGGGGGATTTACAATCCATTGTTCTGTTTGGTTCATTTTGCTTAGATGGGATTTTCACCACCACACAACCACCATATCTGCTACTATCCAAGAGGAGCCACCACACCACCACCAACAAACCACCACCAACCACCGCACCACCAACCAGAGTGACGGCGGGTTACAGAGCAACGAAGGCGACGAAGGGCTTACAGATTTGCGAAGGGTTGCAGCGGCTAGGGTTTTCAAAACGAAGGGGATGATAGGCGACGACGGCTAGGGTTTTCAAAACGAAGGGGATGACAGAGAACGACGGCTAGGGTTTTCAAAACGAAGGCAGTTTCTGAAAACGAAGATGGTGGTTGACAGAGAGCGACGAAGGGCTTACAGATCTTCGAACGCGGTGGTGGTTGACGAGAACGACGGCAGTTTCTGAAAACGAAGACCGAGAACGAAAGGGCTTACAGATCTGAAAAATAAGTTCTTCGAACTGGTGGCAGTTTCTGACGACGACGGCGGTGGTTAACGAGAACGAAGACGGCAACGGCGGCGGTTTATGTCAGCGTAGCAAACGAATTCCGGCAGTGGTTCGCCGGAATTGTAGCCGGAGCAAATACCTCAATTGAGGGTTTTCAAAATACCAAGGTAGATGGAGGGAATGAAAAATACCTCATATGTGGGATTCTTTAGAATCCTGGGAATTTGAATCCCATGTCTATTTTGCAAAACAAACACATGATTTGGAGGGATTTCAAATCCCATTCCCCTGAAATCCTACGGAATACCACGAACCAAACGCCCCCTTATAATATGAAGTTTTTGGTTTGTTTTGCAATCGGAATCTCAGATACAGTTTCATAGTGTTTGGTGTTGTTCTTTACCAATTTATTACCCATGTCTTTTGAACTTGCTGTATTATTTGTTATGTTTATATACGCTAATGCGATTTCTCGAGCTACCTTCATCGAGCTGCAGAAAACAGGAGCTTTAATTGCTCGAAAATGAGACTTCTCCAACACCAAAAAGTTACAAACCATGAAGACAAGGTTGCAAGAGATTTTGCTGTAATCTTGAATTATGTTTACATATACACAAAAAACCTATACAAACTCTAACCGTATACAAATTATTGTGTTGCCCCCATTTTCCTATTATATACCCGTTTAAGAAAGCATAGGGTGGGGGACTCACTCAAATGCCGCCTGGCTGATCAACCGGTGAAACAGCAGCTAACCGCTGCAATGGTTTTAGGGCTACTGTGAGTTGTGCAAACGAAGGCCTTAGATTTGGATCCCTGACCATATAACAGAAACAGAAAAAGAGAATAATTATAAGCCAAAGCATAACATGTCAAAAAAAAGTTCTTTAAAAATAGATTTCGGTTTTTCAACATCACTAACGAAACATATTTTATAATGACAATTCAGCTTAGGAAATAGAACGAGTTATAAGGTTTGAGCATTTTCATCACATTTGAACAATTTTTTGTTTGTTATTTTAGCCATTACCCGTTTAGACATAAATGGGTTAAAATAGTCACCTCTAACGAGGAAATGTAGGGAAAAACAAGACTTACGTTTGCCAGCACTCCCAGATTATTCTTCCCACCAACGGATCAACATCCTTGGGGATGTCTAGGCGACGATTTTGAAAACCAACAGCACCCACAACCTGCATCGGGTTCATTCCACTCCAAGGCAATCTTAGAGTTGCAAGTTCCCACAGTATAACACCAAAGCTATACACATCGCACCTGTGCACACAATATACATCAATTACTATACATTCTATGCATTCTGTAGTAAAACCTAGTTTATATACTTAATTGCCTATTAATACTTGTTAAAGACTACGTAACAGAATTGATCTTGATCCACAAAATTTTCCCTTTTTACCAGTGATGAAAGATATTTTAGTCCATAAAAGTGTACTATATGATTTTCTGGTCACACATGTGATGTTTCTTCTTAAAGATCGAAATATTAATTTGTATTTTAATATGTGCAAAAGAACCTACAAAGTTATTTAAATTAAACAGTAGATTGTGGAGTGGACTTCTGCCTTGAACCACAGGGCATAATAACTGTGCTAATGATGAAAGAATGAAGGATAATTCAGAAGGCACAAAAGATTCAGGAAACTTACTTTTCATTTGAATTTTCATTCCGTAGAACTTCAGGTGCCATCCACTCAGGCTATGACATCAAAGATTAGTTGTGTTCAGGAAAAAAAATATGATATGATGAAAGCAAATCAACATTAAGAAACAGAAAAAATATTAAACATAATCAACATTCTCACCGTTCCCGCTGTTGATTTGGATGATAAGAAAGTGTTATGCTTCAAGCGTGACAACCCAAAATCGCACACCTGCAGTGTTTAAACTCTAGTTTCTTATTAAAACGACAGAGACAAATAAAAACATAATAGCACATGCGTCTTAACGTATTTGAAAATAATAACGCACAACTTATACCCCTTGTCTATTAACCTGTGATACTACTGATACATTAATCAGGTATTTCCAACTTCAAAGTTTTTTCGAAAGTCAAAACATCACATCTAAGAAGAAAGAGCATTTAACATGCCGTTCAAAAACTCTAGTTTTTTAACAGGATTACTTTTATGTTGGACATCTCCTGCCCTACAATTGTCAGTCGATACCATCAACAATTTTCTTATTGACATAAGTTGCCCACTATTGACGCAACATAATAGCGGGGGAAAAAATGATTCACATGAGAGTGGCTGAATGTTGCTATATTGAACTTCTATTAGATTTTCTGATTTATCTCCTAGAGACATCTAAACATTGGTTAAATAACTATCAAGCCTTAATAACAAAAGGAAACTAAATAAAGAAAAACTTTAGGCAATTAAATAAATTAAAAGACCTCCTGGAAAGTAGATAAAAACTTTAACGAAACCAAGCACTCTTCCAGCTGTCTATTAATCCGCCACTTGTCCTCCAATGATGATCAGTCTTTTATCAATCAACCTACTCGGCCAACTAATCAGCAATTAATCATTATTCGCTACCTGAGTAAGGCTAGTTGACGCTAATCAGTCCAAGAATCAATCAAAATCGGCCTAGTTGGTCAATAAAATCAGGAAAACAAGAACTCTTCTATCTCTTTCACGTCGATAAACAAGAACTCCCTCCCGTCTCTCACGCTAATGTTTCACACTCACGCTGCTCAAACTTTTTGTCTTTCTCTGCTTGCGTAAATAAAGGTTCATCTAATCATCTCTACTTTTCACTACTCGCTATTAAAAAAAAGAAAAATCTATCATTCTCTCTCTTTCTCTCTCTCTCTCTCCCTCTCTCTCTCTCTCTAATTTTCAAGTAGTTCGATACTTTTGATTTGCACATTTATTTTGATTAAAATTTTTATTTTCTGGATCAGTCTATTTTTATTTATAATTTGCTATGAACTTATAATGTATGATTTATAATTTGGGATTTCCCCCCCAAAAAAAACCTACCTTAACTCTGTGCTTGGTAGAGTGATATGAATCAAAGTGGTAATCAAATAGAAAGATGAAAAGATAGAATACTCGACTTTTGAGAGGTCAATCCGACCTCCTATAGTTTACTTTCGAGGGGTAAACCAACACTCCAATGATATAAAGAACCACCAATCAATTTATGCATAATGAATATTACAAATCTAATGACATATTTATAATCAAAGATAATAATCTATTCCTAATAAAACTCTAACTACTAATCTTTATCTAAATATAGTTCCTATCTAATTACCTCAACTAAATAATAAAAGATAACAAACTTCTATATCAAATATTTTATATAAAAAACGGACCATGTCACAGAGTGCTCGCTATATGGCTATACCCCAATCGACCGCTTAAGTAGAAGCAAGATTTACAACATTGTTGATGATAGAATATTTTTCTTGGATTGGAACTGGTTTTAAAAGCGTAAAGCGCCAAAGTGGTAAGTGAAAGCGCTTGCTTTAAGCATAGAAGCGGCAGAACTTCACAAATGAAAATAAAAAAATACTTAGGCCCCTTTGGCTGAGGGAATCCTTAGGATTCCTTAGGAATTGGAATCCAATTGCCAAGGACCCCTGTGTTGGTTCACTTGAAGGAGAGAATTTCAAAGAATCGGAATCCATTAGGTTAGGGAAAGTGAATTCCATCAAGTAATGGAGGGATTTTAAAATCCTTGGATGAAGGAATGTGAAATATTACATTATTACCCTCACATCCTAATATATATCTTCTTCCCATTCAACTGAGCCCTTCGACTCCTCTCTTCCCCCATAGCCCCGCGTCACCGTCGCCGCCTACAATCGCCATCGCCTTCAAATCCTCTCTTCCTTGATCTGTAGCCTTCAAATCTTCTGTCGCCGCCGACTTCATCCTCCTCCAGTGCCTTCCCCCGCTGCCTTTGACTCCTCTTCCTCCGCCGCATCTCTCTCTCCCTGTCGCCTTCAACTGCTCTCTTCCTTCAATGGTTTTTATTTTTTTTAGAATCTCTAATTTGTTGAAGTTGTGCGTACCGAACACATTGTTGAATCCGTAGAACCCATCATGAATTTGAGAAATAGTGATTTATGTTGAATCTGTAGAACCATATTGAAACTCTCTTTTTTTTTTAACTCTGATTTGTTAATCAGAGGTGTGTGAATCTGTAGAACCCATGGTGAACCAAATAGAAGGGCAATTATATCATTTTACATTACTGAAATCAGATTCATCTACATTGTCTGCGAACCAAACAGAATATGGAATTAGATTCCAATTCCATTTCCTGGGTTCAAATTCCAATTCCTGAAGATTTCAATTCCTTCAGAAACATTTGACGAACCAAACGCCACCTTAGTACTTATAAATTACCTAACTTCTACATATAGTCATATACTACCTTATAAATATTTCAACACCAAAGTGTAAATGAATATATTTAAAACTCAGTACTTAAACACCAAAATATACTTCTCAATTTACTTATTATAAATACTAATCATACCATGATATTACCAATTACCAAAAGTAGTCTAAAAATGCATAATGCATATGAGCATATCAATCTCAAAGCCCGCTATTTTAATGAATCAGCTTCTTCTTAGCATTGGCATGAAGAGGAGGCATGGAGAAGAACTGCTATGCTTCATGAATGGAAGAAAGAAGATAATGACTCTTAGTTTCCTAATTTAAGACCATCATATAGAAACTAGCCGCTAATAACTTATAGCCAGCTAAAAGCCTGAACTAATCAATGAGACCAGAACAAGCACTTATTCTTGATCTATTAATCGTAGTACTTAGCCCTTAGGTACAACTGAACACTAACCTTCAGCGCTTCACCACTTAGTGCTTTAAGCAAATCGCAACGGAACTCCATGGCAGTGTGAAGAGATAGGGAAAGAGGTAATGAAGCAATAACTTTTTGACCCTTGAATAAGTAGGATTTACAAAAAAAGGTGGACACATTACCTTGACATTCCAATCTTCATCAACCAACAAATTTGGTGACTTCAAGTCGCGGTGAACTATTGTTGGAATGCTTGTATGTAAGCAATTCATCCCTTTTGCCTACATAATAGGCAATTCAAACAATCATAATAAACAACTATAAGCTTAAATAAAACAAATGTATACTCAAATTTCATACCACATCAAGAGCCATTTTTATTCTACGTTGTTCATCAATTTGGCAATGTGGACGATGAATAATCCGGTATAAGCTTCCTCTGAAGAGCATAAAAGTTTTCCATTTTAAGAAAATATTTTAATATAAATGTTCAATACATCCAAATGCGTCTTAAAAGTGTGTGCATACACGTGAGCATAGAGAATGAGCATGTATGAGAAGTAGTATCATTTTCTTGTAGTGGACATCATATATAAGAAAATATGAACTTAAAGAAAATATTTAGGTTATGTAAATACATTAATATTAGAGCTACAATATTCAATTATCAAGCCAACCTCGAACGTTAGCAATATGAGACCTAAAAGGGGAATTACAAAAAGTATGAATTGTAAAGAGAATAATTAAAACAAAGCAAGCACATAAATACCAAATAACAATGACAATCAAGGCTTGGCTCTAATCAACATCACCCCTCTAGGCCTCTATGAATATTCTACAATACTTTGTTCAAGAGAAGGTATTAACATGTTGACAAAGATTAAACCCAATGTGGTATACAATTAACAGCACCAAAAAAGCGACAGTTACAGTGTAGAGAGTAGAGACGGCAAACCCTATTTAAATAGCTACAACTGTCACATGGATTAGTAGTAGATAACTAGATGTAATTGGGGTTATGTGGTTTGTGTGATGCCTGATAAGAAGGTTGTAAATTTCGATAAAGAACATCAAAATCAAGTATCTGGAAGCTAAGTGGTAGCTCAATTTTTTTTCATAATTTGAAATCATGTCACTAGCGTGAACAATTCTGATTCCCTCGTACACGCATGGGATGCATCTAGAATCTAGACCGTTCGCAAAATGCAGTTTGCATGGATATACTATTAGAGAAAACGTACACTAGCAGCATGTAATTTAGATTTGCCAGGTACACTTACTACATGGTAGATTTTCTCTTCTACTTGAGCCTTTTCTCTCCTACCAAGCCCTTCTTGTAGTATCATGATTTTACTTTTCACACCCTTAAAGAGTGTTAGAGTTAGTATTATTTAGTTAAACTATCTTTGTAAAGTCAGATAGTTTATATCAGTTTATGGGCCTTGTGGGCCTTGGCAGGCTTAGGGTTTCACATGTATATATTTAGTATAGTTGTCTTTATTCAAGTAAGATAGAATTAGTAATACAAGTTCAGATTCTCTTGTCTCATCTGTTTACATGGTATCAGAGCCATGTACTCTGTGCTCATAAGGTTGTACGCCTGCATCAAGGAATTGTACTCTGTGCATCAGACTCTTGTACGCTAAGCATCAGTTCTCTGTTCCGATCTTCGCAGGTCAGTACCCCATCGAGTGCTCCTCTGGTCTCACCTCTGGTACCATCATCTTCAGAACAGAAAGGCGACAGTTCGTGGAAAGTTGGGCTCCTGCCGCCGGTCCACGCGCCGCCTACCTGTTCGCCGTCACGGTCACGCGCCGGCGCGTGAACGCCGCCGTTGCCGTCGTGGCCTTTGTGTTACATCTTCCAGGTGTTATGTTCCTTCTGCCTGAACTAATTTCATCTGAAATCTGATTCTTCTGCTGACTTTAGTCTGAATTTTTGTTGGAAGTGATTATCGTGATTTTTTGTATCTGAGTTGTTAATAGCTGTGTTCTGGATATACTCTCATCTAGTTGGATGTTTTTGATTCTCTGTTGGCATTGCTGATCTGTTGACATTGCTGATTTGATTTGAGCTGTTGTGGTAGCATATGAAACCTCATGAAGTAATTTTGATATGGTTTGGGCTTATGTCTGAAAGCTTGATCTGTTGGACTTTATCAAGTTTTCTTTTCTTTGACATCATCAAAATTTGTTCAAGTAGTCTCAAGAGGTTAATTGTTCTTATTTAGACTCGGGAGACTTAATTACAGCCTTTGAATGATTGGTTATGGCTAACTTGAAACCATCTACCTCATTCTCTACATTTGTTGATGGGTGTAATTCTATTTGTTTATTATCATCTGCTTCCGAATGGGTTATTGATTCTGGTGCTTCGGATCATATAACGGGTAATTATAATCTGCTCTCGAACTTTAGTAAAGATCGATCTTCCGATAAGATCATCGTTGCTAATGGATCTACTTCTCAAGTGATTGGGTCTGGAACAGTTCAACTTTCTCAATCTATATCATTATCCTCGGTATTAGGCCTACCTAAGTTCACATTTAACCTGATATCAGTCAGTAAAATTACCCGTGGATTGAACTGCAGTGTATCCTTTTATCCTGATCATTGCATCTTTCGGGATCTTAAAACAAAGCAAATCATTGGTAGAGGACGAGAATCTGGTGGACTTTATATATTTGAACCTCAAGAGTTGAAATCACAAGCAGGCCTGGTATCATTATCTCCTCTTGAATTACATTGTCGTTTAGGGCATCCATCACTCCAGAATCCAAAGAAGTTACATCCTCAGTTTTCACATTTGTCATCTTTAAATTGTGACTCATGTCAATTTGCTAAACATCATCGCATGCATTTAAGCCCGAGAGTAAATAAAAGAGCTGCATCTCCATTTGAATTGGTTCACTTAGATGTATGGGGTCCCTGTCCCATCACTTCTAAAACTGGATTCAAGTATTTTGTGACTTTTGTGGATGACTTTTCCCGGGTTACTTGGCTATATTTGATGAAGAATCGATCTGAAGTATTTACTCATTTATGTTCCTTTGTGGCTGAAATTAAAACGCAATTTGACATCTTGGTGAAAACTTTGCGTAGCGACAATGCAAAGGAATATACCTCTGAAACTTTTCAGGCATACATGCGTCAGCAAGGTATTCTTCATGAATCTTCATGTGTAGATACTCCAGCCCAGAACGGCGTTGCTGAACGAAAGAACCGCCACCTTCTTGAAGTGGCTCGTGCACTACTATTTCAGATGACAGTCCCGAAACCATTTTGGGCAGATGCAGTCGTTACTGCGTGTTTTCTAATCAACCGTATGCCATCAGCAGTTCTGCATTGTGAGATCCCAATGTCGGTTCTTTTTCCAAAACAACGCTTGTTCCCAATTGAACCAAAGATATTTGGTTGTAGTTGTTTTGTTCGAGACACTCGACCTCACGTTAGTAAATTAGATCCAAAGTCTCTCAAATGTGTTTTTCTTGGATATTCTCGTCTTCAGAAAGGTTATAGATGTTTCTCTCCTGACCTCAATCATTACATTGTTTCACGAGATGTCACCTTTGTAGAGGAAATGCCTTTCTTCTCGGTATCTACTTGTCTTGATCGTGAAAGCAATGATGATTTGCTGATCTATTCTATGCCGATTCCGAATTCGACTGTCGACTCCCCAGTTCCAACTACCTCAGAAGAGTCTTCAGAACTGTCTTCAGAACAATCTTCGGAACCAATACGACTGCCGGTGATTCATGTATATAGTAGGCAACGCCGACCTACTTCTGATCCATCTATGGTTCCCCCTGTGGCTCCAAGTGCTAGTCATGCCCCCACTTTGTCTTCAGACATTCCAGATATTGATGTTCCAACATTTGACTCGTCATCCAACAGTGACTCAGATATAGGTGGAGACTTTCCTCCTCGTTCATCATCTCAAGAACCTGATCATGATGTTCCTATTGCTCTTCGAAAGGGAAAACGTTCGTGCACTTATCCAGTTGATTCTTATGTATCTTATGCTAAGTTGTCTCCAGCGTCTCGATCATTGGTTGCTTCGTTAGACTCCATATCCACCCCTAGAACTGTTGGAGAGGCTTAAGCTCATCCGGGTTGGCGAAATGCTATGATCGAAGAAATGATTGCTCTTGAGCACAATAATACGTGGACTTTAGTACCGTTACCGGCGAGTAAGAAGGCAATTGGTTGTAAGTGGGTGTTCAATGTAAAGGTTAATCCAGATGGATCGGTTGCTAGATTAAAAGCTCGGTTGGTTGCAAAAGAATATGCCCAAACCTATGGGGTTGATTATTCAGAGACATTTTCTCCTGTTGCTAAATTATCATCTATTCGTTTGTTCATATCTCTGGCTGCAACTTACAATTGGCCCCTTCATCAGTTAGATGTGAAAAATGCCTTCTTGCACGGTGATTTACTTGAAGAAGTCTATATGGAGCAACCACCCGGGTTTGTTGCTCAGGGGGAGTGTGGTAAAGTATGCAAATTACGAAAGTCTTTGTATGGTCTAAAGCAATCTCCTCGTGCGTGGTTTGGACGATTTAGTACAACAGTTACCAAGTTTGGTCTACATAGAAGCGCATATGACCACTAAGTGTTCTTTGCTTCATCCAATTCAGGATGTATATTGTTAGTTGTATACGTTGATGATATAGTTGTTACCGGGAGTGATGAAAATGGAATCAAGAAATTGAAAGACTTCCTTGCATCTCAGTTCCAGACTAAGGATCTTGGTCATTTGAAGTATTTCCTGGGAATCGAAGTATCTCGGACTCACAAAGGGATTTGTTTGTCACAACGCAAGTATTGTTTAGACATCCTCACTGATTCGGGTATGATAAGGTGAAACCCTGTGAGGCACCTATGATTCCAAATGTGAAGTTGAAAGCAGATGATGGTGACCTTCTTGAAAATCCTGAGAAGTATAGAAGAGTTGTGGGAAAGCTCAACTATCTGACAATCACTCGCCCTGACATTGCTTTTCCCGTAAGTGTAGTGAGTCAATTCATGTCATCCCCGAGAACCTCACATTGGGATGCCGTTTGTCATATTTTGAAGTATCTGAAAGGGGCTCCTGGTTATGGCATCAAATATCAAATCATGTTCATCACATCATAGAAGGGTTTACTGATGCTGACTATGGTGGAGACCCTACCAACAGACGATCTACCACAAGCTATTGTGTTTTCGTTAGAGGGAATCTAGTGTCTTGGAGAAGTAAGAAGCAAAATGTTGTATCAAGATCAAGTGCTGAATCTGAATATCGTGCTATGGCTCAAACTACATGTGAACTTGTATGGTTGCGTAATCTTCTTGATGAAATTGGGTTTCCTCAGTCAAAACCAATGAATTTATGGTGTGATAACGAGGCTGCTATTCATATTGCCAACAACCCAGTATTTCATGAGAGAACTAAGCATATTGAAGTGGATTGTCATTTCACTCGGGAAAAGATAGAAGGTGGAACGATTATGTCTCATGTGAAAACGGGAAGTCAGCTTGCTGATGGATTCACAAAAGCCTTACCAGGAAATAGAGTTAATTACATTTGTAACAAGCTGGGCATGATAAATATCTATGCTCCAGCTTGAGGGGGAGTGTTAGAGTTAGTATTATTTAGTTAAACTATCTTTGTAAAGTCAGATAGTTTATATCAGTTTATGGGCCTTGTGGGCCTTGGCAGGCTTAGGGTTTCACATGTATATATTTAGTATAGTTGTCTTTATTCAAGTAAGATAGAATTAGTAATACAAGTTCAGATTCTCTTGTCTCATCTGTTTACAAAGAGTTAAAGATAGAGAACTAATCCCCAAATCCTTTTGGTTATTCAATTGTCCATGGATATATAAAAATAAACAATTTTTTCTTTAAGATTTATACTGGATTTTGAATGTAATGTCACTTTGCTACGAGGACTTGGTTTTATCTTGCATTCTATCCTTTGAACTCTTAGATTTTCTAGGTCTGCCACTTAGAGACATTGGTTTGTTTGTTTTCTTTCCTGCCAGAAAATAGGCCTGCATAGCCGGAAATGTTTGTCTAGCATCACATTTTCTAACATACTTTTTCTGTAGTTCACAATGAATCAATGCAATAACCATAAAGCAGAAAAAATTTGCTTAACTATATTCTTATAGCTTAACTCAAGCCTGGTTTCTTTTTAACCCCTACCCAGTTTCATCTTTCTCTATTATTCAAGGAAATACAACAGGGATCTCTTACATTTGTTTATTGTTCCTACACCTTCACATTGTATGCTAATATTATAGTCATTCAAAAGTAAAGATTAGAAGTGATCAGTATTCAAATTTACGATCTCAAGTATTAATTAGCATTCCAGAAAAGAAGGGATGTGGATGACCTTTTCTTTTACCAGTGAATATTCGCACAAGAAAAAGTATATACGACCAATTATAAACCCACCTGGGTAGAAACTCTGTAATTATTGATAGGTTTGGAGGACGGGTAACAGCACCCATAAAAAGCACAACATTCGGATGGCGCAATCTCTGCATAATGCGCACCTGTGAGCAGAAGAAAGACTTCAATTTAATTCTTGAAACCAGCATTAGTCCTACACTATCAGGCTGGTAACTTGAACCATGAGTCAATATCCTCCAATATAACAAGGTAACTACTTCAACAAACAAGTGTGCATATATACACAGAGACTATTATATATTTTCAGAATATTAACCAAATCTAAACAAAAATAGCCCTAGAATAATTACCTATCAGGACTAAGATTATTTAGCTATTTAGTGAGGGTGTGTGGTAAGAAATGATGATTTTGAAGTTCTTGTGATCTTGAGACCAATTTACTTCATTGACCTTATTCTGACTTCAGAAGTCAATCCCTACAGGTTCATTTCATAATGTAATCTTAAAAGCACATTACTTACTTCTCTCCTGAACTCTGCTAAAGCAGCACCTGAGAAATCCTGATCAAGGAACTTCTTCACTGCCACTTCCTGTTAAGAAGGCAGCACCAATTGATTAAGCAACATAGTAGCCTCTGTAAAGAGAATGGCACATGTGTCTATGCATTTATCAAAAAATCTAAATTTAACAGTCAGAAAGAAAATCGTTCAGAAATAAATGTGTAGTAGATCATTGAGAAACTTCTCCCTCACTACCACAGAATTCTTTTCAGTAAGAAGACAACATAAACTTACTGTGCCATTCCAATCAGCATGATAAACCTCACCATATGAACCTGCATATGGAAGTTAATGCAAAGTATAAGAAAAGGGAAACTAAATGAGAGGTAAGCAATGAAATGAAGAAGAATACAATATAATATAGAGTCAAAATCGTTTATAATGTTTGGTTATTTACCTAGTCCGATTCTTTCACCAATAACCAGATCTTCCCAGGGAATTTCACAATCACCAACATCATCTATTACAGGATCGATCTGAGGTGGAAAAGATTCAGCCGATGAGCTTTCTGGTCGCATCAATTTCGGGTTGTTAGGATTGACTCGATATTCTGAGGTTTTTCTAATATCTTGTTGCCCACCGATTGCGTTATTTTCGTTCACTTTTTCCTGGTCCAACCTGTTATTTCTGGGGAACGCATTGCTGTTATTACCTACCACTTCCAAAGATAATCTATAGTTTTTCCATTCAGCCCATGCAGCTTCAGACTCAGCTGCATTTGAAGAAGCCGTCTCCTCATTTCCTTTCGGAGTCGCACTAAAATTATCAGAATGTATTTTTCCTGGTGCAGCAGAGCTGGTGGAAGCTGGTGGTGTAAAAAAATTATTAGTTTCACGCTGGTTTTCCAGTGAGATGCCAGCTTCAATATAATCATTTTCCTTTTTCCTGGGCACCTCATTGATAGCATGACGATTTTTCCACATTTGTGGTACTGGAGGTCGACCAGAAACTTGATTCGTTTTCATCCTCCGAAGCTCCTCATTATTATTATTATTACTATTATCAAGAGCATTACCCTGCATCAAAGCCTTCCCTGATCCTTTAATCTGGAATGGATTGAGCTCTGTGAAAAGATTTTTATTGTCTTCCATGGTGTTCTGAGTATATGGAACTATATTAACATTCATTCTTAAGCCACCACTAACTGCATTTGGCCCCCGACCCCCTTTATACAAAGAACTGCCAATTGCTGATGAGGGAATATGATCTAATTGACTAGAAGGCAGCACTCTTTTACCTGCTGATGATAAACCAATACCAGTGTCACTTGTGTTTGTCATTGATATTAAAGGTTCTTTCCATTCCACACCCATACCATTTATCACTTCAATGTTCTGACCATTAACATTTTTCATAGAAAGACCAAATTCTTTAGATGACTGAAAATTTGGATTTTTGCTGGATTTTGGCATGTATGGTTTCAAGGAAGAATCCTTAGAGCTGAAAACATCCGCAGGTATAAGTGTTCCAGGGGCTGCCATCAGATCGACCAGAAACTCACTGAAGGTAAGGGAAGATATTTAGAAGCAGGAATAAATCATTATTATGCACAGAGTAACAATCAACCACATTTTAGCAAAGAGATACAAATAGCATGGAAACACAATAAAAACAATACAATGTAAATAGACACATAAAAATGTGCCATCTACAGATTGTAAGTTAACCACAATTAATAAGAGCTAATTTTTGCAGCGAGCCACGTATGCACAAGAATGCCTCTCCATTTCAGACGAGTTATGAACGTTTTCTTTTTTTCATAATAGCAGACACATATAAATCTATCTAAACTAGTAACAGACTTATGTCATTAAAAAATTAAGCTTTTAAGAAACTTATTTACCCCCTCATGCCCCACAAAATCCAGTTTAAGAAATAGAGCAACCAAGAATAAAAACCTTTGCACTATAATATGAGCACTAATTCACTGAACTTGTGTAGAATGCTAAAATTGTCACAAATGTTAAGTTGGATCAGCTGTGTAATGGTTTCAAGTGACCTCTGTATCATCAACCAAGTATGGTAACATGGTAGAAAACGTAAATCAAATAGCAAGTAAAAAGGTATCTGCCGATGATGATATCAACATGATAATATTATGATAGAACTATAAAAGAAATCAAAGAAAAATGCTTTACTTGCTAACATAGATGTTTCAGTAACTAAAATAGATATATACTTGGATTATGTATATTCTAGACAAAAAAAATTTCAATAAATGTCTGATATCATATAGAGAAAATAATAAACATGGTGTAAGAGAGTATGCACTACTGTTACAATATGATGAAACTAGTGCATTTAAATGACGGGTCCTAAGTGCTGACTGTCATGGCATCCATGTTTAGGGATTTTAAAATGTTAGACAGAAAAAGTAGAATCTCAAATACATATATTAATAGAGAGATAGGATATGTAGTAGGACTATATGTTAGTATGTTACCTATCATCATCCAACTTGATAATGTTGACTGCATCATCTTCAACACCAGTATAGTGACTACCCTTGACAAGCCTACAGGTTATTCCAACACTTTCAGCCAGTACCTGCAGTTTATCAAGATAAAAGATATGATAAACTTCAATGCTATCCTATGCCCATATAACGATGGCGGGCCAAAAGTGAATAGAAATAACATCGGCAGGGAGAGCTCAGTTAGCAAGGGTGTAGAATCACATGCGGAGCATAAGCATATTATATTATGGACATTGTAGCAGTGTAGTTTACAAATAAAGACAAGAAACCCTGTGATATCACAGCAAATTGGCCGCAATTGACAGTATATTGTGGAAAATTATAGTAGTTAAGATTATTGCAACTGAAAGCTAGTATGCTATAGTTTAAGAACAATTTTATTTCTGTTTTCTATAATTATGGGAAAGATTCTTCTTCTCCATTCATCTTACATCTTGACTAGCATGTGCTCAGGTCACAACCTGAAGAAAAATTAATCCTACGTAGCAGAACATATGCTTTTCCCTACTTGAAGCAACAAAGTAAAAATGGTAGTCTTTCCATTCCACACCCATACCATAATCGGCAGTGATATTATCTTACATAGCAATGCACAAGACAAAATGACAAAAGCAAATAAAAATGAAAAAAATAAAGTAACTCAAATGCATATCCTTTGGAGTGTGTACTACTTAGTGGCTATGGTTCCACCAAATAAAATAGCCAACCTACATGGAACTGAATCCAAATAATCTTTGGATTAAAGACAAAAGAATAAAAATGCAGCTAACCTTGAAAAGTAAAGCACGATGACGTGACAGCCCAACTCTTAAAGATCCAATAGGGTATATACTGGTATGGAGAGATGTCCTCAACTCTGTGCTTCTTTCAATCCATCTTGCCAGAATAATATTAGCATCCTGCACTGGTCCACCCATGTGTTCTGTCACAAGTTCAGCAAGCCTCTGCACTAGAAGATTGACCTCGGCAGGAGGGCAGTCCAATGCAATACAGTGTGCTATCTGCAACAGCTCTTCTAGAGCAGGGTCAACTGTTCTGTTCACTAAAACAGCTTCAAAACTTGAATTACCAGGGTCTGTTTCAAGATCTGACAGCGAAGGCATTTTCCCTTGAGATGTCATTTCTGAATGACCATATAAATCATAGAAACCATCTACTACTTTCTCCTCATAATCAAGGAGACCATAATCCTAGCAAACCCAAAAAAGAAGCATTACAATCTTTGTAGAGAACATTAAAATGAACTATATCACTTCATTTTAACCATGTTTGCAAAATTTGAAAATAGAGATATGCTAAATAGAGGGAGATTCCTTTTTCCAATAAAAAGTGCACCGAACAGATTCGGGTACCTCTGGAGAAAACAGACAGTATACCATAGGAGCCAGAAGAGACCAAACAGAATGAGATTAATATGAACTGACTAGAGGATAACACATCCTAACAAGGTAACTATTAAAATAAATCTTCTTACATCCCTTAAAATTTGACTTTAGACAACCCTAATGAATATGGTTCAAATTAGTTGTTTTATCTGTTCTTTCTTCTCTGTATAGTTATTGTCCTTTAATGTGCACTAACATAGAATAGCTTACAAGAAGAAGCATGTTAATATCACTACCAATCGCTGCAGTAGAGGGGATGGTAGTAGCATCAGGCCGAAGTAAGTGAATGTGTTCAGGAAGGGAATAGAAGAAACAACCTATACACAATGAAGATTTGAGGCGTTATATTTATGACCTATTTTTACATGGGAACAGGTTAAAGATTTTGAATCGAAAAAGCACAGTTGTCAGGAATTGACTGTATGATGTCTAACATTTAACCACACAAGGACAGTGGGCAGTCTTTAAATTAAAACTGTTGTCTCATACTACACTTCAGCTTGAATATTCCAGGGTTGGCATTAGAAACTGGATAAATAAATGCAGCAAAAATACTAGAAAAAAAAACTCGCCCAATTTGTTTCTCATTGTCTAGGAAACCCTTAAAGAGGCTAATCAGAACTTGTTTTGGATATCCTATCAGTGAAGGAAAATGATTCTTCTATCAATCCTAATATCCTATATTCCTATGTGTGTCTAAGAGTGTTATGCAAGTATGCAACACAGTCATGCAGATCAATACAAATGAAGATTGAAAGTGAAAAGGTTGAACTATATACTTCTGTGAGTGAAAATGTATAACATACTGAAACGAATTATTTGTTTATTGTTTTTGAACATGGTGTTTTATATGGAGTGATTTATAAGGAAAACATAGGAAATTGGAAATTAAAGAGCTTGCACCGAATTTTTTTTATAGACAGATATGTCACAAGTGAAGAAAAGAAAGGAGAGAAAATTTCAGAGGTAGAAGGAACAGTGAAAAACATAAGTAGAAACTACAAGAACTATAAGAAGACCATAACATAGCTAGGCAGATGTATTTCTGTTCTTTCCTACCATTAGTTAAAGAATTCACAAAGTCAAACTAGGTATCCTAACAAGCCCTTAACTGCTGTTGACAACTTTGGCAACATATACATTAGGTTGTTCTGATCCTTTACGAGTCATCTATTTTTTTATAGCTGATCAAGATAAGATGGTTCTTGCACACTCTCACGCTGATAATCCATGCACCTCCACTTTCAGGGGAATAGCCGAATAGAAAAACAATGTTCGACACTTTGACTAACATCATGGTTTGTGATGCCTCATACACATCTCATGCATCATCCAATGAGTTGTGGCTCACTAGACATCTAATCTATAAGTAACAGCCCTGCTCTAAACTCAAGTCTTCTGCATCTATAATAACTTCAATCCTATAATTATATAAACAACCCACTCTAAAGTTACCAAGATTACCCCAACCTTAACACCTAAATCCCACAATCACCAGAGATTCACTCATGTCACTGTGATAACATATAACTAAACATATATTATCTCAGAGCCCTGCCATTATCATGTCAGAAGGTTACATTGATCTTCCATGTTAATAGAATTCATCAATTCTCATAGATTCAAATTCATCATATAAGACATACTACACATTACTATAGACCACTTCTCAACCGGACTGATGATTGGAATAAAGAGATAACTACGCAAATAAAAAATCACCTAGATGAAATCGACTAAATGGTTCTGTAACACCTAAATAACTGAGACTCACTATATACTCTAACATCCTTCTTATCTCAACTATACCTTATTTCCTATTTCAATTTTCAAATACCCATTTGTCGTGTATGAATAATGACACCTCACTTACGGGCGTTTCATCATTTCAGGAAAGACTGTTCCAATAACCTGTTTCAATCCTATAAATGGTGAAGTTCTCCCATGCTAGTAACCTGTTACTTCCAATGTTACTGTGCAGATTAACCTAAGATAAGAATATACATGTTTATAATTCTTTGACCAGAACTCAGAAGGATATATAAGAAAAAGTAATTGAAGTACATCGACTAGCCAAACAAAGATTACATGATTTTTTAACTTGGCAATGAAAAAGATGTCCATCGTATGAGTAAAAGACATTGAACTCACCCAGTACTGCTGAGACAGCTTATTAGCTGCTGCATCACCTCTATCTGGCACATGATTATTACTCGAATGTTGCCCTAAACTCAACAACTTCGCCGCACGGATCTGATCACTATCAGAATCCCCTCGCGACTCAGAATTTGACACACTTAAAGCTAGGGCTAGCTGAACCTGATACTCCTCTTCTGACGAATAGTAATCCTGTTGCGGACGCGTCGTCACACTGACAGTGGGAGACGTCGAAGGAGGACTTACGGCAGCAGATGGGGACTGGACAGAGGTTTGACCGGCGGAAGACGAAGATGTCCGATGGTCTGCGGCGGTAGTGGTGGTAGAACAAGACGACGATGAAGAAGATGAAGATGATGATGTTGGATCGTTAGATGATCGATTAGGATCGTGATTGCTACCTATGTGAAGCTTCTTGAAGATGTTCTTCATGCCCTTCTTCCTCTCCATTAGTTGAATTCTTGGTTCAGAAGCAATTCGGGAACAGCGAGGGAAAACTTCAGAGAGACGAGGAGGATTTACTAGTGATTTCTATGTTGAATCTTGACCGTTGATTACTCGAGAAAAACACAAGGAAATGATGAAGGAATCGTAGTGATGATATATAGGAAAGGAAAGGAAGCAGAAATTGGTTACGCGTATTTCCGTATCTTCGTCTGTACCTTCCATCTACATTTCAACTATTTGATTTGTGTTTCACATATTTTCTGTTTTATTGTATTTAATGTCTTTTAATTATTTCAAAATTATGACTTTAAGTTCTTTAACTATTATAAAGTTGGTATATAGAAATTGAATTAATAAAGAATCATGTGTTAAACAAAGAACCTTATTGGATCATCAAAATTAATAGATGCGATTTAACGATGGTAAAACTGTAATTATGATGTATTATATAGGAATAAAAGGGCAAACATGGAAAATCCTCCCTCCAACAACCTACGATTTAAAAAAAAACCCTAAAAACTTTAAATTGTCATAACTTTTTAAGTTTTATGAATTTAAACAAAAAAATTATACCAATCTTTTAGTTTTTTAATCCTCTTTCAAACAAGATCACTCTTCCCATATTTTTCTAAATATTTTTTGAACATGAAATTTTTGTTTGCATTTTGGGCAGTATGTAGTGTTTTGTACGGATTTTGTATTTTGGGTTTGAATGTGTAATTTTGCATTTTAGACTGCATTTTCATTGAATCATGTTGGATTTACATTTTGCATTTTCATAATTTTTGCATTTTGGAAACATCTAGATGACCTGCATGTTTATATTTTGAGTTTTTCGTTTTTTGCATTTTGCATTTAGAATGAACCAGCTCAAAATACAAACTTTGCATTTCAAAAAAAAAGTTTCAGAAATATATCAAGTCTGGTCTTGTTTGAAAGAGGACGAAAAACTAAATCTAACAATATACTTTTTTTGCAAAAAATCTTAAAAATGAATAAGTTATGATCATTTAAAGTTGAGTGGGGTTTTTTTAATTTATAAAGTTGATTTTTTCTTTTTTTTTTGTTATTTTCCAATTTTGTCCTTAATCAAAGTGTCACGTGTCATTACCAGGATGGTTCTTTAAGTTCTATGTTTAAGGGATGTTCTATATATAACCCCACCTGTATTTTAGAACCTATTTTGTTGTGAATTTGTTGCTTCCTATCCGATTATTATTTGTTAATAAGTCATTAATGTATATTAATAAGCCATTAAGATTATTAAATGGTATCAGAGCCATGTGCTCTTAGTTGTTCTTCATCAATCAACTTATCCTGATTATATTATTAGAAGATTTATGAAGTCTAATATCTGTCTTAGTAAACAAATAATTTTATTAATAGATATGATTTTACAGAATATTAAATCTCTTAATGATTTCAAAATAATAACGTTAGAAGATCTATTATTGTCAGTGTTAGTCATTATTATTGGTTGGATTAGCGTAAGAGGCGCAGCAAGGTCTGTAAGACGCCCAGACGGACCACAACAATAAAACACTGTAGGTATTCTTCGTTATCCATTTAAAAATCATTAGAAGAATTTAATTTCTTTCGAATCATAATATTTTTAAAATTACAATATACAATTACAGATAAAATGATGAATTTATTTTCTAAGAAAATAAATCTTGATAAAGAGAATAATGAAGAAACTAATTTACATATGAATTCTACGAAAATTCATATTTCTGATATTGAACAAAATTTATCAAATTGGACTATTCCAAAATAAGATTTTAATACTATATACAAAATTGGAACTTTTGACTTTTTACATGGGTATTCAATTAAAGCATCTGAACAAACTGTATCTATTAATAAAGAATATGATCATTTATATCTATTATCCAAAACTGCTATAATTCAACATAGAACTAAATATAAGTATCTTCATGTTGGCTTAGTACAAGTAGCAGTTAAACAATTATTTAGATTAGGAATAGATGCGCCAGTTCTATTAATATTAAGAGATGCTAGACATACTAATTTTCAAAATTCAATATTAGCTATGACAGAAACTAATATTTCAAATGGCCCTATATATTTCAATTGTTACCCAAACTTTTCAGTAGGATTATTTGACCCAAATATTCTTGATACTTTAGTTTTAACAATCAAAACAAAAAATTTAGAGTTTAAAGAAGAAACAAAGGCTATTGCTATTATATATAGAATTTGTTATAAGACTATGACTTCAACAATAGAACCAAGAACTAGAATAGCTAGTCCAAAAAATGAAACTATAATTTTCGAATCTAACCCACAACAAACTAAAGTTCAATACCAAAACGCCTCAAATGGAATGAAATAACTCAATCTTGTAATTGGAATCTACAAGATATTAATATACCTAAAACCATATGAGAATCTAGTAGAATATCTAGTGTTATAAAACACGAAGATGGTTCTGTAGAAGTAAGCTTTGAAAATACACAAACTATTCCTTCAAGATTATCTACAGGTTCAATTAGTAGTACTATTGATTTAAAAAATCCTTCTATTAAAAAATCAAAATCCTTAAGATATGTAGATTTTAATAAAAATATTCCACAACCCATTTATAATGAAGATAAACAAAGTGAATCTGAAGGATATAGTCCAACTCGGTCAGATTTTATAACAGAAATTAATAACTTCAAAAATCAAATATGAGCTTATATTCAGAAAAACTTAAAATAGAAATAAAGGATACAATTTCTAGGATCAAGCAAGTTAATCAAAACATAAAGATATTAAATCACGAAATTATGACTAGAGAAAATGTATTTAGTAGATTAACCCATATTTGGGTTCTAAACATACAAAATAATGCTCATACATCATTAATTAAAAGACTCGAGTACTTATAAAACCAAGTTCACTAAAATGAGTTTGTATTCAAAAAATCTTAAAAGACAAATAAAAGAAAATTTATATAGACTAAAACAACTTAATGGTGATATAGAATGGCTCGAACTTGAAATCGTAAAAGAAATCAGAGCTAACCAAATAAACTTTGATAACTCGTCACTTTACTTT
The DNA here is from genome assembly GCA_947179395.2 of Pulicaria dysenterica. Taxonomy (NCBI): domain Eukaryota; kingdom Viridiplantae; phylum Streptophyta; class Magnoliopsida; order Asterales; family Asteraceae; genus Pulicaria; species Pulicaria dysenterica. The sequence continues at coordinate 53,106,627 of OX359293.1, forward strand.
GATAACTCACCACTTTTTGAAAGTCTTATTATACATCATGATCTTCGTAAGTATTTAATTAAAATAATTGAATACTTGAAAAGACAAATCCATTAGTTAAAAATGACTGAATCATACATAAACATGGATTATCTTAAAAATGAATTTTATGCAAACCATAATAGAGAAAAAATAGAATATTACTATAATACTATTAATGATAGTAAAAAGGAACTTATACATCAACTAGCTTGGAGAAATTATATAAACCAAAATAATGTTCATTTAACATTTTTTGAATGGTATGAAATGTATTGCAAACAAAATAATATTCCAAACCCTTTTTTAAATGTCTACGAATCTCAAAAAATTACTCAAGAATATACAGACTTAAGCACAGATGAAAAAATAACAGTTATTCATCCTCCAAAAGCCCGCTTATTAATACAAAACAAGTTTCTAGCCACTCGATATATCATAACTAATGAAAAAATAACTAAAGATGAACTAACCAAACAAATTGTAAATCAAAATAATTATACTAATGAGATTCTTAATACTATGAGTCAGCAACTTAATAGAATTGAAAGTAATAAAAATGCTAAAACTGACAATAACAATACTATTACTAAGGATAATAATACAATAAAATATTACGAAGAAAACCCCATCTTCACACCTCAACAAATAGATCCAACAATAAATTTAGGATTTAATAAAAAATTAGTTAATGAATTAGAGAAGAAATTAAGTGAGATAAAAATTAATGTTATTAATCAGGTCACAGATTCTGAAGAAGAATCTACAGACAATGATATCAAAATATCTCAACTTCAAGATCAATTTTTAAATAATGTCAATAAGCTTAGAAATACAACCACAAAAACATATAATAGACCAACCACTTTTAATTATTATCAAAGACCAAGCTTTCCAGATATACAATATGAAGAAAGAGAATATGCTTTACAAAGAAGTGCATATGATGGTACATCCGTTTATGAATGGAATATAGACGGATTATCTGAACATCAAATTTTAAATACGGTTCAAGAAATGAATATGACTGCTAATGCTTATTCAATAAAAGGAAATAATCAACGAAAAATAGCCGAGTTATTAACCTCTGGCTTTACTGAAATTCTAAAAGGCTGGTGGGATTCATATGTTACTAGTGAAGAAATAAATTATATACTTAATGCCAAAAAGATAGTCATAAAACAAGAAAATAACGAAGCTATTACTACTCAAGAAGATGACATTATTCCAACTCTTATTTATGCAATAATAAAAAATTACATAGGAGACCCAACCTTACTTCAAGAAAAAAGTGCAGAAATATTACTCAACTTAACTTGTAGAAAACTTCAAGACTTTAGATGATATAAATATATGTTTTTAACAAAGGTTATGTTAAGAACAGATTGTAAAGAATCATACTGGAAAGAAAGATTTATTACAGGATTACCTAATCTGTTTGCTGAAAAAATTAGAAATAACTTAAGAGAAAAATATAATAATCAAATTTCTTATAAAGATCTTACCTATGAAGAAATTATTAGTCATGTTAATAAAGAAGGATTATCCATATGCTAAGTTTTAAGATTAAAAGATAAACTTAAAAAAGAAAGAATTACTAGCAAAAATGAATTAGGAGACTTTTGTCAACAATATGGTTATCAACCAATTACTAAACCCGCTTCTTCTAAATGTAAGAAACAATTTTATAAAAGACGTTTTTCTAATAAAAAATATGTTTTAAAACCAAGTAAAACAGAAGGGTATAATAAGAAGAAAAATTATAAAAAATATAATAATAAAAGGAAAGATTATAAAGGAAATCAAAAAGATATTATTATTTGTTATAAATGTGGAAAAACGGGACATATGGCAAAAAACTGCTATGTTAAAAAAACTATAAATGAATTAGACGTCTCAGATCAGTTAAAAATCCAAATAAGTAAATTATTTTTAAATGATTATGAAAGTTCAGAATCAAGTATATCTGATTATAATGATAATGATTTAAAAGTTTTACAAAATTATTCGACAGATGAAACAGATTATGAATCAGAATGTGAATGTATAGGAAATTGCACTTGCAATATTGTAAATGTTATTACAGACAAAGATAGAGATTTTTTAGAACTAATAGATAAAATTCAAGATAAAACTATAAAAACTCAATTAATAGATAAATTCATTAATTATGATAAAGATGAACAAACAACAACAACAACAACAAATTATAACAACAACTCTTTTAATCTTCAAGAAATTTTACGAAAGATTTTCAAAACCAAAAACCACAGTTACAATTCAAGACCTACAAGAAGAATTAAAAATTGTAAAAACAGATATAAGATTAATAAAAGAAAGATTAACAAAAATAGAAAAAGGAAAATAAATTAATGAAGAAAATAATACGCATAATATTAATAAAATCAATAACAAAATAAATCAAAATAAAATTCCAAAAATTATATCATACCAAAGATCGAATACTTATATAAATCTTTGTATAGCAAATGAATTCAGAATAACAGTTTTAGCATTAATGGATAGTGGTGCAGATATAAATTGCATCCAACAAGGAATTATTCCAACCAAGTATTATGAAAAAACCACTAATCGAGCTGCTACTGCTGATGAATCTTCTTTAAACATCAAATACAAAGTTACAAATGTTCATATATGTAACAATGATTATTGTTATAAAACTTCTCTTGTTCTTTCAAAAAATTTAACTTCTACTATAATATTAGGAACACCATTTATTAATCAACTTTATCCTATTACAATCGACGAAAATGGAATTAGTACTAAAGTTTTAGACAAAGAAATAGTTTTCAAATTTACTAAGCCAATTGTCTTTACATAATTAAATAACCTGAATAATAAAATTAATCAAGAAAAATATTTAATAAATGAAATCAGTATATTAAAGATTCCTAATCAGATACAAGAAAAAATTACTCAAAACAAAATTAGACAATTAAAAGAAAATTTTGAAAAAAATGTTTGCTCTAATATCTCAAATGCTTTCTGGGATAGAAAGCAACATATTGTTAGACTACCTTATATAAAAACTTTTAATAAAAAAGATATACCTTCAAAATCAAGAGCTATTCATATGTCTTCTGAGTTACAAGAATATTATAAAAAAGAAATTCAAGACTTATTAAATAAAAAACTTATAAGAACATCTAAATCCCCTTGGTCTTGTTCAGCTTTTTATGTTATGAATGCTGCTGAGCTTGAGAGAGGATCCCCCAGATTAGTAATCAATTACAAACCTTTAAACAAAGTTTTAGAATGGATAAGATACCCAATACCAAATAAAAGAGATTTATTAAAAAATTCCACGATTCAAACATCTTTTCAAAGTTCGACATGAAATCTGGATTTTGGCAAATACAAATTCATGAACAAGATAAATACAAAACTGGTTTTAATGTTCCCTTTGGACATTATGAATGGAATGTTATGCCTTTTGGGCTTAAAAACGCTCCTTCAGAATTTTAAAATATCATGAATGACATCATTATTCCTATAAGTAACTTTGCTATTGTGTATATAGACGATGTTTTAATCTTTTCAAAATCTATTGATCAACATTTTAAACATTTAAATATATTTTATGACTTAATTAATAAAAATGGATTAGTTGTATCTGCCTAAAAAATGAGTCTGTTTCAAACACAAATTAGATTTTTAGGACATGAAATTATTAATGGAACTATTAGACTAATCCAAAGAAGCTTAGAATTTGCTAATAAATTCCCTGACGAAATCAAAGAGAAAATACAACTTCAAAGATTTTTAGGATGTTTAAATTATGTTCATGATTTCTTCCAAAACTTAGGAACGATATGTAAACCCCTATATAAAAGACTCAAAAAGAACCCTGAGCCTTGGACTCAAGAACACACAAATATTTTCAAACAAATTAAACAAAAAATTAAATATTTACCATGTTTAAATATTCCTCAGCCTAATGCTAAAATTATAGTTGAAACAGATGCTAGTGATCTAGGATTTGGTGAAATACTTAAACAAAAAATTAATGATCAAGCAAAAGAAGAATTAGTAAGATATTTTTCAGGTGCTTGGAATGATACCCAAAAAATTTATTCAACTGTTAAAAAGGAATTTTTAAGTATTGTTTTATGTATTAATAAATTTGAAGATGATTTATACATGTAATGTTGGGGATATAACAATATTGTTGGGGAGATAGCAATATCAAACCTAAAATCAAACCTGTCTATTAAGTAAAATAGGATTTGATGTTAACAAAACCATATATTCAGTTTTGGACTTAGATTGATGAAAAACATGTGTTGTTTTTTCATCTTAGACTTAAAGAATTTCTAAGTAAGAAATGTCAGCTGACGAATCATAGTGTCAGCTGAACACTAAGTATCAGCCAAAGGACCAGCTTCAGGAAGATCAGCTGAGAAGAAAAGACAAGTCAAGAAGCATCAGCTGAGGATCTACAATAGATCAGCTGATAGTCCAAAATCATCAGCTGAGGAAAATTTCAAGATCAGCTGAGCAATCAAGGATCAGTTGACACAATCACATTGATCAGCTGATGCCTCCCATCTGTTAGATAAGGTATTTACTACTTATCCAATCTTTCCTTCATAAGTTGATCATACTCAAACGATTAGCTGAGCCCTTGGGATCAGCTGACAGTTTAGTTTGATCAGTTTGTTAGCTATACCTTGATTTGTATTATTAGCTGAGCATTTCGATCAGCTGAGCAAATCTAGTCAGCTGAGTCTTTCACATTTATCCTTAGCTGAGCAAATTTACATTTGCAGTTCAGTGTCTGTTAGCTGAGTCATTATTCTATTTCTCAGTTAATAACTTTTCTATGTAATATTTTCTTTAGTCAAAGGCAGAACATGTATTGTTCTTATTATGCCTTAGATCTTTCTTTGTAAAAGTACTTAGCACTTTTTGTATCTGCAAAGAAACAAAAAGGATAGATCTTTATCCCCTGGAAAAGGAGAAAGATACTTTTGAAGAGAAGATCTCGAAGATATGATGTTAAGTATGGCTGGCAACTCCATACTTGGTAAAGTCAAATCTTCAGAAAGCATGGTGTTGATTAAAGCACAAGCATGGAAGGAGAAGTTTACTTTCTCAAGATATAAATGTAGTATTTAATAATATAATAATAGATAGTGGGTACACTCATTACTGAAAAGTATGTTCACTTTACACACTTTGTGTATAAAGTAAACTTACTTTTCACCCACTAACTTTATCTATTATAATACTATTAAACCAAGTACCTTTGTCTCCTTCTTCTCTTCATCAACCCGGACACACCTTGCTTATATATACTCATGCATGGAAACATGCTAAGTATGCGAATAGATAGTTGAATACTGAAATCTCATTTGTTGAGAACTAGAAGAGTTAGCATTTTATTTTCAGTATAACAAACTTGTTCATGTGTTGAACATCTTAGACATAAGTTGTTTAAGATTAGCTAAGTCTATGTGTTAGACTAATTTAGTTGCCACCTTTTATTGAACTTAGATTTTCCGCATCTAGTTAATGTAATTCTTGATTCATATCAATAAGAATTATATAAAAGTAAATCGTGTGTCTCTTAAATTTTAAATTGCTAAAGTTTGTATTCAACCCCCCCCCCCCTTCTACAAACATTTGTTGTTGTAGTATCCATTCGGGACCAACATGTAACCATTTTTATTAAGAGTCGATTGTCAATCTGCAAAACCAATTTTAGAAAATGATATTAAAAATATTATTTCTAAACAAACTTTTGCAAGATGGCAAGCCTTGTTTAGCAACTTTGATTTTCAAATTGAATTTATCAAAGGAAAAAACAACTCTTTACCAGATTTCTTATCAAGAGAATTCCTACAGGGCAAATGACGTCTCAAAATTCTACTTAAAATTCTACTCATACAAATGATCAAAAGAAAAAAATGGTTCTTTCCCCATTCAAAAGCCAAAAACCTCCTCCTGTTCCTATTCAAAACAAATTGTCCCCAATCACTCCCCCTTCAAAGAAATCATCTTACTCATCATTAGTCAAAACACCTATCACAATTCCAGGATCATCAAGTTCTTCAATTATCAAACCTACAACTACTATTTCTCCATTTCAACAAAAAATGAGTCCTTCTCCTTCAAAACCTACAGCCAGCTCATATATAAACAATCCAAATTTTCAAATCGTTAAAATATTGGAAGACTATGAGTTGCAATTACATGCAAAAAGTTTTCTTACTTTAACAGATTTTCTCTTCCCAAAAGATTCATTTATTATTGGAGATATTCATAAAACAAGGGAGTACTATCAAGAAATATTAATAGATACTGGATCTATTAAAGTCATTCATACCTATAAATCTTCTCTGATAGAGTACATCAAAGCCAAGATATTCCATATTATGACTATTCAAGAGTGGAGAGCTCGACCATACACTAACAAAACCTTATCAAATTTTCCACAATATCTTTCATATAATTATTATGATTATCAAGATGCTTGGTTCAACTTTCTATATCTAAGAAGTTTTACTCATTCATGGTTCATCTTCTTTGATAAGAATTTTAATGGTTCCTGTAACACCAGTTTTCACGCGCTTAAAATTTGGGAAAAGTTAAGTTTTTCAACTTATATTATAAAAGCCAACAGCGGAAGTAACCAACATTTTTAACAAAAGATAATATTGTTTAACTGACTTGGCAATGTATAAAGTACAACACCATAAACCAAGTCCCAAAAATACTACCGCGTGTTACCCAACTAGACTGACGACTACCGACCATCGGATCACAGATATATACAACGAGCAGTGTTCCGCAAAAGGTATGTACAACAACTACCAACATGTCCCCGCCTCACGTAGGCCAACAACTACGCACCTTTCAGGCACCGTTAGCTACAACTAGCTAGTGAGCACATATTTACACATAAGCATCAATAAGCAGGTTATCCCAACCACGAGACAGCACATAAGGCTATCCTAACACATAGCGTCGCGCCAACGAGTCAGTACAATACCGTCTCGTCAGTACATCCACCGACTTGTCTCCCTTACGAAGAGCGTTGAACTCTCTTTCCATCTTCTCCATATCATAATCCGTACAATACCATCTCGTCACCTTTTCAGCAAACTGTCATGGCAGCAACAACCTCTTTACTCAACGTCTCTTTCACAGAATCCCACCAGAACAAAGCGCTACCCTTCAACATCCGTACCGCGTACTTGACACGATACTCAGGCTCACAATCACAAGAGTCAAACACCTGGTCGGTCTCTCGGAGCCACCGTACGGTATCTGAAGGACCGTCACCACCCTCAAACTCCTTCGGACCGCAAGAGCGAAACTTCTTATACGAACACTTTTTCTGCTTTTGACCTTGCATTGCCGCTAACAACAGCTCCTAGTAAGTCGGAGCTCTTCCTCCAGACATACAATACGCGCTGCCTGATCTGGATCTTGCCTTAGTGGCTCGTCATTATGCGGGGCCGATCCTTCCTCAGCTTCGGGAGGAACACTCGAAGCTTCATCCTCCATGCGCTTAAGAGCCTCTTCTGTATTAACTCGTCGCTCAGCCATTCTATGTCAACTTACTACATACACGGAAACAACGTTTAGTACTCTACTCTTTCAACAACTACTAACGCTACAAGTTAGTTTTCAACATGCAACTACCACATAACGTTCATACTCAACCCCAAATACCCAACTAGGAACACTTAACGATGGTCGGGCTCGAGCTTGAGATTGAATACTCCTACGAGTACCTAATTCCTCAAACTTAAGCTCTGATACCTAATTGTAACATCGGTTTTCACGCGCTTAAAATTTGGGAAAATTTAAGTTTTTCAACTTATATTATAAAAGCCAACAGCGGAAGTAACCAACATTTTTAACAAAAGATAATATTGTTTAACTGACTTGGCAATGTATAAAGTACAACACCATAAACCAAGTCCCAAAAATACTACCACGTGTTACCCAACAAGACTGACGACTACCGACCATCGGATCACAGATATATACAACGAGCAGTGTTCCGCAAAAGGTATGTACAACAACTACCAACATGTCCCCTCCTCACGTAGGCCAACAACTACGCACCTGCAAAAAGGGAAAATTTAGGCACCGTTAGCTACAACTAGCTAGTGAGCACAGATTTACACATAAGCATCAATAAGCAGGTTATCCCAACCACGGGACAGCACATAAGGCTATCCTAACCCATAGCGTCGCGCCAACGAGTCAGTAAGAATCATATCTCGCAGGGTGGGAAACTCCGCTCAACGATTCAAACTGGGGACCATCAGCTACAACTATCCGTAATGGTGGGGGAGCGAAGAGCAGTCCGCTAAACGCGTTACAAAGCTCGAAGCTCATCAACACGGATCTCAACAGAATTTAAGATCCCAACTCACGTTAAGGAGCGGCGGTTTGCAAGACCACCCCGGCGTGCTGCACACCGAGTATCGTTAATCCCCGTTATTCCATCAAAGGGATCCAGCCTTCGGGAAGAAAGCCGACCTTAACCATGCCATCAACAGTCCGGACCAATACAACAAACAACAACAACCCGTAGCGGGTTCAACGATACGCATGTCATTCATAACCAACGTGTAAAGCAACTTAACATGGCAACAGTATATAACAACATGGCATAACATACCTCATATACGCACATGTGCGATATCGACAACATATTCCAATAAACAACAGACAACGCTACTTACCGAGACTCATGGGAAACCGGTACTCACCTCGAGATTACAGGAGGCAGATATGAATTCGGTAATCCCAGGAGCACACGGAATCGTCTGAATCACCTAACACATCATGTGTAGGTTCAGTCAACGTCTAAAAGTACTATCATTGTTTCTACGCAAACGTACAACAAACAACAAGCAACAAACAATCTGGAACAGTTCCTACGGCCGCAGAGAATGTGTCCTACGGCCGCATGACACCTTCCAAACACCTCCTACGGCCGTAGGAGTATATCTTATGCCCGCCAGAGTTCCGTTCCAAGAAACCATACCCTACAGCCGTAAGGACCATACCCTACGCCCGTAGGAGTGATTCATTGGGTACCAACGGTCGTAGGTTATGTACCTACGCCCGTAGGCTTCTTTCCTTCACCCGTTGGTGGTAAACCATACAAAATGCATTACTACGGCCGAAGAGAACCCTGCCTACGGCCGCAGTGACTATGACAACCCCCTACGGCCGCAGGGACTATTTCCTGCGCCCGTAGGAACTTCTGTTACAGCAGGTTTCGTCACTATTCAGACTCAGACCTGCAACTCGACGTTTTTGACCTTCTTATCGACTTAAAACATGTTCATACTACTTTTACATTGCAAACAACATCACTACAACATATATACGTGATTTCTTTACTTCCAAACTCTCTAGGTTGATCAATTCAACCTTCAATCTACCAACTCATACCCAAAACCTTACAAGTGGGTTTCATGTCAAGAATACTTACAATTTCAGTTGATTAATCACAACAAGAACACCATATCAGATTGCTTCTCCTTGATTTCTCTTTCAAATCTCCAAAATCACAAGTATGTTTGTATGTAGAAGCTTACGTAGATATGTATGTGTTTTGTAGGTGTACTTGTGTGTGTTTTTAGTCAAGGCAGGGGATAAGAATCCCCCTTAAACCGACCTAAGTGGGTTTAATACCCCACGAGGGTATTTCGTTCTCCAATTCAACTTAAAACACGACTTAGGTTTATCCGTTTCAACTAACGGAGATATTTTCGGAATCATTATCTGAAACCGTTCAACAAATTACCGACTATATCTATTAACAACACATTTCTAGCTTTAGCCACACAACCACGTGTACTAACAAATAACAACAATTAATCAACAAAACAACTTAAACAACTTGTTTAACGTCAATGTACAACTATACAAACATAAGTGTTGGGAAAATGATCTCATCAGTTAAGATTTGATGAGACAAAGTTAAGTTTGTAAGATGTGTTCTACATACAACTTAAACAGAATTATGAAGCTTAGTCAGACTGAGTACTTATTGTGATTCAAACTGAGTATAAGATGAGTGTAAGCTGTACATATGTTTGGTCAGCTTAGACTATATCTTAGTAAGATTATCAATATGTTTGATAAGCTGTGTGCGTAAACTAAGATATACATATTGAGTTTCAGCTTGATGAGTTTCAAGCTGAGCGACTCAGCGTAAAGACTGAGTCAGCTCAATAGAGTTGCTAAATATGTTTTGGTTAACTCTTTGGACTTCTAAGGATGAGTTAATAATTATACATGTTAGTCCATGTTTGTTTTCGAGTGTGTTCTCGAAGAACTCAGCTTGATGATTTTCAAGCTGAGTAACTCTGTCCGACTAAAGAAGTCAGTTTAAAGATAATTTAAATGTGTTTTAAATTTATCTTTTATCTCTCTATATCTATGGCAAGGATAAGAAGATTCCAGAATCAAGATTGAAGATTGAAGACCCAAGATAAGAAGATTCAAGATTCAAGATTCCGAGTTATCCGATAGTTAGTTAGCAAATTAGGATTAGTCCAGTTTGTTAGGAACCGTAACAACATGATTATAAATACTTATCTCCTGATAAGTTTAGAGGTACGACTACGACTCAATACGACTACAGAGCCAAAAAAATTCACCTCGTCGTATGTGTTATGATTCTTGAATCACTGTTTGTAAGTTCAACGTGATCAAGAAATTCACAGAATGCCAACTTGTTCGTGTGTTCGAATATTCACATTTGTTGTGAAGTTGGTAAGTAATCATAAGTTGATTGAATCTGTGATAAAAATCCTGTTTAGAGAGTCGTCAGTATCTATAATCATAAGTTGATTATAGATAGCTAAGTTTGAAAGTTTGAGAGATTTACATTAGGTGTTTACATATCAAGAGTTGCTTACTTGATAGTTATTGTAATCATCTTCTTATTCAAAGCATTGTAATCATCTTCTTAATGAATGCATTCGATTGATTGTGGTTTGATTTACTGTGTGTAACACTTTTATTTGATTTGTTCAATTTCCGCAGAAAGTGTATTCAACCCCCCTTATACACACCTGTTGCTTGTTGTTATTCTCACCAAGGGACCAACAACTGGTATCAGAGCAGGCTGAACGATTTCATAAGTTGAAAGTTCAAGATTCTGAGAAAGTTTACAATGTCTACAAGCAACAATTCTTCAAACTTTCCACAGATGTCTGTCAAAGGATGTCCCATATTTGATGGATCTGACTATCCTATGTGGAAGTTTAGAGCCATGCTGTTTCTCAAGTCCATTGACAATCGTATGTCCGATGTCATTATCAAAGGACCGATAATCCCCAAGATCTCTGCTGTTGTCAGTAATACGTCAGCTGATAAAACAGACAAGAGTGAAAAAGAGGTAAAGAAGCCTGTTGCATCCTGGACGGATGAAGATTGAAAACTCTACAATCTGGATGACAAGGCTAAAAGTGTTCTGGCAAATTCCCTTACTAACGAGATCTTGCACACAGTGACTGGGTGTCAATCTGCAAAAGAGATCTGGGATACTCTAAGTGTTACATATGAGGGCACAAATCTGGTCAAACAGCAAAAGAAGAACCATCTGAACAGATCATATGAAAACTTTTTTTCAAAGAAGAATGAAACCTTGGCTGATGTGTTTACAAGGTTTCATTGCTTGATAAATGACCTGCTAAGTGTAGGCATTAAGAAGGATGAAACTGAACTCGTGCTGAAGTTTCTGGATGTGTTACCAGAAAGGTTCAATGAAGTGACCACAACACTGAGGGCTGGAGGAACATTGCATTTGTATAACCTGCAGTCCATTTATGGGTTCTTGCTAAATCATGAACAGATCACTGAACACAAAAGAACTTCTCAACAATAACTCAAGGAGTCTTTGGATAAAACTGAAGTTGCATTGGTTGCACAGAAAAAGAAGAAAAGTTCCAAGGCACTAGTTGTTGAATCTGAGGCTGAGTCAGAATCTCAAGCTGACCACTCAGACTCAGACTCAAGTGATACTGATGATGTTCAGACTATCACTGAGCAGATGGCAATGCTAGCCAGACGATTGAGAAGAGCTCAACGAGGAAGAGGAAGATCTGACAGGGGCAAAGGAAAGAGTTCCTTTGATCCCAAGAATGCTGTGTGCTTCAATTGTCAGAAGAAGGGACATATTGCTACTGAGTGCAGATCAAAGAAGGTGGAATCAACATCATTTGTTGATAAGAATGCTTACAGAGCTGATAAATACAAGAAGAAATATACTCAGCTCAAGAAAGGAAAGCCTGAAGACAAACCCAGTGCAAAAGGACTATATGCTGAAACCTGGGATACAGAATCATCTACCTCAGATGATGATGTATGTCTGATGGCTCAAGAAGATGAAGAGTTTGAAATTGACGAAGTTGATTATGGTCTGTCCGAGTCAACTTTTGAAGCTGACATGAAGGAAGCTGAGGAAAACAGCAAACTCAGTGATTGGGATCTTGCTTCCATGTATAAGGTTAGTAATTTCAACTCTTACACCGACGAAGAAAAGGGTCTTGCTTTTGATTATCTGCTGAATGATTTCAAGACCATCCTTAAGTCTCAAAATGACCGTAAAGGAGAGATAGCTAAACTGAAGAATGAGATTAAGGAAAATAAATCTCTCATTGATGTTGGTAAGAAAGCACAATGTGATCTGGAATGCCAAAGACACATTAACAAACATCTAAGTGAAGAACTTCAGGAAGCTAAAGACAAAGCTGACCAACTTCAAAAGGTCACTGAGTCTTGGTGTAAGTCATCAAAGCTTGCTGAAAAGTGCATAAACCAACAAATACCTAAACATGTAAAGGCTGTACTTGGAGGTGACTATCAAACAACAGCTTATGTAGCTGATGATGAGATAGCAAGTACAGACTCTAAGGAGGATAGACTACTGACTGAGTCTCAGAAGTCAGCTTCAAAGAAGAAACATGGTCAAAACCTTAAATACAATATGTTTGTAAAGGCTAAAGATCATGGAGAAGAGTGCTCAACATCCAAACAGCATGGTAAGTCTGTGCTGGACAGATTAAGCACTCAGCATATTCAAAGAACTTCAGTAATAGAAAGGCTTAATCCAAATCCTTTCAAAAGACAACATTCTCTATCTGGCTCGGAGAGAAGTTACAAGAATAGGAAGCCCACTGTAAGTCAGAGGTCAAAGTACAACAATGGTAAGTCCAAAGTTGTAGATCTTGGTAAGCCCAAGAAGATCAACAGTGGTAAGTCTAAGCCTGTTGAAACTGGTGAGTCCAGTAGTCATGACAAAGGTAAGTCCAAGGTCATGGAAAAGAAGGTTGTTAGTCAAACTTCTAATCAAAAGGATAACAAACAAAGACCTGACAAAGGTAAGTCCAAAGTCAGTGATCATCATGTGAATCAACTTGCAAAGAAAGTTGAAAAGTTATCCACCACATATAATCCTAAGACTGAGAGCAAGTTCTCACAAGGATTATTAGATACTCTACCTCCTGTAATCATTGGAAGAAGGAGATGCTACAAGTGCAGAAGTAGAGGTCATGAGGCTAAGGACTGTGATGCAGAAATCTCAAAGCCTGAACAAGAACAAGCTGATCAGCCTATACAGGACTCAGCTCCTGCTCAAGCTGAACAGTCAGTTCAACAAGATGGAGATGCTAAGTGCTCCTCATCTGAACCCACCAAGAAGTGGGTTCCCAAACAAAATTAATGTGTTTAGTTTTCATATCATGTGAAGGGTTCAAGTAAATGGTACTTGGATAGTGGATGCTCAAGGCACAAGACCGGGTGGAAAGGACTTCTTAGTGATTTCCAAGAAGATGAAGGTCCTAAAGTAACGTTTGAAGACAACTTCCATGGAAGAACTAAAGGCTATGGGAATATGCAAGCTGGCAAGGTCACTTTCCAGAGAGTTGCATATGTCAAAGGTCTCAAATACAACCTGATTAGTATCAGTCAATTGTGTGATGAAGATAATATAGTTACGTTTAGGAAGAAAGCATGAACAATCTATAATGCTAAGGGAAAGCCTGTATTAATAGCTAAAAGAGAAAGAGATGTGTATCTACTTGATCTTAATTATGCTAATCCCTATAATGAAACCTGCTTGTATTCCCATTCTGTTCCTAAGCTGAGTTGGTTATGGCATAAACGTTTATCTCATCTAAACTTTACAAATATAAATATGTTGTCCAATAAAGAGTTAGTCTCTGGATTACCAAAGATCACATTTGTCAAAGACAAATTGTGCTCAGCTTGTGAACAAGGGAAACACCATAAAGGGTCCTTTAAATCAAAGCAAAATTTTTCAATAACAGACCCATTGCATATGTTGCATATGGATTTGTTTGGACCCATAAGTACTCCAAGCCTAATTGGCAAGAAGTACACACTGGTGATAGTAGATGAGTTCTCACGATTCACCTGGGTAATATTCCTTAAAGCCAAAAGTGAGGCTGCCCTGGAGATAATCAGTTTTATCAAACAGGAAGAGTTGTAGAAAGGTTTGTCTGTAAAGCAACTCAGAAGTGATCATGAGACTGAGTTCAGAAACTCAACCCTTGAGAGCTTCTGTGAACAAAAAGGAATATTACAAATTTTTCATCTGTCAGAACTCCACAACAAAATGGAGTTGCTGAAAGGAGAAATAGAACCCTAATTGAGGCTGCTAGAACAATGCTATGTGAGGCAGGATTGAAACTCTATTTCTGGGATGAAGCTTTTAGTACAGCCTGCTATACCCAGAATAGGTCAATCATTGTCAAAAGACATGGAAAGACTTCATATGAGATGTATAAGTCTAGAAAGCCCAATATAGGTTATTTCCATATCTTTGGTTCAAAAAGCTATGTGCTGAATCAAAAAGATAAGCTCCATAAGTTGGAACCTAAAGCTGATCTTGGAATATTCGTTGGTTATTCCTCAATCTCCAAGTCTTATAGAATATATAATACAAGGAGAAAGGCCATAGAAGAATCAATTCATGTCTCATTTGATGAAGACAGTTTTGATCAAGCTGATAAAAGTCAAGCTGACTTGGTCAGTCTGAGTGAGCTTGAAAGGCCTAAGGGAACCAACTCATCAAATCCTATGTATGTCATAGGAGATGATAGTGATGATGATGTGTGTTCATCAAAGAAATCATCACAAACTCCAAGGAATTCTCAAGCTGAGAAAGATGATGAGTTCATCAACCCCTTTGGAGCTGAAGTCACTCAGACTGAAGATCTTAGTGATCAACAGTTTATTGACAATGCTGCTGTTGAGACTGAGGAGATAAGTTCACCTCAGGGCTCTCAACACCACTCAGATCCAGAACCAGACTCTCCTACTACAACATTCAAATTCCTCAAAGATCATCCTCAAGACCAGATCATTGGAAATGTCCAAAAAAAGGTTATGACCAGATCCAAGGCTACAACCAATTATGCTGCTTACTTTGGATTCCTATCTCAAATGGAACCAAAGAAGACTGAAGAAGCCTTAGAGGATGAGGATTGGATTGATGCTATGCAAGAAGAATTAAATGAGTTTGAGAGAAACAAAGTCTGGAATCTTGTCCCTGCCCCCAAAGATCATACAGTTATAGGCACTAAGTGGGTCTATAGAAACAAAATGGACAAGGATGGAGTGATAGTTAGGAACAAAGCCAGGCTGGTAGCACAAGGGTATAAACAAGAAGAAGGAATCGATTATGATGAGACATTTGCCCCTGTTGCTAGAATTGAAGCCATAAGGCTGTTCTTAGCTTATGCAGCATATAAAGACTTCAAAGTATATCAAATGGATGTGAATAGTGCTTTCCTAAATGGAAAACTACAGGAGGAAGCCTATGTGAAACAACCTTCTGGCTTTGTAAGTTTAAAGTTTCCACATCATGTCTATAAGTTAGACAAGGCTTTGTATGGTCTTAAACAAGCTCCCAGAGCTTGGTATGATACTCTGTCCACTTATCTACTATCAATGGACTTCACCAGTGGTAGTATAGATAAGACACTCTTTATTAGAAAAAGTAAAGGACAGGTGATTCTTGTACAAATCTATGTGGATGACATTATCTTTGGCTTTACCAATGAATCTCTGTGTGAGTGGTTTTCAAAAATAATGTCACAAAAGTACAAGATGAGTATGATGGGTGAGATGACTTACTTCCTAGGTCTACAAATTCAACAAAAGCCTGATGGAATATTCATCAATCAAAGCAAGTATGTTCTTGATTTGATAAAGAAATATGGTTTTGATTCAAGTTCAACCATGAAAACACCCATGTCACCAGCTGTCAAGCTGAGTAAAGACTCAGATGGTAAGTTTGTGTGTCAGTCTACCTATAGAGGTATGATAGGTTCATTGCTCTATTTGACAGCTAGTAGACCTGATATCATGTTTGCTACATGTGTTTGTGCAAGATATCAGGCTGATCCTAAAGAATCACATCTTCAAGCTGAGAAAAGGATCTTTAGGTACCTTAAAGGTACACCAAATCTAGGTCTTTGGTATCCAAAGGACTCTGGATTTTAGTTAGTTGGTTTTTCAGATGCTGACTATGCTGGGTGCAAGTTAGACAGAAAATCAACTACTAGAGGATGTCAAACGCTTGGAGGGAAGTTAGTCAGTTGGACTAGTAAGAAACAGAACTCAGTGGTTACCTCAACTGCTGAAGCTGAATATGTTGCAGCAGGAAGCTGTTGTGCTCAAATCCTGTGGATGATGTTGGATCGTATCACACAAGAACAACAATTTGTTTAAACCAAAAGTTCACAGATCTTGAAACAAAACTTCCGTATATTAATCTGATATAATTTGTTCATAAAGTTTACAATCTGTTTGTACATACATATTTATAGAGAAATAAGTCGGTCTCCGGACGGTGGCGGTTACTAACCTCGTCGGCGGTTTTATAGACAGTGGTTGACGGCGGCAGTAGGCCGGCGTCATTAGTGGGGGCTGTTACATCTTTAATAACAATAATAATACATTTAACATAAGTATTTACATAACCTAAGTCTAGATAATATAACATGAGCGGGATTAATCTTTCATTCTCCCCCTTAATCTCGATCATGTTGTAGCAGGTCTTTGATTCCCGGCAGTTGTCTCATAATGCCAAACCGCATCCTTGCTAATGGCTTTGTAAGTATATCTGCACGTTGTTGATCTCCACTTATGTGCTCGACAACTATATCATCTTGTTTAACGCATTCTCTGATGAAATGATACTTTGTATCTATGTGTTTACTGCGTCCATGAAATACTGGGTTCTTCATTAAAGCGATTGCTGACTTGTTATCCACATATATAGTAACTCTTTGTTCTTGAGTGTCAGTAATCTTGCTGAGTAGTCTTTTCAGCCATAGTGCTTGTGTTGCTGCTGCTGTAGCTGCAATAAACTCTGATTCACAAGAAGATAATGCAACTGTTCCTTGCTTCTGGGTATTCCAGCTTATTGGTGAGTCTCCAAAGTAGAAAATGATGCCTGTTGTGCCTTTTCCTTCTTGGGTATTGACTCCATAGCTGCTATCACTGTAACCCTTGATCTTGTTATCTTCTTCGTGCTTGTAGATTATTCCATAATCTTTTGTTCCTTTAATGTATCGTAGAACTTGTCTTATGGCTTTCAAGTGTTGTTCATGTGGCTCTTGCATAAAACGACTAAGTAACCCTACTGAGTAACTTAAGTCCGGTCTTGTATGCAATAAGTATCGTAGACATCCAATTAAACTTCGATATTCGGTGGTGTCACATACTTCCCTTCTCCTATCTTTGTAAGTTTAGTACCCGGTTCCATAGGTATCTTTGCTTCATTGCAATCTAGCATACCCGTATCTCTGAGTATCTTGTTTGCATATCCAGTTTGCTTAATCGATATTTCATTTCGATTTTGTGTGACTTCAATCCCAAGGTAATAGGTAAGAAGTCCTAGATCACTCATCTCAAACTGTTTCTTCATCTGATCTTTGAATATATTTATTTCTTCTCTTGGTGTACCGGTTACTATCAACTCGTCTACATAAACTCCAATGAGTAGTTTTGATGATGACTTGGTTATTGTATAGACTGCTTGTTCCAATGCACACTTCTTGAAACCAAGTGTCTTTAAAGTATTGTTAAGTTTAGTGTACCATGCTCTTGGTGCTTGTTTCAAGCCATATAGAGCTTTTATTAGCTTGTACACTTTGTCTTCATGTCCCTTTTGTATGAAGCTTTCTGGTTGTGCAACATACACTTCCTCCATTAATTCACCATGTAAAAATGCTGATTTTACATCAAGATGGTGTACCTCCCATCTGTTGTGTGCTGCTAAGGCTAGCATAAGTCGTATTGTCTCAATACGTGCTACTGGTGCAAATACTTCATCGAAATCTATTCCATGTTGTTGAATGTATCCTTTTGCTACCAATCTTGCCTTGTATTTGGAAATCTTTCCACTTGCATCTCTCTTGATCTTGAACACCCACTTTAAACCAATTGCCTCATCTAAAGACATGGTATTCAAGTCCGCATATTGTTCTATAGAAGCAACAATTTGAAGAAATCTATCTGGTACGGCATTTAGCAATTTCCGTACAAGTATAGAATCTTCGTAGGTTAATCCTAAACTTGCTGCTCTATTAACAATATTTGTCAACTTTGAAGTAAATGAATCAATGGATTCATTTTCTTTCATCTGCAACATCTCAAATTCTGATTTGAGTGTTTGCAGTCTAGCTTGCTGGACACTATTTACACCTACGTGTCTTGCCCGCAAAGCTTCCCAAACTGCCTTTGCAGTTTTATATTTTGATATAAGCAATAATTGATCTTCGGGAAGTGATTGGTATATATATGCAATAGCTGTTTTATCCTTTTTAATATCAACCTCAGTTGATAAATTTGGATCAATCATTTCCCATAGTCCATTTGCTTCTAGAATGACTTGCATTCTAATTGCCCATGTTGTGTAATTTGTTGACTTCAACATTGGGCATTGGAAGTGAGTTGTCAATCCCACTTCTTTAATTTTGGAAGCATCACCTTTATTTACATCAGTATCAGTCATTTTTAAAACTTTAAAAAATATAACCCTTTTAAAACTTTATTTGTTTACAAAACACAATATTAATAAAAGTTATATTATAACTTCATAAAACACTTGCCCCTTTTTTATTAAAAAAAAACCCGTGGGTTCTACCCACTGTTTTGTTAAAATGGTTAAAAAAAATTTAAAACTTAAAAGATTTCTGTTAAGTATTTAAATTTAACAAACAAAAATCTTTTCTATTTAAAGAAATCGGTGGACAATGATCCACAGTAATTAAAACAAATCAGATTGTTTTCTTTTTTTGAATAAAAACTTTAACCAGAAAATTTTGGGCCTTTGTTTTATTTGATAAAAAAATTTACGTGGGCTGTAGTTTAAAAAAAAATTGTTTTGCTTTTGTTTTATCTACGGTGGGGTGCTTATCCAAAATTAAAAATAAAGAAAATAAGGTACTATGATTTAATACCCCTTTGAAGTCCGATGTGATGAATGCTTTTCACGTACGCCTTCTGCCAAAAGCAATCGATGGTTTGGACTTCCAATGCACCGTCTCTTTGGTGGTTCTTTGTGCCGGTTGTCTTCTCCGGTTGAATAATAGTTTTTTCTTCCTATCTTTCTCCACTCCTCACGGTGGTCACCCCTCTGTTCTTCACTGAACCAGGGTGTTCCCCTTACTCGCCGCCTCAACAGTCCCTTGAACGGGTTTTTACTGCACGGTGGCTAGGGTTTTCTCGGAAAAACTTCAATGTTTTCTCCGTTCGATCGTTGCCTTTTTTAATTTAACGATCGTTGTGCCGGTGTTGTTACCGTTTGTGATGTGATGAACTCGGTAACACTTTTATACTCCGATGGTCGTTTCCGGTTGTCTTCTCCGGTTTGCTCCTCGGTTCCGGCCACGGTAAGTTTCACGGTTACGGGTGCCGTGGTGGTAGTCTTTTCGATGGCCGCCGCTGGTATCCTACCCTCTGATAAAGAAATCGAACCCAACTTTTCTGGTCGGTGTTCTTACCGTTTCTTTATCTCCGTCTGTTTCTGGATTTGCCCCTTTGGTTTAATGGTATATGATGAATCTTTGGTTTAAACAACCAAAGCCCTGATACCAATTGGATCGTATCACACAAGAACAACAATTTGTTTAAACCAAAAGTTCACAGATCTTGAAACAAAACTTCCGTATATTAATCTGATATAATTTGTTCATCAAGTTTACAATCTGTTTGTACATACATATTTATAGAGAAATAAGTCGGTCTCCGGACGGTGGCGGTTACTAACGTCGTCGGCGGTTTTATAGACAGTGGTTGACGGCGGCAGTAGGCCGGCGTCATTAGTGGGGTCTGTTACATCTTTAATAACAATAATAATACATTTAACATAAGTATTTACATAACCTAAGTCTAGATAATATAACATGAGCGGGATTAATCTTTCAGATGCAGCATCAGCTTCAAGACTTTGGCATGAGTTTAAAGAAAACTCCTATCTTCTGTGATAACCAAAGTGCAATAGCCATCACTTACAATCCAATCTTCCACTCACTAACCAAGCACATTGAAATTAGACATCACTTCATTAGGGACATCGTGGAAAAAGGTAAAGTTGAAATTAAATTTATTTCCACTGATGACCAATTAGCAGATATTTTCACTAAACCCCTTGATGAAAAGAGGTTTATGTATCTGCTAAGTAAATTGGGTATGCTTAACCCCTAGCTAAGTGTCTAGAATCTGAGTTTTTCAGTTTGACAAAGACTAAGTGTCTTAAGCTGAGTGCACAGTTTATAAATAAGTTTTCATAACTTGTAATACCTGTCAAGCTGAATGATGAGTTCACATGTTTGGTGAGTTCCAAACATATTTTAACTACTTAGTGTAGTTATTATATAGTTTGAGTGAGTCTCAAACATAACTGACTAAGTGTCATTGAGTCTGAGCTATGTGCTTCACTCAAGCTGAGTGATATGTTCACACGTTTGGTTGGTTCCAAACAAAGTTTTAAACTACTCAGTGTAGTTAGAAACAAGTTTGAGTCAGTCTCAAACAAAAAATGACTAAGTGTCATTAAATCTGAGCTGTGTGCTCTACTCAAGCAGAGTACCAAGCTCAAGCTGAGTGCTTGAATCAAGCTGTGTGCTTGAAATAAACTGGGTAATCAGTTTACTCAGTCTTGGTGTGTCCAAAACCATGTATTAATCACTAAGTGTTATTAATTCATGTGTATCTGTGTATTTGAGTCAGTCTCAAATCGAGTGTTATACTAATTCGGTATTGGTGTAATACAACAGTGTTAATAATATGTGTAAGTCACTAATATTATTTTACACTTGTATCCGTTGGAAGATGATGTGTTTCTACCCTCTAACTGTTACATCAAGCCGTAATTTTACCGGCGTAATGGATTAAAAAGGGATTCCAACGGTATTTTTTCTCTCTCCTCGGAAAGGTATATATAACGACCTTACCTACATTTTAGAGGTTTACGCTTAAACTTCTCATCTCTAAACCTCTCATCTGCTTATATACCTTTCAACAAATTTGCTAAGTGCAATTCTCTGTTCCATCGGGTTTGAAACCCTACCTCGCTCAGTGCGACGCTCATTGCTCAGTGCAAAGAAATCAGTTACTCAGTGTAATCTGCAATTTCAACGATGGAAGGAACCATTCTCATTCTCAGTGATCGAATGGTCAGGGGTGCTGAGTTAAAAAACAATGGATTACCGCTGATCAAAATCAACAATCAGCGTGCCTGTCTTGCTATTCCTCCAAGGAAACAGGGCAGAGGATATGAAATCTGGGTCGCCTACATCCGGAAATGCCCTTTAGCATTTGCCTTCACTGGAGCACCTGTTAACATCGCTCCACAACACCTTTTGGAGTTCTGGTACACATGCACCTTCAACAAGAACAGAGGAGAGATCACAGGCACTGTTCTCAATGGCGATAGAACAGTGGCCCTCACGGTTCAACGGCTAAGGGATGTTCTTCAAATCCCTGTTCAAGATGTGTTCGAGCCCACCGTGACTAGACAAGTGGCGAGGTCAGTTCTACCTCAGATGGGTCACCCTCAACCTGAAAGAGTGATTAAGAAGGCCACTTTCCCAACCAGCTGGGGCTTCATGGTTTCAACAGTGGTACGTTCACTGGGGACTAAAGTTGGTGGCTTGGACCAAGTTAACGAGTTCGAAATGCAGCTGTTGTACAACATGTTCTTCGATAGACGTATAGACTATGCACAGCTCATCTTCAACGAGCTCAAAGTCCAAGTAATGAAGACCACCAGGGACCTCCATGTGCCATTCATTAGGTACTTGCCCTTGGTGATTCAAGCTGAGTTGGGAGATCTCTATGAAGCTGGATGGGATGTGTTCCCTACCCTAACACTCAGCTCCAAGATGTTTAACAATGACATCTTCCCTGAGCAAGAGGGTCTGAGTGGTGTTGCTGAGGGAGTTTCATCTTCCAGTGGAGAAGAGGGATCACCTCAAGGGGGAGCTTCTCAGGCTGAGATCGATGTTCACGCTGAGTCCTTTGCTCAAGCTGAACCAGTGCAACATGGAGCTTCTTCTGGTAAGTCCTCTCCACTATCTCTTTCTTCTCATTTTTCTCCATCTACTTTTGGAGACAAGACTGCAGTAGACCCAACTCAGTCTAACCCATCTCCTTCACCTTCATTCCATTTACAATCCCACTCTGAAGCCACCCCTAGCTTGCCCACTGCTGCTAGGGAGAATATCCGAACCTATACACGTAAAACTGCCATAGGTGGTGCCACTCCTAAAGGCATCACTGGAGCTGAGATCAGATTGATCCCTCCACCGGCAGGAGTTGAGGGGGAGACGCCTACTCTTAAGGTGTCAACCTCGAGGCTCATTACTACCTAACAGCCTTATCCGGGTGTAGTGTCTACTCAGCCTATACTCTCCAGTGCCATGGGAGAACCCACTACTGTGCCTAAGCATAAACACTTAGGTAACATTGAATATATGACCAATCCCCAGGGTCAATCACCCCCTCCAAACCAATCAACCAACCACCAACTCATACACTTCACATTTCGAGCCCCATTACTTCTCTTCACTTCTCACACCCTATTGCACGACCTGTCAATGTTTCATCTTCAAACCAAGGTGATTCACAGGGTCCAGACTCTGGTGCAAATGAATTTGAAGGTAAACACCAACCTTTGGATGATGCACCCAAAGACTCTCCTCACACTGACACTGCCTCCTCAGGCATCCAGCAGCTGAAAGATTATGTTGCTGCTCAGTTTGGTTTTTCCATCTCAAGCAGAAGAAGCATAAACGTCAAATCTATCAAAGGCTTGAGAAGCTGACCATGGATGTTAAAGAGATTGCCTCTGCAGTTGCTGCACTCCAACAACAAAAGACTTCAACCCCTATTGATGATGACAAAAAGGGGGAGAAGGTTCAAGCTGATACTGAGGCTGAGCTAGTTCGAGCTCAAGCTGAAGCTCTACTAGTACTAGCTAAAGGAGCAGAGAGGAAGACTCAGGCTGAGGGGGAGTTAGAAATAAATAAAGAGGAACCTGCAGCTAAGAGACAAAAGGTAGAAGAATATGAACCTGAAGCTGACAGTGTTTCTGAAACTGAGGAAGAAACAGAAGAGGATAAAGCCACAAGGCTTATGATTGAAATGCTCGAACAGGAGGAAGCCAATGAGTTAGGTATTTCTCTTGAAGAGCTGAGAAAGAGAAAAGAGAAGGAAGTAAAAGACCAAGAAAAGGAAAAAGAAAGAAAAGCTTTGGCACAAGCTGAAGCTACATACACTGGTCTAAGACCTGATCTAATACCATACTCAGATGCAGAACTGCAGGAGTGTTACTTCAGAAGAAGCTTCAACGAAGAGATCAGAGGAATGAATCTGTGCAGAGTAAATGGAGCTGTCATTCTCACTTTTGAGCTTAGTGACAAATCAAAAGTGGGAATGGACCTGAGATACATTCACAGGATGGGTTACATTGAATGGCAAAGGATAATGATGATGCCTAGGAAGTTCAAAAGGAGTCAAATTAAACAAGAAATTCTATCTGAGGTCTCCAAGTTGATTGCTCGAGCTGAAGAACTGAGGTATGTTCCAGTTCCTGGTCTGCAGTGGGAAAATCTGTTCAGAATGCCTGAGGGTGTAGAATTCAAGGAAAATCAAAGTGTCAACACACCTATTCAAGGCTTTATGTTTAAGGATCAGGCAGGCAATCCTAGCTTTATCAAACTAAATGAAGTATGTTATCTGAAAGCTGAGGATGCCTTGAGAATTAGAAAGTGTTGTGGTGATGATGCTTCGAATCAACTAATGAAATACAGAATAAACAAGATCATCAGAGTACAACAGAAGGAACTCAGTGGAAATAAAGAAGCTGAAAAACTGTTAGATGAGATCAACAAGGAGATCAACATCTGGGAGCTTCTACATCCTGAGTTCATAAGATAAACTCAATAGATTAGTTCTATTGTAAATATTAGATTAGTTCTAATATTTTTGTAAGCACTTAGTGTGCATAATCTAAGTGATCAATCATTTTGTATTATGATTAGTTCAATTAATACAAGTACAAAGTTTGATATGTTCAACTGTGTTGTGATGTGTTCATAGTTATAAGTCTGATAAGTTCAGCAAAATGAATAACTGATAAGTTCTTATTCATTAATGTAATTGGTTGGTGTGTTAAACTAAAAGTTGGTGTGTTCCAATTTAAATTGATAAGTTCAATTAAAATGGATATGTTCAATAAATATTTGATCAGTTCAAATATAAAAATATTAATAAGTTTAATACTTAAGACATAATTATGTTAAACAAACTTACTAACTGTTTGATGGTTTTGTCATCATCAAATAGGGGGAGTTTGTTGGGAAAATGATCTCATCAGTTAAGATTTTATGAGACAAAGTTAAGTTTGTAAGATGTGTTCTACATACAACTTAAATAGAATTATGAAGCTTAGTCAGACTGAGCACTTATAGTGATTCAGACTGAGTATAAGCTGAGTGTAAGCTGTACATATGTTTGATCAACTTAGACTATATCTTAGTAAGATTATCAATATGTTTGATAAGTTGTGTGCGTAAGCTAAGATATACATATTGAGTTTCAGCTTGATGAGTTTCAAGCTGAGCGACTCAGCGTAAAGACTGAGTCAGCTCAATAGAGTTGCTAAATATGTTTTGGTTAACTCTTTAGACTTCTAAGGATGAGTTAATAATTATACATGTTAGTCCATGTTTGTTTTCGAGTGTGTTCTCGAAGAACTCAGCTTGATGAGTTTCAAGCTGAGTAACTCAGTCCGACTAAAGAAGTCAGTTTAAAGATAATTTAAATGTGTTTTAAATTTATCTTTTATCTCTCTATATCGACGGCAAGGATAAGAAGATTCCAGAATCAAGATTGAAGATTGAAGACTGAAGACTCAAGATAAGAAGATTCAAGATTCAAGATTCTGAGTTATCCGATAGTTAGTTAGCAAATTAGGATTAGTCCAGTTTGTTAGGAACCGTAGCAACAGGATTATAAATACTTATCTCCTGATAAGTTTAGAGGTACGACTACGACTCAGTACGACTACAGAGCCAAAAAAACTTCACCTCACCGTATGTGTTACGATTCTTGAATCACTGTTTGTAAGTTCAACGTGATCAAGAAATTCACAGAATGCCAACTTGTTCGTGTGTTCGAATATTCACATTTGTTGTGAAGTTGGTAAGTAATCATAAGTTGATTGAATCTGTGATAAAAATCCTGTTTAGAGAGTCGTCAGTATCTATAATCATAAGTTGATTATAGATAGCTAAGTTTGAAAGTTTGAGAGATTTACATTAGGTGTTTACATATCAAGAGTTGCTTACTTGATAGTTATTGTAATCATCTTCTTATTCAAAGCATTGTAATCATCTTCTTAATGAAAGCATTCGATTGATTGTGGTTTGATTTACTGTGTGTAACACTATTATTTTATTTGTTCAATTTCCGCAGAAAGTGTATTCAACCCCCCTTCTACACGCCTGTTGCTTGTTGTTATTCTCACCAAGGGACCAACAATAAGGTACAACTATTTACTACTAAGCCCTAAATTAGGGTGTTACAAATCTACCCCTTTAAGAAGATTCCGTCCTTGGAATCTGATTGTCCACAAACAAGTGAGGGTATCGAGCTCGCATGTCGTCTTCGGTCTCCCAGGTCATGTTTGAACCTAGGTTGTATTTCCACTTGACCAAAACCAGTTTTATCATCTTTCTGCGCAACTTCTTGATCTTCGAACCAAGTATTTCAACAGGCTCTTCAACTAGACGTTTTGAAGCGCCTACTTTCAACTATTGCAGAGGCAGAATCTGGTTCTCCTCCACTTTACACTTACGCAGATAACACACGTTGAACGTGTTATGAATTCCAGAAAGCTCTGGTGGCAACTCAAGCGACACCGTCTGGTCGTTAACCTTATGAAGGATTTTAAACGGACCAATATACCGCGGACTCAACTTACCATTCCGACCAAATCGAATAACACCTTTCCAAGGAGAGACTTTCAAGAATACTCAATCGCCCTCCTTGAATTCAACAGGTCTACGTTTTGGATCTGCGTATATCTTTTGTCTATCCCGCACGGCTTTCAACTTTTCACGAGCAACTTTCACTTTATCAGCTGTGAGCTGAACAATCTCGGGTCCGGCAAACTGCTTCTCACCGGGCTCGAGCCAACATGTTGGTTTGCGACAACGCCTCCCGTATAACATCTTATATGGAGGCATCCCGATACTAGAGTGATACGAGTTTTTGTAAGCAAACTCGATCAAAGGCAAGTGAGAATCCCACGCACCACCGAACTCGAGGACACATGCGTGAAGCATGTTCTCCAACGTCTGAATCGTTCTCTCTGACTGGCCATCTGTCTGCGGATGATACGCCGTGCTCAGGTGAATACGAGTACCAAGTTCATTCTGCAAACTCTGCAAAAAATGGGAAGCAAATCGTGCATCACGATCAGATACAATCGAACATGGCAAACCATGGCGTGATACCACTTCATCTACATACAACTTTGCTAGCTTTTCCAACGAAGTAGACTCGCTGATAGCTAGAAAATGAGCGCTCTTGGTCAACCGGTCGACAATGACCCAAATGGCATCATGGCCCCTGAGGGTTTTTGGCAACTTTGTCACAAAGTCCATCGTAATGTGATCCCACTTCCACTCAGGGATCTCAAGTTGCTGCAGATTACCATAAGGCTTCTGATATTCTGTCTTAACTTGCGCGCAGATTTGACATTTCTCTACGAAAGATGCAATGTCTATTTTCAAAGTAGGCCACCAATACAATACTTTCAAGTCGTGATACATCTTCGTGCTGCCCGGATGAACCGACAGCCTGGACTTGTGAGCTTCTTGCGGTATCAACTCACGATTTCCACCATGGAGCGGCACCCAAACACGAGACTAAAAAGTCTTTAACCCACGGTTATCGTCCACGAGTTGATCTTTTTGCTTCCTCATCGTTTCGGCTTTCTGATTTTCGTCTCGCAACTTGATGCGCTTCCTTCAATCGAGCAATGATATCGGAAACCACAGTAAGTTTCATAAACTTCGCGTCTACAGAAGAGCCTTTTCTACTCAAAGCATCCGCCACCACGTTGGCCTTACCAGGATGGTAGCGAATTTCACAATCATAGTCTTTTATCAGCTCGAGTCATCTGCGTTGTCTCATATTGAGCTCTTTCTACGTGAAGACATATTGTAGGCTCTTGTGATCTTTGCAAACCACACATTTGGT
This sequence comes from Pulicaria dysenterica, assembly GCA_947179395.2. Classification (NCBI taxonomy): domain Eukaryota; kingdom Viridiplantae; phylum Streptophyta; class Magnoliopsida; order Asterales; family Asteraceae; genus Pulicaria; species Pulicaria dysenterica. The sequence goes on from OX359293.1 coordinate 53,134,455, forward strand.
ACTGTAAAGATAGTGTCTCCACAATTTCAACGCGAACACCACAACTGCCAACTCAAGATCATGAGTCGGATAGTTGCCTTCATGAGGTTTCAATTACCTTGAAGCGTAGGCAATCACTTTATCACGTTGCATCAACACACACCCCAATCCAGAGTACGAAGCATCACAATAAACAACAAAATCTTCAGATCCGTCTGTCAACGAAAGAATTGGAGCTTCGCACAATAGCCGTTTCAGAGATTGAAACGCTTGTTCTTGAGCTTCTGCCCAAACAAATACAACATCTTTGGGAGTTAATTTAGTCAGAGGACCTGCAAGCTTAGAGAAGTCGCGGATAAACCGTTGATAATACCCAGCTAAGCCAAGAAAGCTTCTAACTTCAGAAGGACTTCGGGGAACTCCCCAATTCATCACCGCCTCGACTTTCGCCGGATCAACTTTCACGCCATCACTGCAAATCACGTGACCAAGAAAATGGACCTCTCGCAACCAGAACTCGCACTTCGAGAATTTAGCATAAAGCTTCTCTCGTTTAAGAGTTTCAAGGACTTGTCGCAGATGCGACTCGTGTTCAGCTTCAGTTTTAGAATAAATGAGAATATCGTCAATAAACATGATCACCGACTTATCAAGAAAAGGACGACAAACCCGGTTCATCAGGTCCATGAAAACAGCAAGAGCATTGGTTAAGCCGAAAGGTATCACCAAAAACTCATAATGACCATAACGAGTACGGAAAGCCGTCTTTGGAACATCTTCGTCAGCAACTAACACTTGATGATATCCCGACCACAGATCAATCTTTGAGAAGTACGTCGCTCCCTGCAGTTGATCAAATAAATCATTTATCCGCGGCAAAGGATACTTGTTCTTTACCGTTCGCTTATTCAGCTCCCGGTAATCTATGCACATTCTCATCGTCCCATCTTTCTTCTTTACGAATAGTACAGGAGCACCCCATGGAGAAGAACTCGGGCGAACAAAGCCTTTGTCTAGCAACTCCTGAATCTGCGTCATCATCTCGCGAACCTCGAAAGGAGCAAGACGATATGGAGCTTTGGCCACAGGGGTAGCCCCCGGAAGAAGATCAATACGATATTCAACATCTCTAACTGGCAGTAACCCAGACAACTCATCAGGAAACACTTCTGGATAATCGGTCAGCACCGGAATATCACGAACAACATGTTTCTCCAATTTAGCGTCAATCACATGTGCTAGATAACACTTGCAACCTTTTGCAACTGACTTTCTTGCTTTCATCAGAGAAATAACAGGAATATCTGATTTTCGTATTTCACTACGAGCCACAGCATATGACCCGTCAGGTAGAGGAACTTTAAGCAACTTCGTGGAACAGAAAATCTCAGCGTTCAGCTTGCTAAGCCAATCCATCCCGATTACAACATCAAATCCCGCAATCGGCATAAGAAGGAGATAAATAGGAAAACTACTCTCGTCGATATCAATAACCGCTTGAGGGACATTATCAACAACTGGAATTACTTTACCACTAGCAGTCTCTACTCTTAATGGCTCAGATAATACAGATACAGGCATTTGCAGTTTATCACAGAAAGATATAGACACAAAAGAATACGTAGCTCCAGAATCAAACAACACACATGCTGTGGCAGAATTAATAAGAAATGTACCAGTTATCACGTCCCCAGCACCTTTGGCCTCTTCGGCCGTCATCTGAAATGCTCGCCCTTTGGCTGGGGAGCACCATCTTTCTTCTGCCCAGAGGTAGATCCACCAGCACCGGTACTCTACTTCGACCGACAGTCAGATATTCTGTGCCCTGGCTTGTGGCACTTGTAACAAACATCCTCTTTAAACTTACACTCGGCAACCACGTGCCCCTTCTGCACACACCGCAAGCATCGAGCAGTGGCTTTAGAATAGTCACCACTGTGATACGTACGACAAGTTGCACACCATGGACGATCCACCTTTGGCTTCTTCTGGGAATCGAACTTCCCACCAGCAACAGATTGTCCTTTAGAAGGACCCGGCTATGACGACTGCTGAAACTTTCTCTTGTGACCTTCACCAGCTCGGTCATCTTTACCTTGTGTACGATCATCTTCAAGTTGTCGAGCTATCTCAAACTCTCGATCCAAATTCCCAGCCACTCTAACATGAGCGCGATAATCCGTTGGCAACATTCCCACAAACTTTCTCATTTTCGCAGCATCATCCGTCGCCAAGTTAGGAATAAACCTCACTTTATCAATAAAGGCTTGGATCAGAACATCCACCGACTTGTCTCCCTTACGAAAAGCGTTGAACTCTCTTTCCATCTTCTCCATATCATAATCCGTACAATACCGTCTCATCACCTTTTCAGCAAACTGCTCCCATTCATGGCAGCAACAACTTCTTTACTCAACGTCGCTTTCACAGAATCCCACCAGAACAAAGCGCTACCCTTCAACATCCGTACCGCGTACTTGACACGATACTCAGGCTCACAATCACAAGAGTCAAACACCTGGTCGGTCTCTCGGAGCCACCGTACGGTATCTGAAGGACCGTCACCACCCTCAAACTCCTTCGGACCGCAAGAGCGAAACTTCTTATACGAACACTTTTTTTGCTTTTGACCCTGCATTGCCGCTAACAACAGCTCCCTAGTAAGTCGGAGCTCTTCCTCCAGACGTACAATACGCGCTGCCTGATCTGGATCTTGCCTTAGTGGCTTGTCATTATGCGGGGCCGATCCTTCCTCAGCTTCGGGAGGAACACTCGAAGCTTCATCCTCCATGCGCTTAAGAGCCTCTTCTGTATTAACTCGTCGCTCAGCCATTCTATGTCAACTTACTACATACATGGAAACAACGTTTAGTACTCTACTCTTTCAACAACTACTAACGCTACAAATTAGTTTTCAACATGCAACTACCACATAACGCTCATACTCAACCCCAAATACCCAACTAGGAACACTTAACGATGGTCAGGCCCGAGCTTGAGATTGAATACTCCTACGAGTACCTAATTCCTCAAACTTAGGCTCTGATACCTAATTGTAACACCGGTTTTCACGCGCTTAAAATTTGGGAAAATTTAAGCTTTTCAACTTATATTATAAAAGCCAACAGCGGAAGTAACCAACATTTTTAACAAAAGATAATATTGTTTAACTGACTTGGCAATGTATAAAGTACAACACCATAAACCAAGTCCCAAAAATACTACCGCGTGTTACCCAACTAGACTGACGACTACCGACCATCGGATCACAGATATATACAACGAGCAGTGTTCAGCAAAAGGTATGTACAACAACTACCAACATGTCCCCTCCTCACGTAGGCCAACAACTACGCACCTGTAAAAAGGGAAAATTCAGGCACCGTTAGCTACAACTAGCTAGTGAGCACAGATTTACACATAAGCATCAATAAGCAGGTTATCCCAACCACGGGACAACACATAAGGCTATCCTAACACATAGCGTCGCGCCAACGAGTCAGTAAGAATCATATCTCGCAGGGTGGGAAGCTCCGCTCAACGATTCAAACTGGGGACCATCAGCTACAACTATCCGCAATGGTGGGGGAGCGAAGAGCAGTCCACCAAACGCGTTACAAAGCTCGAAGCTCATCAACACGGATCTCAACGGAATTTAAGATCCCAACTCACGTTAAGGAGCGGCGGTTTGCAAGACCACCCCGGCGTGGTGCACACCGAGTACCGTTAATCCCCGTTATTCCATCAAAGGGATCCAGCCTTGGGGAAGAAAGCTGACCTTAACCATGCCATCAACAGTCCGGACCAATACAACAAACAACAACAGCCCGTAGCGGGTTCAACGATACGCATGCGATTCATAACCAACGTGTAAAGCAACTTAGCATGGCAACAGTATATAATAACATGGCATAACATACCTCATATACGCACATGTGCGACATCGACAACATATTCCAATAAACAACAGACAACGCTACTTACCGAGACTCATGGGAAACCGGTACTCACCTCGAGATTACAGGAGGCAGATATGAATTCGGGAATCCCAGGAGCACACAGAATCTTCCGAATCACCTAACACATCATGTGTAGGTTCAGTCAACGTCTAAAAGTACTATCATTGTTTCTACGCAAACGTACAACAAACAACAAGCAACAAACAATCTGGAACAGCTCCTATGGCCGCAGAGGATGTGTCCTACGGCCGCAGGACACCTTCCAAACACCTCCTACGGCCGTAGGAGTATATCCTACGCCCGCCAGAGTTCCGTTCCAAGAAACCATACCTTTCGGCCGTAGGGACCATACCCTACGCCCGCAGGAGTGATTCATTGGGTACCAACGGTCGTAGGTTATGTACCTACGCTCGTAGGCTTCTTTCCTTCACCCGTAGGTGGTAAACCACACAAAATGCATTACTACGGCCGCATAGAACCCTGCCTACGGCCGCAGTGACTATGACAACCCCATACGGCCGCAGGGAATATTTCCTGCGCCCGTAGGAACCTCTGTTACAGCATGCTTCGTCCCTGTTCGGACTCAGACCTGCAACTCGACGTTTTTGACCTTCTTATCGACTTAAAACATGTTCCTACTGCTTTTACATTGCAAACAACATCACTACAACATATATACGTGATTTCTTTACTTCCAAACTCTCTAGGTTGATCAATTCAACCTTCAATCTACCAAATCATACCCAAAACCTTACAAGTGGGTTTCATGTCAAGAATACTTACAATTTCAGTTGATTAATCACAACAAGAACACCAAATCAGATTGTTTCTCTTTGATTTCTCTTTCAAATCTCCAAAATCACAAGTATGTGTGTGTAGAGGCTTACGTACATATGTATGTGTTTTGTAGGTGTACTTGTGTGTGTTTTTAGTCAAGGCAGGGGATAAGAATCCCCATTAAAACGACCCAAGTGGGTTTAATACCCCACGAGGGTATTTCGTTCTCCAATTCAACTTAAAACACGGCTTAGGTTTATCCGTTTCAACTAACGGAGATATTTTCGGAATCATTATCTGAAACCGTTCAACAAATTACCGACTCTATCTATTAACTACACATTTCCAACTTTAGCCACACAACCACGTGTACCAACAAATAACAACAATTAATCAACAAAACAACTTAAACAACTTGTTTAACGTCAATGTACAACTATACAAACATAAGGTACAACTATTTACTACTAGGCCCTAAATTAGGATGTTACATTTCCTATCTAAGATGGTTTGTTCGATGGTTCAAATATTCAGGAAACATTCTTGACACTTTTCTAGCATGTGTTAAAGAAGGTTTTCTTAAATTCAAAGATATCTTCATTCAAGATATTCCTGATTTTGAATATTTGCTTCAATACTCTATTCTATTCAAAATTCCATGGATTATGTCATGGACATTCACGATTGTTCCTAGCACTGGATCATCCCCTCCATTACTTCAGAGAATTGTTCGAGTTAAATGGTAGGACAAACTTCCAGCAGAACAGATAGAACAAATGACTGTTCAAGGTGTGTCAAAATATTATCAAATCAATTTTGGAGTTGCAGCTGCTTCTATAGCACCACCTCCAAGTCCGTTAGAAGAAAACGAAGAAGATCAAATAAAACAGTTCATGGCTGCAAACTCAAAAGATGAAATCAGAAGACTAATTCAAGAAATCAAACAAGATTCTCCTACAAGTTCTACTCAAGATATGGCTCATGAGTCTTTACTTCAAGATGCTCAAGACCCTTATGCAGAATTTAGTCCTTTTGATTAAAATTATATGAATGGTGTAATAAATAATTGAACGATACAATGTAAAGTGTTGTGTGAGTTTGGTGATTTGTCTTTGTAGACAAATTCATTTGTTTATTCAAATCAAATTATTCAAACGTAAGAAATACACTCTTTGGTATTTCAGAAGAATGCATTATTCAAACAAACAACTTTATCAAATACTTGCAGGTACAAAAGACGGAAAGAATTTTCAAGCCAATAAAGTAGACATCAATGACAAAAGATAAAAGATGCCAAGACAAACAACTTTTCAAAAGCTGTCGGCCAATGCTCAATCAATTATCAATTATCAATAGAAGACAAACAATAAAGTTGTGTGTGTGTGTGTGTTTGTTTGTTTGTGTGTGTGTGTATAGTGAAAAGATCATTTGAGAACCGTTTTTATTGCGAGTATCATTTGTAATCGTCATTAATGCTCATTAATAGGGGCATTTTGGTCTTTTATATAAATTTCAACTGTGAATTGTGTCTAGATGAGTCGTCATTAAAGATCGAGCCTTGATTTTCCCGAAATACCCTAATTAATGCATCTTTAACAACTCAATAATGTGTCATTAATGAGCTATTAATGCATCATTAATAAGCCTTTAATTTTATTGGTCATCGTATGAAAAACAATTTTCGTTAAAACCCTCCCCTATATGTCTTAATTTGTGTGTGACGTGTGCGCACATATTACTTGAAGGTTAATATAGTAATTTCCTATCATTCAGACTGAAAAGTATGATCAAATTAACATTTTTATATTTAAAAATATATATTCATACAAAGCCTCTAAATCATTTAGTCTATAGAGGAATTCAATACTTAACTATTTTATTTTAATAAACAACACCGGTGTTTTCCAATTTTAACCAACCTCACACCCACATTAATCTTGTTACCACCATAACAACAACAACAAAGTTTACTAGTGTAAGTTCTTGTAATCAAATCCGATACATTAATTATTCATAAAACTCGAAAAAAGTTATCAAAGAAAATATCCAATTCTCCTATTTTGACTTGTTACCCAACCCGTCCACTTTACCACATCGTCGTGGTGAGACCACAATTACTGCTCAACCAATACTCTAATAAATGCTAGTAGTAGATCCATAGTAGCACTTCTCACTTCCCACAACTAAAATGGCTACCAATCTAAAATATACAAAGACTTTTTATTCTATAAACCCCAAAACTACAAGTTATACATGAATTTGAACTATGATTAGAATACTCATTGGGAAATAGTTACAATGGAATAATTAATTTTGAGTCAGAAAAGAAAAGACTTCTTTGTACATCTGTAGGATTGGCTAACCAATGGCAGAACAACCAAGCTGCACCCACCACCGATAGAAGGGAAAGCATCGCCAAAAATCCAAAGTGTGAAACGTCGTTTGCTATTATAACAACGCCCAAAATAATCGACTCTGCTAAACTCGCGATGGAAACCTCTGTTGCACCTATAAGATTTGCTTTTGAAGGCGGGATTCCCGTTTGTAGAATCTGTGCTCCAACTACGTCGTATGACATGTGTCCCAATCTTGATAGTACCTGAATAAATAAAGAATTATCAATTCTCAGTAACCATTTTTACAAAAATTTCTCACCATGAATTGGTAAATTTAAGTGATTATTACGTGATTTCCCATGTTAGGAGGCATTTGGATGTGTGGTTTTAGTGATTATTGTGCATTGAAGTCGTTCAAATTGGTAAATTTAAGCGTCGATAAAGGGTCAGCAGTCAGACAAAGTATGTCAACCGCCTAAAGTATTTTGTTTAAGAATAACAATAAATTTTAAAATCATATGTTATAAACTCTCTATGAAGTTTAAAAAAAAAGACAAATAATGTCCAAAAAAAAGGAGCAAAGAAAAATATACATTCAAGAAAGAGACAGACTTACAATAAAACCAAGAAAGGATAGAAGTGCAGTCTGCTTTGAAAGAGCTCCACTCCAATAGACACCAACTGCCATTGTAAGAAGTGACGCTTGCAATATGAGTCCAGCTGCTCCAGCCTGTTACAAGAAATCCGTTACAACTTTGCTGCTTTTTCTATTTTCTTATTGTTTTTTGTAATTATAAAGTTTTAGAAGATCAAAGAGATGTACAAAAACTTGGGAAGTACATGAAGGTAGAAAAAGATATTTTGACCCATTTAAATGAAATGGGTTTACATTTATCTCTAATGAGTCAAGTGGGTTAAGCTTAGAATTTTAACTAAAAAGGAAACCAGTCAAATGGGTCAAGTGTCCTCCAAAATGTATTCAAATGCATAAAATCTCTTAAATAGCTTATTTAGAAAATTAGATTATTAATGTAATAGTATAGTAATGTAATCATAGTACTCTTTACTTATTTATAAAATTAAAAAAAAAAAAAGAATAAAAAGCTGTTTGCTATTATGACGTGTGCTAAAAAGCATACCCATTTGACCTGGCCCAATTACCCGACCTGCCCGGCCCACAATTATAAGTAAGGAGTAGCCTACCTTCAAAATGCCGAGTTGCTTGACCATTTGAGCAGACATGAATGTTGCTCCAACGCCCATAAAAGCACACAAGCAACTAAAGCCTCCAATGAGAGATGGGCTTAAACCTAAACAAGATCAAAAAAACATATCTGAAACTTAAAATAAGTATTTACCCGTAAGGACAATATAAAATGCTTGTAGTGTTTAAAAGGAGAAAGAGCTTGTGCTTATTTGCTTAATTTGTGCAGAAAATAAGCACTCCTTTTATAAGCACCAGTGAAGATGCTCCTTTTAAGCACTTATTCAGAAACACAAGCTAAAAGCCTAAAGACATACAATCCCAAACACCCCTAAACACCTTTTTATTGTACAAATTGTTTGATGTATATAAACGTCATAAAATGTCAAAAAGATAAGGGGGAACATAAGCATACCATGCTGTGTGAGGAAGGCTGTCATCAGACCACCAGGAGCCAGAACAACATTGAAGCAAAGAAGTACGTACGCCAGGCTAGCGGGAAGAACAGGCTGCTGCATGTATTCATCCCACCCGTGTTTTATAGCAGCCATACTGATATCCACTGATCAACAGAATAACAAGATTCATAAAAATTAGAAAAAAAAGCACAAATTAGAATAGAAAATATGGCTATTAGGAGCATAACTAACCTAGGTTATCAGCATGTGATGAAGTTCTGCAGCACGTTTGTGGACATTTAGCACGATCAAGAACACCAGAGGAAAGCTTGTTTGTTAACCATGTCAGACCAATCTAACATATATACAAAAAATACCGTTATTCCAATAAAAGGTTTGCTGTATTTCATTTTACCAAAAAAGAAAAAGACAGAAACTTGGTTCATTACCACAACAGGCAGTGCCCACATCATCAATGCAGCAGCAAGCTTCAGGCATGTTACTGTTTCGTATTTAGATAAAAGAATACCAAACAGTGCTGCTCCAGCAATCTGCAACAGTGTAAATCCATCAGTTTGGAATTCAAAAGCTTTTTATCAGTATTAATCAACTAAATACCGATAGCTGTATCAATTTTGTGTCAAATTATCAGGAATACCTACATAAATTACGCATATGGAAACACTAGGCCTCAATTTAATATTTTTATTTATATTGAGAAAATAGAATGAACTCATATTGAAGAATAGGACTAAGATCACCTCACAGAGCAGATCAATACGACTCAGGATAGCATTCGCTTGAGCAAGAGCAATTGGCCGGTTTGTTCCTGCTAACTGAACAGAAAATTGTACATTAGACAGTTGATTCTTGATTATAGCAACATGGAGTCACAATAATAGGTTTTTTTATGTCTAAATGAAAAGATCCGATTCCTGAATATCTGATATTTTGGAGACAAATCATTAGACTTGGATAATCAGTTTCATACCAGCTGTAACAAAACTGACTAAGGTATAATATGATGACCGACTTACCCACATTTTTAACCTAATTTGAGTCTTCTATTTCAATTTTACAAATCGTCTCTAATATTTTCACAAAACGTCACTTTTGGTCATTTTTAATTAATAATTATTATGGATACTGTATATGGAGGCCACTGAAAACTTTTTTACATCAATGCAACCAGTCTATTAAAACTATCTTATAGGTCACCCAAGTATGCAACTTGTTGCATGTATATCAATTTCAACCAAAATCATGCAAGACAAAATCAAACTTCAGTTTTAGAAAAATACAAGGATATCTTGATGAGGTGGCAAGATATTATAGGTAAAATTGTTTTCTTTTAGAAAATAGGAGTACCTTGCAGCATTTTCATCCTTTAGCATGTGTTTGGTGGAAATTTGAATAAGTGATGCAAATACACATACTTGGGTGGCCTTAATAAAAACTAGAATACTAGGGTGGCCTCAGCATACAGTATCTCTAATTTCATTTATAATAAGACTTTGCCTAAAATTTAAACATCAGATTATTTGGTTAATACAGAATATCCAAACACTATTTCTATCACCCAATTTATTACAATTGATTTTATAATGATAATTATTCAATAGTGGATAATCACTTTCAAAACACTAAGCCACCCACCCCCTAATTTATAGGAAACCCGAAAAATGGAAGAAAAAAAAAGATATGCAATGCAGCAATACCAGAACAACCCAATCACGTTCAACTGCAACCCCAAGAGCCAGTCCAGATAACCTCTCAACAGCCCCTGCTAATATTAATATGATAAACCAAGGACGCATAAGTACTGAGGTTTCAAGTGAGGCATGTGCCATATGTGCTTGAATAATCATCCCAGCTGATAAAAGTTGAGCAGACGCCTGACATACAAAATGTTATTACAAATTCAGAGAAATTTCATACAATAATATATAACCAATAAGATAATATTCAATTATGGAACAACAATAACCTGGACGGTAGTCAAGAAATTATAAGCAGGTACACGCGGAAATAGATCCATTAGCTTGCCAACTAATGGGCCTCCAGCAATAACAGCAACCTGTTCAAAAAGAATAGTAATAAAAAAGATAAATTATAAGGTAACTTTCACCCGAAATCAATAACAGAAGCCAAATGAGTTTTTGAAACCTTGGTGCAGAAACCCATGACTGCAACTGGAAGAAGACTTGGATGAAGCATTGCAATAGCAGCAGGCCATGCGAAATTCCAAAGTTGTTCCACCATGTTCCCAGCAAGGCAACTAGCATATAATGCTAAAAATCATATATGATCCTTAAGTTAGACACAGATGAAATGATATATAAACACACACACATATGTGTGTCTGTGTCGTATATATATATATATATATATATATATATATATATATATATATATATATATATATATATATATAGGTGTGTTATCTGTGTGTATTTCAAGTAAAGTAGATCCTTAAGCTGTTATGACATCCAAGATAGAATAAGGACTCCAACAAATAATCAAAGATAAAATATTTTCAATACCACTATCATTTATATTGCCGAAGTATACATTACTAAGCTTGAATTCAGAATAAATCTTTAATTCTTGTACATTATTATAAAAAGAGATTGGGACTACTCAGCCTACAAAAAGAGTTCATTTACCATATAGTCCTGCTGGATGAGCAGGCATTGCAGCAATGATGTCCTGTTCCTCCTCTGACAGAATCTGAAGAGGAAAGGTAACACTGAAATTTATAAATTTTAAGGAAAATAGATTAGAAAACAGGAAAATAATATGTCGTTCTTTCATGTACCGGTAATGTTGTCAAAATCATGTCTACAAAAGTGCCTTCCACAAGTAAGTTTGTTGATTCAGTATCATGGATTTCAGAATTATTATGAACCTCTTCAGTCACAAGATTATCAATGACTTCGGTATTTGTCATAGAGCATCTTGTAGACAAATTCTTCAGCCTGGAAAAATTGATGCATAATGAATACATTTATGCCTTTCATATAAAATATAATGCAAATATTATTTAATTATATGTATACATGTAAGAGCTAAAAATTCAATACTGCATTGTTTCGGCCAATTACTTCTATAAATAACTAGTTTCATTGTTTTAGTGATATAATTAATTATAACCGATTGAAAAAATACGTCCTAATACTCAATAAATGAACATAACTAAAAGAAAGTGCATTATTCCCGTAGTTGGTTTTTTGAACATTTAAGTTAACAGATTAGTTGCTAATGAAATCGGTGGAGATCCATATCGCACGGGTCAAGCGAGATGGATAACAGGTTTTAAAAATAATTAGTGTATCAAATATGAGTACAAAAATTATGTTTTAAAACACAATCTGTTTTTTTTAATAAAATGATTCAAACGATTAATGAATTAAAATTGCACTATGGGCTGTATTACCCATTTACCAATTTCTTGATTAGTTATTATCTTTATTTTATCCATTTAGCCTGTTATAGATAAAGTGTAACTCAAATCAATTCATTCATAGGTATTTAGGTCAAATTGCGACCTCTGATATTACTAGCAACCTTTAAACTTAAACTACATGGCACAAACATTGAATAGCATTAACGTCTATTACAAGTTAAATGAAGCCATTCAATAGAAAAGTTGAGGTCCTTAAGATACCATATACCGAAGGGCTTATAGCCCAGCAGTATGAGGTGTATTAAGTGATCTACATTGTTATGGGTTCAAGTCCCATAGTGGACATAAGGTGTAGATTTAGGAGTAGGATTAGAAGGGTGTGTGTGTTTTGTCGTTAAAAATAGAAAAGATACCATATGGCTAAGAACCATTGAGATGTTTATCATTTTGAAATGGTAAAGCAAAGCTTCGGGAAGTGTTAGCACAAGTTACCCAAATCAATTTTAAGGAGCTCCAATAATCCAAAAGAACTCTTTTTCTAAGGTATACATGCACTTTAAATAAAATCAAGCAATTGGGAGGTAGCAACTACTCTTGTTTGTCAGGCAACAAATAAATGGAATAAATAAGAGCTCAACTTGATGCAGTTTCACCCAGTCCAACAGTCATAAGATTTGAATACTATTTATGTTTTATCCACCCTCAAGCAGCTTTTAAGCTTTATGCTGGAAATTTATTAGTGAGACATATTTAATGATGTATGATGGATAGGCGGATAGCTTATTCAGTTTGGAAGGGGGAGTTCAAAAGAAGGCATGAACCATTTTTCTCTGAAACACGGTAATTAAGCTTACAGGTTCTTTTTACTGTACAAAATACTTACATAATGCTAATTCAAATCAATCCTGCTGCATGATGCAAATGCATCACTAAGACATGTTGAAAACATTTACTTGATCGGACTACGGTCATTAAATCTTTTGTCATGCCTACCTATTGAAGACAAATATCAGCCCTAAAAAGCAAACGCTTTGTGTTGAAATGAAGCACATTGAATCTCAAACTTATCCTATTAGTATTAGTCAAGGTAATCTACCCAGACCACCCAAAATTCCGTTACAAATTGTTCAACAACAACCAAAAAGAAACCCAAGCTTAATCAAACACAAAACGTCTGCAGAAATTACCTAATATTAGGAAACCTTGGGATCAATTTCAATCGTTGAGAAGAAGAACATAATGTTGTAGAAGAACAAGTATAAGAATCATATTGACGACGAGACAAAGACGATAACATCTTAATCGAAGATACTCTCGTCGCTGGAGAAACAAAAACCATAGCCATGATTGATTCAAGTTCAAATACACTGCTTCCGCCTTGAAGCAGCTCGTAAACTCCGTTGTAAATTGAATCACTGGACTACTCATGCAGCTGAACTGATGAAAATTTCCGGATTTGTGGCGACTTTGAACAACGAAGGTATCATGGAGGAATCGAAACAAGCAATTTGGAGTGCTGAGAATTTGGGGGTGACACAATCAATCTTATCTTTCGGACAATGAATTTGAGGGTTTGAATGGCGGACTACGCAACTGAATAGCCAAAATCCTGAAAATATGACGTGCCGTGTTATTTGCCAGTATCATATATGGCTTTTCCACCCTATCTCCACATCAGCAGATAATATCATAATACTCCCCACACAAATAAAATGAAAAATATTAATTTGAATATGAAATAAAAAATATATATGTTCATGGAATATTAAATACCGTTGTGGTCTAAAACAAGTATCTCAATAGTAAATATGAACATGCAAGTTAACACGAATTCTAGCAAGAAAACTAGTATGTACACACATGTTGAAATATACATACACTTGAATATAAGTACTTTTCACATATAGTTTTTCAACTTATCACAATCGCACTACCCACATGGCTTGAATTTGAACAAAATGGTCAATATTAATTCCTCATTAAAAACAAATATTACCAAAGATTCATGAAATCATCATAATAATCATTGTAGCAAATACAACAAGATTAGCCAAGATTCATCTTGGCATATGTAAATAAGTGTTCTAGTTGCACATGGTGACAAATACAACATTAAAAGCTATTTGATTACATGTCATCATTGCTGGCAAAAGTAAATAAGAAAATATTATATCAATAACCTATTAAGCTAAGCTAAGATGAACGTAGACATGTAGATGATGAAGTTGGCACCTCCAAATGATCAAATGTACCTTCTTCAAGCTCTAGGATCTCCCAATGACCTATACTAAAGTGTATGAACTATTTAGGAATGAGAGGAGTTGAGAATAGTGTTAAAAGTTTGGGCCTTAGCTTCTATTTAAAAAGGCAGTATTTATATAGCCGACATGTACTTCCGACGACCGTGGAAAGGAAAACTATGGATATAGAAAAGGGGCAGTGGCAAGTTGATTTGACAAGAGTCTCTGCATGTGCAAGTGGTGGATGCTTTACGGTCGTAAAAGGGAATCATACAGCCGTAAAATGTGTATTTACCCTAATTTGAACTAGGTTCAAGATAGCCTTTTCTGAATCTGAAAGTGTGTCACGTGAAACCTGAAGTGGGAAACAACCATATAATACCCATCAAAACCATGACGAGATCCCGCACTCAGAACTACACATCTTTTACTTAAATACAATATGTAAACGAAAGTTATTAATTAAAAAAAACATTGTTCTTAAAGTAATTTCAACAAATGGGAAAAAGCAGGACAACGCTTGATTTATGAGTTGTCTTTACAATGCTGGAGCCTTACCACGGTCATGTCCTAAAAAGAGAGTAAACAACAATATTAAAGCACAAAGCTTAGCGAACACACAAAACTTACACATTGCACTAGGTACGCACACATCCATATACATCCATGATCACATAATAATTTCATATAATACCGAAGCAGTACGACAAATTTACGCTTTGGGTCATACTTGACTACCCAAGCCGTACCAAGGGTTTAACATGTCTGATTGTGCTCGAGTTGTGTTTCCACCACAATATAACATAATCTTCCCCTTCATGCATAAACACATTAGTTACACTTTCACATATAAATAACATGCACATTTCACACTAATATAATGAGTAAGTTAGTGTAACTCGCCTAATTGCAGAACAAGCAATAACAATAGTAATTTAGTTACGTCTCCCGAATATTCACGTATATCATCAAAGAACTAACATAATAGGTTTCCATATCATTAGACATATCTACAACTACATACCCTATTCACACTAGCACACTATGAAAATCCCAAAACTTCAGCCACACTTGGTGATTTCAAGTACCAAATGGTACTTGGCAATTCGCATTAATCTCATGGTTGACGATTCATGCCCAACCCCACTTCATGATTCATTTGAAAACTACCATTTTGCGATTTTGTTTTTATTATGCACTTCGTGATTGGGTTAAGTTACACTTTGCACTCTTCTTGGTGGACACTTTTTGATCCAAGTCTTCACAATTCTTTGCGATTCCATTGTCAACTTGGTTTCAATTTACGCATGAACCTACTTTACAATTCCCAGGAATTGCATTTTGGGTTATGGAGCCACTTTGCGATTTAATAGCTAAGGCTTCATTTGTTATTCAACTAGTTTACACTTTATGATGCAGGCACTTTAGGGTTTATGGTTTACGATTCAAAGGCCTTTGCCACTTTACGATCCGGAGACCATGGTAATCACTTCACAATTCAAAGGCTTTCACAATTCTCACACTTAACACAAATTAGAATTTGTTCAATGTTTCACGGTTCACATATATTTAGCTTAGTTTCTGATTCCACCCTAAAGTTGATTTACGAATCACAAGCTCAAGAAGTTTCATGATTCGTAGCTCACAATAAAAAAAATCCAGATTCAAAGTTCCTAATTACTTAACCAAAACATGTGATTCTTGTTGCATCATCGTAGATGATGACCAGAAACGTTGTCGGTGTTGGAGAAGATGGACGGAGTTTTTACATATCGTCGTAGATGATGACCGGAAACGTTGTCGGTGCCGGAGATGATGGCCAAAGTTTTACATATCATTGTGGATGATGACTTGAAATGTTGTCAGTGTTGAAGATGATGGCCGGAAAGTCGGAAACTGGCTAAGCAGGTTACCTGTTCATCCAGGGAAACAAATGACGATTAAAACAAAGTGTAGGGGTTAAAATATTCTCTAAATGTAACTTTAAAGTTAAAACACGTATTAAAAAAGTTCAGTGGTTAAAATGTTTTAAAATGTAAAGTCAAGGGATTAAAATATATTTTACCCTATATAATTTATAAAGATAAGTACATAAAATTTGTAGATAAATAACCTTGTAACATACATATTACAAAAAAAATAAAATAAAGAATTAACTGCAATATTCTTGAATAGTTTTTAATTATTGGATAATTAGTTACAATCTTGAATAATTACAAAAAATTATATGCAAATAATTTATCACTATATTCTTAAATAAATAAATCAATTAATTAATACAACTTAAATAAAGTATTAAAAATTCTAATGACGGTGACCTAGTCAACCAATGGTCAGCCGTACAGGTGCTCTTCTATTACGTACTGTTCTACTGTAACATCTCAATATATGGCCTAGTTGTACCTTGTTTTACTTTGTGCTAATATGTTTGTACATTGATTTTTAATCAATGTGTTTTGTTGCTAATTGTGTTATTTGTTGGTTATATGTGGTAAAAAGGTGTTATGAGAAATAATAATAATAATAATAGATAAAATTGGTAAGTTAGTAACCGGTTTTAGCTTATGGTTCCAAATATATCCTCGTTAGGTGAAACGGGTTAACAAGGGATTAGTTGTAAGTTGAAAACGGGAACAAAATAGCGCGTTTAAAATTATTAAACCACAAGGTCGGCTTAATGGTCCTTATCCCCTGACTTTGGTTTACACAACACACACACACCAACATACGACACACACACATACATCAAATCTTTGAAGTTTTGAGAAGAGAATCAAGAAGGAACTAGAGCACAAGTGATTTCAGTAGCTTCAATCTATTCTTATTGTGTTGAGTGATATGATTTTGGTAAGTATTCTCCTTCAAGAACAAAGTTTTGGGTTTGTAGACGATACACCATTTTTATGGTGTAATTTAGTGTTCTTGTGTTGTTCTTTTGTGTCAAATGTGTTAGTTACCTTCAAGAAATGTTAAACAATGAATATGAACAATTGGAATTAAGTTTTGGGTCGAAATATATGGTAAAAACGCGAGTTGCAGGGCTGTTGTTCGAACAAGGACGAAGCCTGCTGTAACAGGGGTCCTTGCGACCGCAAGGAAGGTCCTTGCGATCGCAAGCAGTTCATAAAGTCTATGCAATCGCAAGCATGGTGTCTTGAGACCGCAAGAGTATGTTTGTTGGTTTACAGCTTACGAGCGATAGAAATGAGGTTTACGAGCGCAGGTACATAACTTCCGGTCGTAACCAACCAAGGAACCATGCTTGCGACCATAAGGAATTCCTTTGCGATCGTAAGCATCAGTTTGTTGGAAAAGAACCCTTGCGGTCGTAAGTAATATCCTTGCGGTCGTAAGGTGTGTTTTTGAAAGGTCTTTGCGACCGTAACGGAAGTACATGCGGTCGCAGGGGGTATTCCAGTTTGGTAGTTTGTACAACTTGCGTTTAGAACCATGTTTGCTAATTATAAGATGTTAACAAGCCTGTAAATGATGTGTTAGGCACTCCTGAAGAACCAGAGGACACCGAACACTACATTTGCCTGCTGTAGCTTTTCAGGTGAGTACCGGTTAACCTTAGGCATCATAATAAGAATGTTATACCACGCTTAAGGTAAGTCATTGATTATGTGTTGTTAATTGATATGATATGATTTGTTATACAACCATGGTAAACTTGTGTTATATATTAGTTATACTATGGTTTTTGTAGGCCACTTTGCTATGTTATGGCTTTCTGTAGGTCAACTTTGCTATGTTATGGCTTTCTGTAGGCCAACTTTGCTATGATATGGGCTTTTGTAGGCCAATCTCGTTATGATATGGCTTTTTAGTAGGCCAACTTTGTTATGATGTTATGATGCGGCCAGAGTCGGCCAATATATGTTCGTGCCGGCACTTTGTTAGTTGTTTGGGGTACGGTGATTCGTTGATCACGAATCGAGTTCTTGCAAAACCTCCGTATCTCAACTAGGGGCTCTCAGTTTCCACTGATCTCCCCGCTCGTTAAATGCAATGGTGGACTGCTACCCGCTCCCCTACCGGCGCGATATGATAGATGTATTCGGTTCCCCCAGTTTGGATCATTGAGCCGGGCTTGCAACCCTGCAAGATGTGACTCCTCCTGGCTATACCGAAACATCGCTAGCTGTTAGGGTAGACTTGTTTGATAACCTGTGCAATGCCTTGCATGCTATGAGATTCTTGTTATGATACTATGTTTAATCGTTACCCACTAGCTATTTATAGCTAACCCTCTCTATGTACTCCTTCCTAATTGCAGGTAAATAGTTGTTGGTGAGGATGGGGTGCTATGCTACGTATGTTACTGCCGAGTTGGAAATTTTTGGTGAACACTTTTGGTTATGCTTTTGTTTACTCTGATATTTTGTTTTAATGGTCGGCAGATATTTGGTAACCTCGTCGGGTTCTTTTGTTAAAACTTATGATACAGTTGGTGTAAATAACTAACTAATAGCTTCCGTTTTGTTTGTTAAAACGGTATCTTTTGGTTAAACAGTTGGTGTATTAATTATATTTTATTAATTCACATTAATCTCATGGTTGACGATTCATGCCCAACCCCACTTCGTGATTCATTTGAAAACTACCACTTTGCGATTTTGTTTTTATTATTGACAGGTTATTTTATTTACTTCTTTTAATAGTTTATTTTGACATTTTAGGTGTTTTGCATTTTTATATTATTGCATTTGTCTTTCTTTTAATTTCTTTGGCCTATTTCAGGTACTTTCTAGTCTTCGTATTTAATTTCAGATTTTTAGAAGACTATGGCGGAGCGGATGTTAAGTGGGTATCAATTGGGAGAATTTGGACTTTAAAACATATGGGCTTTATACTTGTGGATCAAGAAGGGATGGAAAATTACAAGCTTGGGCTCAAGGGAATGACATTTGGGCTTTATATATGGGCCTTTAAAAATCTGCCAGACTCGTTCACGCGGCCGCGTGAGCTTTTGCGCCCCCACGTGAACCCTCCAGGGCCATTTTCGTCATTTTGCTTTGGGACTGCCATTTTAAAGGGGATTAGGGCATAAAATACAGCCCATTTTGCACAGAACAGAGGGCTACGACTTGGAAGCAAGGAGGAGGCATTTTTTGAAGGTTTTTGAAGATCTCTTGAAGATTTCTTTCTTCCACGTCAATTTTTTACATGTTTGGTACAATTAAACACTTCCATTTTGCTTTAGTTATGTGTAGCTAAGCTCCATCTTGGTTGACATTGGTGATTTCTTGAACATTTAGTTAGGGTTTTGAAAGGATTTATGAACTTGTTCTTGAAGTTTATGAAAATGATTCCTAGTTTTATCCTTATTTCATTCTTATGTTTGTATGTCATGAATGCAAGTATTTGAGTGATTTATTGTTAGTTGTTTTCTTGATTACGTAATAGATCTTCAAAACAACAAGTAACAAGTGGTTATGCATCTCTCAAACCATGGAAATGTATTCTCCAACATGGTAGTGTAAGGTTTTGACTCCTCTTGGATTTGGTGATTCTTAGATTATAATGCTAGTTGATTTTTGTGAATTAAATGTTTTGTTGGATTCATGACTTTGACTAAGAAGGTGTGTTAGGAGCTTCTTCAACCTCCATACTAATTAATAAGAGTCTAGGTGATTTAAGCTTTTAAATTGCTATAGCCAAATTAAATCAAAGTTCAAGTATTGCACCATATTCCTTGATGATAAACCTAGCTAGTTGTTCATGTGATGAAACCAATGTTGACCAATTCACATCTCATTGATTCAAACCATCTTGCTTAATTGCAACTTTTATTTACTTGTCATATTTAGTTTAATTAATCAAATCTCAAACCCCCCCTTGTTTTATTTTATTGTTGTTACTAAAACCATCTTAACTTTTGGATTGCATAGAAAATTGAATTGAGCCAGTCTCCGTGGATACGATCCCTTTACCACTTTACACTATTATATTTGTTAGAATATTGGGTTATTTATTTGTTGGCCTCGACAACCACCAAATTTTGGCGCCGTTGTCGGGGACTGGTTTCTTTTAATCAGTTTGTTTTTCTATGCCCAGATCTAATCGTACAGGTAACTTGATTTACAACCCCGAGATTGAGAAAGAAACAAGACGCTAAGCCAAAGAAGCAAGACTACGACGTGGTCAAGCTTCTAAAGTTAACGTGGCGCCAGAAATTTTATTTGAATCTTCAAGTGATAACAATAACGATACCGACTCAAATCCCGACCTTGAAGTAGTTGTTCCCGAAACACCCCCAGTTATTCAACCCGAAATGGCAGGTGATAACCCACCTCCCGAGAGAACCTTGAGACAAATGATGGAAACCGATGTCACACAAACACCCATTGGCATCAATTACCCCATCCGTGAAAGAGGTATAGAATTGAAGTCAAGTTTTCTTCATCATCTTCCTACCTATCATGGGTTGGAAAATGAAGATCCTCACAAGCACTTGAAGTTGTTTCATATTGTTTGTGTAAGTATGAAACCACAAGAAGTCACCGATGACCAATTTAAGTTGAGTGCATTTCCTTTTTCTTTAGCCGATAGAGCAAAGGAATGGTTGTTTTATCTACCAACGGGGTTTATAAGCACATGGACCGAAATGGCAAGAGTTTTCTTAGACAAATTCTATCCCGCTTCAAGAGTCTCAAGCTTGAGAAATGAAATTTGTGGGATCCGCCAAGGTCAAGATGAAAGTTTTCATGATTACTGGGAAATATTCAATGGTTTATGTGTGAGTTGTCCACAACATCAAATTCCCTGATGAAGAAAACTTGACTTCAATTCTATACCTCACAAGCACTTGAAGTTGTTTCATATTGTTTGTGTAAGTATGAAACCACAAGAAGTCACCGATGACCAATTTAAGTTGAGTGCATTTCCTTTTTCTTTAGCCGATAGAGCAAAGGAATGGTTGTTTTATCTACCAATGGGGTTTATAAGCACATGGACCGAAATGGCAAGAGTTTTCTTAGACAAATTCTATCCCGCTTCAAGAGTCTCAAGCTTGAGAAATGAAATTTGTGGGATCCGCCAAGGTCAAGATGAAAGTTTTCATGATTATTGGGAAATATTCAATGGTTTATGTGTGAGTTGTCCACAACATCAAATTCCCGAACAACTCCTTATCCAACATTTCTATGAAGGTTTGTTACCTATGGAAAGGAGGTTAGTGGATGCTTCAAGTGGTGGTGATGTCTTTAACAAAACACCACAACAAACAAGAGAACTCTTCAACACAATAGCATCAAATTCACAACACTTTGGTCCAAGACAATACATGAAGAGAAATACTCATCACAAGGTGAATGAGGTTGACACCTCAAGCCTTGAGTCCAAGATTACAAACTTGACCAATGTGGTTCAACAATTAGCTTTGGTAAATGGTCAACAAGTTGCGCTATGTGGTCTTTGCAACAATGTGGGTCATCATACGGATATATGTCCCATCATAGTTGGTGATTCCGAGGATGTGAATGCTATGGGGGGATATCATGGTCAACAAAAGCAAATGATTAACAAAACCGCCTACAATTCTAGTTGGAAGCCAAAACCCCAATTGAGCTATGGCCCGAGACCACTACCCTCAAATGTCCTAACCGGTAACCCTTACCAACCACAACAAGCCCAACACCAACACCAACCCAATAACCAACACCATGCACAATACCCACCAAGACAATCTCACCAACAACACTACCAACACCAACACCAACAACAACAACTTGTAGAACCTCAAGCTAGTAGCTCCGAAATGTCCCTTGAAGACATTGTGAAGTCCCTTGCCACAAGCACCCACCAATTCCAAAAGGAAACAAGAACTAGTATCTCCAACCTTGAAGAACAAGTGGGAGATATAGTCGCCTCAATTAACAAGTTGGAATCTCGTGGTAAACTTCCTTCCCAAACCGAAAAGAATCCTAATGTGAATGCAATTACATTAAGGAGTGGGAAAGAACTCGGAGAAAATGCTAGCAAGAAAGTTACTAGAGAAATAGAGAAAGAGGTTGAAGTTGTTCCTATCAAGGAACCGGTTGTAGAAGAAAGTGTGGAAGTTGAAACACCAAAGAAGACCACTCCACCTTTGGTCATCCCACCACCCTTCCCTTCACGCTTTGCCACCTCCAAGAAGAAGGAGGAAGAAAAAGAGATTCTAGACACTTTCCGGAAAGTTGAAGTGAACATCCCGTTGTTGGATGTCATCAAGCAAATCCCAAGGTATGCTAAATTTCTCAAGGAACTTTGCACTAATAAGAGGAAATTAAAAGGAAATGAAAAGATTTCAATGAGTGAAAATGTTTCCGCGGTTTTACAAAGAAAATTGTCTCCGAAGTGCAAAGATCCGGGTATGTTCACAATTCCTTGCAAAGTAGGGAATGTTACTATTAATAGTGCCATGCTTGACCTTGGTTCCTCCATAAATGTTATGCCTTACTCGGTGTATAAATCTTTGAATGTTGGTCCTTTAAATGAAACCGGTGTTATAATTCAACTCGCGGATAAATCTAGTGTTTTTCCTAGAGGTATCCTAGAGGATGTTTTAGTTCAAGTAAATCAACTTGTCTTCCCGGCGGATTTTTATGTGATTGATTTAGAGGAACAAGTTTCCTCCAAGTCGGCTCTAATCTTGCTAGGAATACCATTTTTAAAAACCGCTAGGACCAAGATTGATGTACATGCGGGTAATCTCACTATGGAGTTTGATGGTGAAATTATTAATTTCAATATTTATGATGCTATGAGATATCCTAGTGATGTCTCTTCTTTGTATTTTATTGATACTATTGAACCACTAACCCAAGAGTTGTTTGAGTTGTCTCATGGTGACATGTTAGATATGGTGCTAAGCATGAGTTTTGATTGCAAGAGTTTCAAAGAAAAGTTGGAGTTATATTCCTTGGATCCGGAAATTCAAGAAATGGTCAACAAGTTAGAGGTGACCGACTCAACTAGAATGGATGTTTCACGAGTAGAACTACCTCATTCTCACACAAAGTTGCTCCCCTCTATTGTTCAATCACCGGAACTTGAGTTGAAAGTGTTGCCCGAACACTTGAAATATGCTTACTTAGGTGAAGGAGAAACACTCCCGGTCATTATTTCTACTAGTTTGACCGAATTTGAAGAAGAACAATTGATAAAGGTGTTGAAAGAGCACACGGAAGCAATGGGATGGACGATTGCGGATATTAAAGGTTTGAGCCCTTTAACTTGCATGCACAAGATTTTGATGGAAGATGAGTGCAAACCGAGCCGAGATGCCCAAAGAAGATTAAACCCACCCATGATGGAAGTTGTCAAAAAGGAAATACTCAAGCTTCTTGATGTGGGTATGATCTATCCAATATCCGATAGCAAGTGGGTAAGCCCGGTGCAAGTTGTTCCTAAGAAGACGGGTATAACGGTAATTGAAAATAACAAAGGTGTGATGGTACCCACTCGTGTGCAAAACGGGTAGAGAGTATGTATTGATTATCGTAAGTTGAATGCGAGTACTCGAAAAGATCACTTTCCCTTACCTTTCATTGATCAAATGTTAGAAAGGTTAGCCGGAAAATCACATTATTGTTGTCTAGACGGATATTCCGGTTTTCACCAAATTCCGGTGGCACCGGAGGATCAAGAAAAAACAACCTTTACATGCCCATTTGGTACCTTCGCATATCGAAGGATGCCCTTTGGATTGTGTAATGCACCGGCTACTTTCCAATGTTGCATGGTAAGTATCTTTTCGGAGTATGTGGAGAATATAATTGAAGTTTTTATGGATGATTTCACCGTTTATGGAAATTCTTTTCAAGAGTGTTTGACTAATCTCACAAAAATTGTGAAACGATGCATGGAAACAAATTTGGTTTTGAATTATGAAAAGTGTCATTTCATGGTTAGTCAAGGTTTAATTTTGGGTCACATTGTGTCTAAAAAGGGAATTGAGGTAGATAAGGCCAAAATTGATGTAATTCAAAGCTTACCATACCCGACTTGTGTTCGGGAAGTTCGTTCTTTTTTGGGCCATGCAGGTTTTTACCGAAGATTTATCAAGGACTTTTCGAAGATCACTAGACCAATGTGCCTACTCTTGCAAAAAGATATTGAATTTGAGTTCAATGATGCATGCAAGGAAGCTTTCGATAAGCTCAAGGAGTTGCTCACTTCCGCTCCTATCATTCAAGCGCCAAATTGGGATCTCCCCTTTGAGATCATGTGTGATTCAAGCAATTATGCAATTGGCGCCGTTTTGGGTCAAAGAGTTGGAAGAGCGCCTCATGTCATCTACTATGCATCGAGGATGCTAGATAGTGCTCAAAGTAACTACACCACAACAGAAAAAGAGCTTGTGGCGATTGTATTTGCCTTGGAGAAATTTCGGCAATACCTTCTTGGTACAAAGGTGATAGTGTACTCGGATCATGCGGCTTTGAAGTACTTGATGACAAAGAAAGATGCCAAACCAAAACTCATTAGATGGATACTTCTCATCCAAGAGTTTGATTTGGAAATTCGGGACAATAGTGGTTCCGAGAATCTTGTAGCCGATCACTTGAGTCGTTTGATCACCAATGAAGCACACTTACCATTGAAAGATGAATTCCCAGATGAGCATCTTTTTACTTTCTCTAACTCTTTACCTTGGTATGCGGATATCGTTAACTTTTTTGTCACAAAAAGGGCTCCCGACACTTTTACTAATAGTCAAAAAGCTAAGTTGAAAAGTGATGCAAAATACTATGTGTGGGATGACCCTTATTTGTGGAAACATTGTTCCAATCAAGTCATTAGGAGATGTGTACCCCAACAAGAACACAAATCTATTTTACAATTTTGTCATGAATATGCTTGTGGGGGACACTTCGGTCCTAAGAGAACTTTTAGAAAAATACTTGAATGTGGTTTGTTTTGGCCAACCATGGCGCGAGACTCTTATATGTTTTGTAAGAGTTGTGAACGGTGTCAAAAGACGGGTAATATTTCACAAAGGAACCAAATGCCCCAAAACCCGATACTTGTTTGTGAAATTTTTGATGTATGGGGTATCGATTTTATGGGTCCTTTTCCCGTTTCTTTTGGCAACGTTTACATCCTACTCGCGGTTGATTATGTTTCTAAGTGGGTTGAAGCCAAAGCCACAAGATCGGATGATGCCAAAACGGTTATCGACTTTTTAAAATCTAATGTTTTTGTCAGATTTGGTGTGCCTAGGGCCTTGATAAGTGGTAGGGGTACACACTTTTGCAACAAGATGATGGAAGCTATGTTGAAGAAATACAATGTTGTCCACCGTGTATCAACTGCCTATCACCCTCAAACAAATGGCCAAGCTGAGGTGTCTAATCGAGAAGTTAAGTCAATTCTTGAGAAAACGGTCAATCCATCAAGAAAGGATTGGAGCACAAGGTTGGACGATGCCTTGTGGGCTTACCGAACGGCCTACAAAACTCATATTGGCATGTCACCTTACCATTTGGTGTTTGGAAAGTCTTATCATCTCCCCGTGGAGTTGGAGCTGCATTTTGGGCGGTCAAGCAATGTAACTTTAGCATCGATGAGACGGGGAAACACCAGAAGTTACAATTACAAGAACTTGAGGAATTGCGAAATGATTCCTATGAAAATACAAAAATCTACAAGGAGAAGGTTAAATCCTTTCATGACAAGTCCATAACCCGGAAACACTTCATTCCGGGTCAAAAGGTTCTTTTTTTATCACTCAGGTTTAAAACTTTTTCCCGGGAAGTTAAGATCCCGATGGAATGGACCTTTTGTTGTTGTGAAAGTTTTTGAACATGGGGCCGTTGAGATCCGGAGCATCGAAACCGGACAAATTTTCAAAGTCAATGGACACCGCTTGAAACCCTTTTACGAAGGTTTCAATGCGGACGCTCTAGACGACATCCGTTTGGATGTCCCGGATTATTGAGGTTGACTTGGTATTAAGTCTTGGCAAAGACGTTAAATAAATGCATCCTTTTGTAAAGCTTAATGCTTTCGTGGTTTTAAAAGACAAACATTTTCAAAATAAAAGTATACGTTTTTGTAACAATTGTCTTTTAAAATCACGTTGAATACCCGTGAGAAATGTTCGTTTTATAATGCCTACTTTAAATCCGGGTTTGTCGAGTTTGAATTAAAATAAAAATAATATTTTGGGAAGTGTTTGATTTTTAGTGCATGTGCAGGTCAACGTGGGCCGCGTGGAAAATAGTCGTGACCGCGTGAGAGAATTTGCCAAAAAATAAATTTCCAGAAGGTTTGACGAGGCCGCGTTGATTTTTGCGTGGCCCGCGTGGATTGAAATGGCCGCGCTGGAAAATTGGCAACAAAAATTCCAGAATGTTTGACGCGGCCGCGTGGGATTTTGCGTGGCCCGCGTGGCATTTTTCGGTAGCTACGGGAAATTTCAGTACGCTTCCGCGCGCCCGCATCGAATTTGGCATGGCACGCGTGGTCTTTTGACTGAGTTCATTAAATGAGTTGACCTCTTTGACCTTGTTGACTACCCCCTTCTTCCTCTTCCAAACCCTAACTTCTTCTAACTTCTTTTCTCTAAACCTAGACACCATGCTTTCTTCCCCATCACCACTCAAGAAGACACCGGCAGCCACCACCTAACCGCCAACACTTATCGCCGGTCACCACCTGCGACCACTGCCGTCCTCTCGCACACAAACCCTGTCGCCGCCCACCTACTTCCCTCTCTCTATCGCAAAACCCTAGAGCCGCCGTCAAACCCGTCGGTCAAGCAGCAAACCCTAGGTCGAACTAACTACCGTCGAGTTCCCCAACCACCTCGCACAACTCGCTTCCCTCTCCTTCAAACCGACCACGGGCGAAAACCCTTCTCCATCTAAACCGTAAACCCTCTTCATCTCTGTCACGACTCCCTCTCTCTTCTCCGTTCTCACCTACAGCCGCCGCCCTCTTCCCTCTGAAAATCACCACCTGCAACAACTACCACCGCTCATCTCTCTCTCTCTTCGCTGCTGCAACCTAACCGACAACCGTAACCCTAAACCCTTCGCCCCCTCTTCTCTGTCTCTTGCTCCCATCGTAACCATAAACCACCGGCTAAACCACCTCCTCTACCGATCTGATTCAGAAACCGAGAACAGCCGCTAAGCCGCCGTCCGCCGCCGTGGGACTCGCCGGAAAAGAGTAGAAAAGCGATATTTTCGCCGGAAAAATTTTCTACTCTACATAGACTGTCAGATTCAAGCTTTGGGTGAGTGTTACGCACAATTTTCGCGAATTTCAGATTCTCAAGCGCGCGATTTTCAGAATTCGGCAGCCGGGTCTCCTAATTTCGGTAAATTCTTTCCTGTTTTAGTGCTTTTAACGGTTGAATTATATACTATTTGGATTTGCATATTTGTAGGCTATTTGTAATTTGTTTGACCTGTTTTGCATCGGGTAGCATATATATTTTGGTGGATTTATTAGAGTTGGCTAGTAATTATGTCTACTAGCGGGAATAAATGTTCCGCTATGTCTAGAAAAGCCAAAAAGGGTTCAAACAAGGACCCTAATGTCCCTAAACTCACCGGCCCGCATAGTAAGAGTCGTTTCCAAGCTCTTAAGGATAGGCCCATCAAACCAACCTCTGTCCGTCGCTCTCTCTACCACCACACACCACCCTTCACCCTCACCAACCTCCAAACACCGACCACCATCCCTCGAACCACCGTTTGCCGCAGTCGTGTTGCTCCCCGAAAAAGAAATAGACAAAAGGCAATTCAAGCTTGATGTGGGCGTTATACACCTTTTTTCGAGACTTTGAGATCCTTTGTGCTCGGTTACAAATTCAGATTGCCGATCTTTGATATTTGGTACAATCCTTCCTCTTGATTGCTTATATTATACCGAATTATACTTTATTTAGATTTTCACCACCGGAGTGGTCACTTCCCACCGCCCGAGCCCCCGTTTTAGTTGCCATTCTACCCTTTCCCTAAGCATTGCGGACAATGCTTATTTCTAAGCTTGGGGTGGGGTACTTTTGTCTAGTTAGTTGTTAGTTGTATGCATTTTAGATTGTATATATTTGTTAGTTTAGTTATTTTGCTTACTTCTTTTTCAATTTTTTTTTTGCATATTAGTTGCATTTAGAGTAGATTGTTTGCATTTCATGGCATGTTTTTGTTCTCTCTTTCTTCTCATCTAGATTACCCTTAACTGTGAACCATAATATTACTTCATAATTGATTTAGGATTTCTTGACCTCTATGTTTATGACACCATGATCATTTTTGAAACTTTGGATCACCAATAGGAACTTTTACATGGGACTGTGATAACATATGTGCACCAGAAAATGATCTATGCAAATGAAGCTAGTCGCGACAAATTATGTCAAACAAAGGGCGCAATGACTATTACCCGTGGGTACTTTATAATTGTGTGTAATCGGTTAGGATGTATTTGTGCTACAGACTTTGCTTCAGAACTCGAATATAGATAGCAACTTTCATAAGGGTTCTTTTCGTTTATCTCGCCTCTTTTGCGAGTGTTGTCTTAGATTCATGTGGTCTTCATCTTCTTAGTTCTTTCTTCGTGATTTTACTCTTGCCGTTTGCGAGATATTTTGTGACTTATCTTTGTCATGTGTTAGTTTATGTTATGTCTTAGGGTCACTCTCATCTTACTTTGACCCGTTTGATTTTATGTTATTTAGTGATATTCTTTTTTCCACTTGAGTCTTTATTATTATGGTGAAATTCCAGAAATTGTTGCGGGTAATATTTTGTTCAAAAAAAACAAAAAAACAAAAACAAAAAAAAAAGAACAGAATATTACCTTAGTTATTATGAGTTGTTTTATAAAAAAGTTGTTGTAGAACAACACAAAAATAGAAATAAACTATTGTTAAGTTATATCATCATTTTTGTAGACTTGCACGAGTACATGTGCATAAGTCCTTGTTTTTGCTTAGTCGTGTGACCGTTCCATATATGTGGACACTTTTGTCTCTTCTCCTGTCACGTGTTGGATGTCAATAAATAGCTTTGTTAGTCCATATTTAGTATTGCTCGAGTGGTATTCTTGTGTCTTTTTCGTGACTTCTTTGTGTTTAGTACCCTTATGCAAGGTTTTGCCTTTGAGAGTTTTGTTGCAAAGTCAAATTAGCCTTAGCCATTCTTATACCGATGCCTGAGCGCATCTCACTATAAAACGAGAGCAAGCCTAATGTTAGGAAATCACACATCTTTTGTGATAAGAGTGCATACACGAGGGTTTGTGTAATTGTGAACCCGCCCTTTGGATTGTGCCATGTCTTTCGTACTTGGCTGTAAAATGTATAGGTCATGCTTATGCTTTATTTCTACCGCTTTCGTGATATTGCCTAACATGTGGTTGTTCCTAATTGTGATCTTTAGTTTTGAAAATGGGCCTGATGTGATATGCATTGAGTTCAAGTTACCTACTCTAATTATGTTGGAATATCTTGGTTTGCTACTTAGGGTGCTCATTCTTTTGCTCTCTTGTGTTTTGATCATTCCCGTCTTATTCTCTTTCTTGTTTTCCTTTAGGACAAGGAAAGGTTTAAGCTTGGGGTGATTTGATAGGTTATTTTATTTACTTCTTTTAATAGTTTATTTTGGCATTTTAGGTGTTTTGCATTTGTATATTATTGCATTTGTCTTTCTTTTAATTTCTTTGGCCTATTTTGGGTACTTTCTAGTCTTCGTATTTAATTTCAGATTTTTAGAAGACTATGGCAGAGCGGATGTTAAGTGGGTATCAATTGGGAGAATTTGGACTTTAAAACATATGGGCTTTATACTTGTGGATCAAGAAGGGATGGAAAATTACAAGCTTGGGCTCAAGGGAATGACATTTGGGCTTTATATATGGGCCTTTAAAAATCTGCCAGACTCGTTTACGCGGCCGCGTGAGCTTTTGCGCCCCCACGTGAACCCTCCAGGGCCATTTTCGTCATTTTGCTTTGGGACTGCCATTTTAAAGGGGATTAGGGCATAAAATACAGCCCATTTTGCACAGAAACAGAGGGCTACGACTTGGAAGCAAGGAGGAGGCATTTTTTGAAGGTTTTTGAAGCTCACTTGAAGATTTCTTTCTTCCACGTCAATTTTTTACATGTTTGGTACAATTAAACACTTCCATTTTGCTTTAGTTATGTGTAGCTAAGCGCCATGTTGGTTGACATTGGTGATTTCTTGAACATTTAGTTAGGGTTTTGAAAGGATTTATGAACTTGTTCTTGAAGTTTATGAAAATGATTCCTAGTTTTATCCTTATTTCATTCTTATGTTTGTATGTCATGAATGCAAGTATTTTAGTGATTTATTGACAGTTGTTTTCTTGATTACGTAATAGATCTTCAAAACAACAAGTAACAAGTGGTTATGCATCTCTCAAACCATGGAAATGTATTCTCCAACATGGTAGTGTAAGGTTTTGACTCCTCTTGGATTTGGTGATTCTTAGATTATAATGCTAGTTGATTTTTGTGAATTAAATGTTTTGTTGGATTCATGACTTTGACTAAGAAGGTGTGTTAGGAGCTTCTTCAACCTCCATACTAATTAAGAAGAGTCTAGGTGATTTAAGCTTTTAAATTGCTATAGCCAAATTAAATCAAAGTTCAAGTATTGCACCATATTCCTTGATGATAAACCTAGCTAGTTGTTCATGTGATGAAACCAATGTTGACCAATTCACATCTCATTGATTCAAACCATCTTGCTTAATTGCAACTTTTATTTACTTGTCATATTTAGTTTAATTAATCAAATCTCAAACCCCCCCTTGTTTTATTTTATTGTTGTTACTAAAACCATCTTAACTTTTGGATTGCATAGAAAATTGAATTGAGCCAGTCTCCGTGGATACGATCCCTTTACCACTTTACACTATTATATTTGTTAGAATATTGGGTTATTTATTTGTTGGCCTCGACAACCACCAAATTTTGGCGCCGTTGTCGGGGACTGGTTTCTTTTAATCAGTTTGTTTTTCTATGCCCAGATCTAATCGTACAGGTAACTTGATTTACAACCCCGAGATTGAGAAAGAAACAAGACGCTAAGCCAAAGAAGCAAGACTACGACGTGGTCAAGCTTCTAAAGTTAACGTGGCGCCAGAAATTCTATCCCGCTTCAAGAGTCTCAAGCTTGAGAAATGAGTATTGCAATCAACTTGCGTATACTTTATATATTCGGCTAAAACCATCCACTTGCGTATACTTTATATATTATTTTTTATAATAAGTATTGCAATCAAGTACGGAGTATGTAATAATAATTATATATTTATGTACTGCAAGCTCAAGAGTTTCTCCAAGGTTATGCGACCAGTAGGAATGATCATCATCGGGCCTAGATTGGTAATAAATAGTACAGTAAAGGCCAATACCAATCCATATACCCGTCAACCGTTAGGGTGCGTTTGGTACAAAGAATGAAATTGCAGAGAAATGATTGCAGAGAATGGAATTGCAGAGAAAGGAATTAGTCTGGAGAAGGAGAATTGAATCTTCTGTTTGGTAGCACAGAGATTTCATTTGAGAAATGTAACAGAAAATCATTTCTCTTGTTTGGTAACACAGAGATTTCAATATAGAATTGTACCAAATTTATCATTTGCATTTTTATTGTTTCCATAACAAATAGTCAATTTCGATGAATTAACAATCCAATTTCATATATTTTAAATTCTAATGATGGTCAATTTAACAACACGAACACATAATTAACTTATAAAAAAATATTTTAAGCTAAAGAAACATGCAAAAAATGACATATATTAATCATTAAAAAGAATTGTCAATAATGTTAGATGATCTAAAATAAATCCATTCAACTATGGTCACATCCAAAAACATCACTACGATCCAAGTCTAACAAAAGACCAATAATCACAAACATTCATCCCATGGAACCATCGGTATACGCTTCCATCATGTCTATTTTCTCCTCCTTTGTCAACCCGAGAAATAACCGTCCAAAAAGCACATCCTTACCAATCACATTAGTAGCTTTAGAACGCTTGCTCATAGTAATACATGGTAAAACTTATAGCCCGTCACTAACCTTCTAAAAGATTTCACGACCTTCCATGCTTTATTTATTTTCTTTATTGAGATTTTCTCCTACAATCTCTCCAAATTTAACCAACACTTCCTTTATCTCTTTGCATGACTCCCGTAATATGTCATCACCTTCTACGCTTTTGCCTCTTTTACATTTACTGGTTACACTATTTGTTGGACCTTGAGATCGACAAGCATCTTGAATGACATCATCGTCCTTTCCAAGATCAATCGGGGAACTTCTTTGTGTCTATGAAATGACATCATCTTCTTCCCCAAGATCAGTTGCTTTACTACCCGTTACTCTGTCCTTACCAAAGATGGTACAAAGTTTGTCATAGAAGGGGAATGGTTTGCCTCGAAAATATGCGGCACCTTTGTGTGACTACAAGGCAATCAGAAGTAAATTTAGAATAAACTTTATTAATCAATAAAAATATATTTCTTTAAAATATACCTTGACGTATTCGTCCCAAACACTGTCCTCAGCAACCACACAATTGAATTGTTCATCCCAACCGAACCCGCTTGTATGCACCATGTCATACACAATACTAAAGTTTGTCTTCCATGTCTTCATCTGAGACTTTATATGCGGTTCTGCTTTGAGACCAGAGTTAGGAAGACTTACGTCTAGCAATTGTTGAACTCCATTTAGGTAGCCCGGTTTGAAACCATTGTCAGCACCGGCATACTTTCCGGATGCATGTAACTTCATTAATGCATCAATTAACTTCACATCTTCTTCATTTGTCCAAGTATGCTTACTCCTTCCGGTTACTCTCGCTACATTTGAATCTGCCATACCTACATACAAATGCATAATCCATAATTCATGGTTCTACAAATAATGAAGAAAATATTATTAAATGAAATTCATGGTTCTAGAAATAATGAGAAAATAGTATTAAATAACATTCACGGTTTCACAAATAAAGAGTACATAAATAAATACTTAAAAAATACATAAGAAGTGCATAACAAGTACATGGAGTATAAAAGTTATCAGATACCATTCATGGCATGCCTCGCATTCCAATTGTTAAACATTTCATTAGCAAGAATTTCTCTACGATTGGTCCATTCTTGTGAAGTCTCAACCGTAGAAATAACATTGTCATGATCGTTCCAGGTTGTGTGTGATTTGTTGGGACTTCGTTATCAATTGGGTCTTCACTCATTGTTGTTCGTATGAAATTGTGTAACAAACAACAAGCAATTATAATATGCGGCATGGACTCTATGGGATGATATGAGTTATCACGCAAAATAGCCCATGCGGCTTTAATTAATCCGAAGCATCTTTCTATAACATTCCTTGCTGATGAATGTCTCATATTGAATAACTCCTTGGCATTCGTAGGCGGTCGAGACCAACCATTAAGATGGTAACGTTGACCTCGATAAGGAGTTAAAAATCCTTCACCATTCGTATAACCGGCATCACAAAGATAGTATGTTCCTACAATTAACCATAAAACTCTATGTTAATTAAGATATTTGATTCTATGTATATTATTTGAAGATTATACATCATATACCTTGAGTTATTTAAAGACCATTTGGTCTACTAATTGCATCTCGTAAAATTCTACTATCAGCGGCTGAACCCTCCCATCCTGCTAATACGTACGTAAATAAAAGGTCTCTCGTACATACTCCGAGTACGTTGGTACAAATCTCCCCCTTTCGTGTCCGATATGGTTTTCGATCGATAGCAGGGACTTTAACTTAACATATGTTCCATCTAATGCTCCTAGGAAACCCTTCATAATAAGAAAATATTGCTTAAAAAATAATATTAGCAAAAAGTGTATTTAATAAAAAAACTATGTGTTTGACTAACCTTAAACCATTTCGATCTCTCGTCGGTTTCATTATTTGGCACTGGCACGGGTGACTTGTACAATTCTTTATGTAATCGACATACAACATTTATGACTAACTTGAAATACCGACTTGTAGTTTCTCCAGATCGATAAAATCTATTGAGTAGTATCCTATTCTTTGCATTATGAGCAAGGGCATGTAAAAAGATAGCAACTTGCTCATCGACTAGCATGTTTTTACTATTCTTCAGTCCCCCTCTACTTTCTAGCATATCGCAAAGTGTTGAAAACGCATCTACATTCATTCTTATATTAACAACACTCGTAACATCATATTCATAAACCATCCTCATCATGTTTTCACGCCTATTATGATAACTCATTAAATATTTTGTTTGTAATGTTCTTGATTCAATGACGCAAACGATGAGTATACATCATCCACCAACGAATAATAACATACATGACATAAAATGAACTTATGACAATAATTCTTCGTCTCAAAGGCGATCTTGCCATCTACAAATACAAAGATACAAACTGTATTGAATCATTATTTGGTTATAGGTTGGTTTTGACTAATCGAACAAACACATTACTTTTTAAAAGATTCATATGATCATATGACATGGTTGAAATTCATTTCATATTAATATATCAACTATTAATAAAATAAGAAAAAAAACAAAGAACACAACACACACACACACACATATATATATATATATATACACACACACACACGTAGAACAGCACACAACAAACACATATATAATAATATATGATCACACATACGAGTAAGAGTGCATACAATCAATAAGTATGAGTACATGATCCATCATATGAACACACATATATCTATATAATATATATAAGCAACTATCCCAAGAATATACATACATCCATATAATATAATAGCACACAACAACATTCAATAATATATGTAATACAAACCTATATGTACAACACATAAACCTATATATATGTACAAAAGCACATGTACACATTCCATACATCAATATATTCTTTCATCCATGATACATCAAAAACATATATGTATATATAATATATACAACACACAGCACAATCCAATATGTATATATAAAAGCACACAACAACACACATATATATTATATATGATCCCGCACACAACAACACACATCTATAGTGTGTGTATATATATATATATATATATATATATATATATATATATATGATCACACATATTGAGTATTCTTATCCAAGAATTATACAAATACAGTCACATCCATGCAATCACATTACATATGGAGTATTCTTATCCAAGAATCCAAGAATTATACAAAAATATAACGTACGAAGGGTGAGAATACTAACCTAACACTTTCGAGGATGCTGTGAAAGGTTTTCGTCTACCGAGGAGGTCGCCGCTGGCTGTGGAGGTCACTGCCGGCTGTGGAGGTCACCGTTGTGTAGTCGCGAAGGAGGCAAGTAGGATCGGCAGTTGCGAAGGAGGCGATAGGGCAGGCGATTCTCCGTGTTTTTTTTAACCATATGAGAATTGAATATTAATTCTCGTTATTTCTCTTCTAAATATGGAGAATGGAAAGTAGGGAATAGGAATTGATTTATTTCTCCCCTTATAAATTTCACATGTTACCAAACAAGGGATTTTATTGCCATTTCCATTTCCCTCCTCCCAATTCTCCCTACCAAACATACCCTTAATGGAAAAGGAGAGACTTCCACATGAATGGAGTATAGTATACGATTATTCCATCGGGCATGATGAACACTCCTACAGTCTTTTATTGTGCTCCCTCACGTGTAACATTGTGTAGCTTTCTATGCTCATCTACACTTGAGATTGGGGTGTTGGGAATTGTTTGGAGTAAATGAAACTGTCTCATTACGCTACTGGGTAGACACTCCTATACAACTTCCTAAAATGTTACATATGTATCACACACAATTTCTCTAATCACTCCTACAAATATCCGCCGGTGATCTTAAAACAGCTTAGTAAGGAGTCCACATAAATTGCAAAATAATTGTTTAATATATTTAGCTACCATGTTAATAGTTAAATAATCATATTATATAAACTTAGAGTACCTCAACATGTTGTAATGAATGCACAACATAATGAATCCCCACTAATATGTGTGAAGGTGTTTGTCCAAAAGTAAGAGGGGTAGTTCCACCTTTACAATAAATTGATAAGTGTCAATATTTTAATAAATAAATTAATACTTTTTTAATAACTAAATATTTTTATATAAGTTTAAATATTTTAATCAATAAATAAATACGTTTTTACATACCTAGCACTATACAACTTTTTAGTAAAATCAATCTTTTGTACATTTGCAGAAGTGGCCGGCAACATACACCAAGTTCATAGCTGCAAAAGCGTCAGCAGAAATTTCTATTACGTTTGGCGATGTAGCCTTGCATAGGTTTCTATAGAGACATGCTAGTATTTCACTCCCCAAGCTTATTCGACGACATTTACCTAAATCTTCTATTAGACCTACCAAAAATATATGTATAGTGGTGTCTAACACCACTTAGTATAAGTAGTATATAAACTCAGGCTCATTGTATATACAAATAATCAGATTATTTGGTAATGCGGTCTCCAATTATCTCGTAATATCTCGCTTTCATCTAACCGCATTTGAAATGACCAGATTGTTGTTTAAATTCGAGCAACGGAACACACTTCTCATAGGACTTTTCATAAGTCCGCCGCTTTTCTTTTTCGTTACCACATCCCCATCAACTCGTAAACACCACAACGTACATCTTGAAGGGTGATGGTGACCTCTCTAATTGGTAAGTGAAATGTGTTGCTTTCAGGTTTCAACTAGCGCGGTTACAAGACTGTGGCCAACTAACTTGTAACCACAGTCAAATACACCACTGAACTCGGCTGCACGGATATGTTGCACCACCATCGATGGGATTAGGTTATTTTTAATAATTCTTCTCCAATATCACTTAACTCTTTGGAAAATAGAGTGTACGTCCTCTATTCCATCTTAAAAAATAATAACTTATTGTTGGCTGGACCTAGAGTAATACCCGCATTCTCCATTTTTCAAGTGAAGTGAAAAAGAGAATACTAAAAGAGAGTAGACGAGAGAATTGTAAAGTGAATATAAAAATGAGAATCTATTTGAAATGTTAGAATGGTGAACCTTACATGCAACTGCCGTGGATATGTATAGTGGCGAATCTAGGATTAAAATGCTCTGGGTCCAACATATTTTATTTAGCAAAATAAGTCGGTCGAAAAATGGCGGGTCAAAAATAATTTATTTATTTGCGGGTCAGGTAGTATGATACAAGGCGAATACATTATTATTACCAACAAATAATCAACATATATGTCTTCTAAACAAATATCATAAAGTTCTTACTATTGATCTCCACGATACTGCATACCATGAAAATTCTCTAAAATTTGATCATTACTAATATTATCGAATACCTCCTTCTCAATAATATGATACCAAACAGTCATTCATAAAATCATCACCTATTTTGTTCCGTAAACCACTCTTTATCAACTTCATAGCAGAAAATGCCCGTTCCACAGTTGATGTCGCTACATGCAAAGTTAATGCTAGTTTCAAGAGGACATATATCTTTGGATAGATTTCATGTTTGTTTGTTTCAACCATCCTTTTAGCAAGATCTCCAAGTCCCTTCGAGTCACTGAACCTTGTATCTCCACGTACATCCTTAATATAATTCAGAAGTTGTCCTCCTGGTGCTTCAAGTTCGGTGCTTGAGAACTCAACAGGATATAATTCAGCCATCTTCTTTAGTTCGTCTACTTGAAATGATTTAAGTATTTCACTAAATCCTAGATCACTAGCATCTGTTTCAACTATAATTTTAGCATTAGGCTGAGGAATATTTAAACATGGTAAATATTTAATTTTTTGTTTAGTTTGTTTGACAATATTTGTGTGTTCTTGAGTCCAATGCTCAGGGTTCTTTTTGAGTCTTTTATATAGGGGTTTACATATTGTTCCTAAGTTTTGGAAGAAATCATGAACATAATTTAAACATCCTAAAAATCTTTGAAGTTGTGTTTTATCTTTGATTTTGTCAGGAAATTTATTAGCAAATTTTAAGCTTCTTTGGATTGGTCTAATAGTTCCATTAATAATTTCATGTCCTAAAAATCTAATTTGTGTTTGAAACAGACTCATTTTTTAGGCAGATACAACTAATCAATTTTTATGAATTAAGTCATAAAATATATTTAAATGTTTAAAATGTTGATCAATAGATTTTGAAAAGATTAAAACATCGTCTATATACACAATAGCAAAGCTACTTATAGGAATAATGATGTCATTCGTGATATTTTGAAATTTTGAAGGAGCGTTTTTAAGTCCAAAAGGCATAACATTCCATTCATAATGTCCAAAAGGAACATTAAAACCAGTTTTGTATTTATCTTGTTCATGAATTTGTATTTGCCACAATCCAGATTTCATGTCGAACTTTGAAAAGATGTTTGAATCATGTAGTTTTTTTAATAAGTCTCTTTTATTAGGTATTGGGTATCTTATCCATTCTAAAACTTTGTTTAAATGTTTGTAATTAATTACTAGTCTTGGAGATCCTCTCTCAAGTTCAGCGGCATTCATAACATAAAAAGCTGAACATATATGAATAGCTCTTGATTTTGAAGGTATTTCCTTTTCATTGAAAATTTTAATATAAATATAAGGTACAATATGTTGTTTTCTATCCCAGAAAGCATTTGGAATATTAGAACAAACATTTTTTTCAAAATTTTCTTTTAATTGTCTAATTCTGTTTTGAGTTATTTTATCTTGTATTTGATCAAAAAAATTTAAGATACTGATTTCATTTAAAAAATATTTTGCTTGATTAATTTTCTTATTTAAGTTATTAAATTCTGTAAAGACAATTGGCTTAGTAAATTTGAAAACTATTTCTTTATCTAAAACTTTGGTACTAATTCCAGTTTCATCGATAGTAGTAGGATAAAGTTGATCAATAAATGGTGTTCCTAATATTAAAGTAGAAGTTAAATATTTTGAAAGAACAAGAGAAGATTTATAACAATAATCATTGTTACATATATGAACATCTGTAACTTTGTATTTGATGTTTAAATGTTTAAAGAAGATCCATCGGCACTAGCAGCTTAATTAGTGGTTTTTTCATAATACTTGGTTGCCATAATTCCTTTTTGATGCAATTTATATCTGCACCTCTATCCATTAATGCTAAAACTGTTATTCTGAATTCATTTGTTATACAAAGATTTATATAAGTATTCCATCTTTGGTATGATATAATTTTTGGAATTTTATTTTGATTTATTTTGTTATTGATTTTATTAATATTATGCGTATTATTTTCTTCATTAATTTCTTTTTCTTTTTCTATTTTTGTTAATCTTTCTTTTATTAATCTTATATCTGTTTTTAAAGTTTTTAATTCTTCTTGTAGGTCTTGAATTGTAACTGTGGTTTTTGGTTTTGAAAATCTTTCGTAAATTTCTTGAAGATTAAAAGAGTTGTTGTTGTTGTTGTTGTTGTTGGGGCAAAATACGCGAAAATACAACAAACTATAGCGAAATTACCATTGTATACAACCAACTTCATTTTTTATCAAATAATACAAACAAGTTTCATTTTGTTAGAAATATTAAAGTGAGGGGTGTAAAATGTAATTACTCAAAGTTGGGGAAATGCTATATAAAGGCATTTCCCCCACATTTCAATACTAAGCTTTGCATTATTCATCCTTTGTGTTTGTAAAACTCTCTAAAGCTCTCGGCTCTCTCTCATTACCGAATACACACACAAACACACACTAAAGATCTAGCATTGCTTCATCCGTATAATTTACGGGACCATCAATTGGTATCAGAGCCAAACTTGTTTTTGGTTCGTGATTGTTCGAAAGAAGAAAAAGCTCTCGGTTTTGCAAAGGTCCAAGAACGTCAGTTTTCTTCAAGATAAACTCAAGCTCAAACGACTTTTAAAGGTAGAACTCATTAAAGGTATAAATTACATCTTCCTTAACTTTCCTTTGAGTTGTTTCGATAGTCTTACAAAGGTTACAAAATATTCTTTGAAGAAAAACACAAACCGTGGGTGTTTTTATAAGCATTAAGTCAAGAAGGTCATTAAATATCCACTTTTTCAACATTAAATTTTCTGGGTATTTAAGCATTATGGTGTTCTTGGTCTGAAAGTACAACTTGAAGAAGAAGAAATCGTATTTTGTAATTTATTTAATTATAAATAGATTAAGTGTTGTACAAGGAAAATCAAGTACTTGTCATACCAATCAAGTACAAGTGGTTAGACACTATTCAGGGTATGGCAATCTGATTTGAAAAGGACACATATACTCTATCAGCCGGATCCCCTATCGCATGCGATTGGGTTGTGCGACTTAGTCAACTGTTTTGATATTCTATCAGCCTGATCTTCAAAGGCATTCTCACTCGATTCACACTTGGTATTCTATCAGCCGGATCTGTGTTGATACCCTATCAGCCGGCTCATTCCCTAGGAATCGCATGTGATTAAATTTTTCTAAGTATCAACACTTTAATCGCACGCAATTGAAAGGTTTTCTAAGTTCCTTATTGATTCGCATGCGATTAACTCTTATTTCCATGCTATTCACTCACTCTATTGGCAATCGCATTTGATTGTCAGGACTAACAGTTTATTTTCTAAGTGTTTGATGAAACAGGATTGATTCGCATTCGATTAACCATCAATACTAAGTTCTTATTCTGCTTGTTTTCAAGGACACCTATTCGCATTCGATTGACCTGTATTCGCACTCGATAAGACAAATTCCAATCAGTTATTCCTTATACTTAGACAAGTGATTGATTCTTTGGACTTGAATTAAGGAACTCTAAGACATTTGGACTTAATCAAATAATCTAATTCATAATTGAATTTAATTTAAATCAGATTTAATTCAAAGGTGAATTACATTATCTCAAGTCTTTTTAGTTCAAAGTTGAAATTAATCTTTTAAGATCTAATTCAAAATTGAAATTCAACAGACTTAGTTCGTTACTCAATCATTCAAATCACTTTAAAATCAGGTAAAGTTTTCGAACAATCAAACCATCTTACAAGTGAACGATCATTTCTCACAAACATCACTAATCATGTCAAGTACAAATGAAATGATGTCCATTGGCACTGATACAAAACCTCCTGTTTTGTTTCGGGGGGAATACAATGTCTGGAAAGGAAGGTTCATGGACTTCCTCGAGCACAACGAACTCTTCGGTGACAAGATGATTGAATGCATCAACAAAGGAAACACCAAATTCATGAGGGTAGTTGAAGAAGATCCAGACAACAACCCAGGCATTCCCAGACATGAAAGAGAGAAGACTCATGATGAGATGACCACTACAGAAAGAGAAACAAAGAAAGCTGAGAAACTGGCCAAGTACTACCTCAAGCAGGGCCTCTCATCAGAAATCTATCTCAAAATAGATAGCTTGGGCACAGCCAAGGAAATCTGGGATGAGATCAAGAAACAACTTCAGGGCACTGAGCAAGGAGAATATATCAAACGAACTCAGCTAGTCAACAACTATCATGACTTCAAGGCTCGAGAAAATGAACTGCTCTCTGAAACATATGGGAGATTCTGCAAGCTGCAAAATGAAATGAGATCTAATCAAATTGTCAGAACTGACCTCGATTTGAACTGTGTTTTTCTGAATTCATTAGGTTCTGAGTGGAAAGGCTATGCCAGACTTTACAAATAGATTAATAAAGATCTTACAACGGTCACCTTCCACAACATCTTTGAAGATCTCAATCAGTATCAAGATGAAATCTTGCAATCTCTCCCTAAACAACCAGTTGCTGACCCTCTCGCCTTGGTGGTGGCTGACAGAATCCATAAGGAAACATCATCAAGATCCTTGAAACTTAAACAAGTGGTTCTCAGAATCATGATAATGATGATGATGATTCAATAGAAGCTGCATTTCAAGCTCTCACAGTGGCCAACAAGAACTTCATGAACCGTTTAAGCAAGACTAACAATAGACAACGGTTCACATCAGGTTCAAGGAGACCTGAAAGAGCTGCTCCTGTTGACAAGCCAAGGTACCAGAGGGATGAGAAGGAGGAAAAGAAAACTGACCCCAAGTGCTACAACTGTGGAAGATCAGGGCATCTAATCAGGAACTGCCCCATGAAAAAGACCAAAGATGCAGAATACTATCGGCAGAAGTACCGTCTGTTCAAACAAAGACAGGCTGAGAACGCGCTGCTAGTAGAAGAAGATCAGTTCTTGGATGATACAGAATCGGACAGTGATCTGGATGGTGAAGATCATGCACAGTTCTGTTTAATGGCTCACAATGGTGGAGGAAGTAGAGAGGATGATAATGGTGATGATCTCTCTGATTCAGATGAGGAAAGCTTGGAAAGCGGGAAGGTATCTTCTAACTCTAACTATAATATGGGTTTTAAACATGAACACATATAAACCATATTAATCCGAATGAAAGAGTTAGAAAATCAGGTAATAGAGTTAACCACTAGAAATCAAGTTCTAGAAGATGTTTCACGCAACAAGGATAAAGAGGCACAAATTGTAATTAAACAGTTAGACAACGATTTAATTAGCCTTAAGTCTCAATTAGCTGTGAAAGAATCTGAATTCTTAGAATTAACCGATAAGACAAATAGCACTATACTAGATCTTAAAGCAGAATGTGTATGTCCTGAAAAGGATTCAGAAATTCTCAAAAATGAACTTAGGAATGAACTAGGTACTCTTTACTCTAGAATCAATGAACTTGAGTATCTTTTGTCTAAACGTGATCAAAGTGACCAGACCATCTCTCAATACAAAGAAAAGGAACGTCCTTTCTCCATATGGAATTTCGATGGGCTGGGCTTCAAATTGAGAAAGATTACGTCCAAACAATTATATAATGCTGATCTGTTTGGTGAAGGCCTTACCCAACGGATGGTTTTTATTGGTCAAAAAGAGGAACGTATTGAAGAAGATGTCAAACGAACCCTTAATCTCAGAACTGCAATTCCATTTGACTACTCTGATCTCAATGACTCATACCTCACCTGTCTCACGTCATCATCTGATACTGATGTTTCATCTTCTGTTTATTCTGATGAAGAACTCTACTCTCCTGTATCACCAACACCCACTGTTGAATACATTCCCCACAAGGAATTACAGCAAAGGTTTCAAACCTTACAGGAGTTTTGCTTCACTCAACTTGTTCAAGATGACCTTACCAAAGTCTTCCAATCAGAAACCACATCTGAACCCTCTCCACTAGTTCAAGAAAACGCCATCCTCCACAAGCGTCTCCAAACAGTATTCAATCTTGATGGCAAGATCATTGACGACTTGTGCAAAGAAAATTTTGAATTGCTTGAACGAATCAAAGAGGTCGAAACTGCATTGGAACCACCTACTCCATTTACCTTCTCACCACAGGGAACCATATTAGATGAACGAATTGAAGGTTTCAAACATGTGTCTACATCTTCTCAAAATGTCAAACTAGTAAAATCTGTTAATCATACTGAGGTAACAAATCTTAAAATTAAACAGATTTACAGACCAAAGCAACTTTCCACTTCTAATCACAATACTCGTGTGCACTTAGACGTACCTGAATCATCACGAGCTGCAGCCAGTCGACCACGACTTCATTCTAATCTTTTACCCTCTGCTGCAGATGTGAAGAAGGCTGGAAACAAGAAGTTTGAAATAAATACATCATGGAAAAGAGCTATTCCTAGATCCACTAGGAGGTGTTCAAATTTGAAACCTGTCTGTGAAAACGTTTTGATGTTTGATTCTGTTTGTAATCATTCCAGTTCACAAGGCAAAACTGCTTCTACCATGTTTTGTATAAGTGATGGTTGTACTCATGGACACTGTGAATTTAATTGTTGTTATGATCAATTGAGAAAGTCTTTAGGTGTTAAACCATGTGCTGATTGGACTGATTTTTATGCTAATCAAATCTGTATTCCATTTTTAAATTCAAAAGGCTACATCATTAATCAATGGATCACCACTCGTCAATCTCATGCACTTAAACACTTAAACAAATCCAACCGATTGCTCACGATCAAGGAACTGGAAGTCTACAGATGGCAGGGCTATGAAGCATTTAAAAGGGCATGTATTGCACAGGAAAAACACTAGCATTCTCAAAAGCGTTCTCGCAATTCACCTTCCAAAATCTCCAAACCTTCAAAACCCAAGCTATCATCCATTCAATGAGTAGCAAAACATACTAATCGCAGTGCTCCAGTTCAGCAAAAGCAAGTTGATGCACCGAGGCCTCAGAGAATTCTTAAGAATTCCTCACAACCATGGATTTGCAAACATAACGCTTCCGCAACTCTACCGAATCCAAAATCTCCGATTCCATCAACTGTCAAACCTACAGTGGTAAAGAAACTTTCTTCTCAGCCAATTTCTTCCAAATCTATTCCTTCACGACAAAAGATTAAATCCACATGGGTACTCAAGAATAGATCAGTAGAAGTTTCACCACCACAGGCAAACAACATCACTACT
Source organism: Pulicaria dysenterica (assembly GCA_947179395.2). Lineage (NCBI taxonomy): Eukaryota > Viridiplantae > Streptophyta > Magnoliopsida > Asterales > Asteraceae > Pulicaria > Pulicaria dysenterica. The sequence continues at coordinate 53,179,240 of OX359293.1, forward strand.
CAATCACTTCTAGGGTACCTAAACGTGATTTATTCTCTTTTTGCAGGTGCCTCACTTGTGGTACCTTGACTCCGGCTGTACCAAACATATGACCGGCAACAAAAGTCTTCTCAATAATTATGTTCCTAAGTACTCCGGGAATGTACGTTTTGGGAACGATAATATTGCACCAATAATGGGGTACGGAGACATTGAGAAGAAGCACATCAAGATCAAGAAAGTCTCATATGTTGAAGGGTTGGGTCATAACTTGTTCAGCATTGGACAGTTCTGTGATAAAGACCTAGAGGTCGTGTTCAAAAAGAACAAATGTTCAGTTTTAACTGAAAATGGAGATGACTACTCTAGATATACTTGGGTCAAATTTGTGTGGTCCTATGAGAATCCAGTCCAAGAATGGGAAGAAGTATATTTTAGTCATGGTGGATGACTACTCTAGATATACTTGGGTCAAATTTCTGCGCTCAAAATATGAAGCCACTCCAACAATCATTTCCTTCATCAAACAACAGCAGAACAAGCATAGTCAGAGTGTTGTCTCTATCAGGACAGACAATGGAACGGAATTCAAAAACATTACTCTGAAGAGCTTATGTGACCTTGTGGGAATCAGCCACCAGTTCTCTGCTGCATACACACCACAACAAAATGGTGTAGTGGAACAAAGAAATAGAACTTTGGTTGAAGCTGCCCGAACAATGCTTTTATATTCCGGGCTCCCACCTTCCTTCTGCGCTGAAGCAATCAACACTGCCTGCTACACGCAGAACCGCTCTTTCATTAACAAACTCTTTAATAAAACTCCATATGAACTAGCCAATGGCATAGTGCCTAATATCAAATACTTCCATGTATTTGGTAATAGGTGCTTTGTACTAAATGACAAGGATAATCTAGGAAAATTTGCCCCCAAAACGGATGATGCTGTTTTCCTAGGATATTCTACTGAGTCCAAAGCCTACAGAGTTTTTAACAAACGTACAAAGAGCATTGTTGAAAGTATCAACATAACATTTGATGATACATTGAATGTTACAGATTTTCCACCTAAATCAACAGTAGTTGCTTCTGAACATACCTGTTCAGGACCAGTTCTTCAAAATAAAGAATCAAATATTTCTTCCAGTTCAAATTCTAATCTTGACTTTATGTTTGATTTCTTTCGTTCTGAATCTTCCCCAGTTATGACTGAAAACAGGGACACCACAACTGCACAAACAAGTGTCACTATCACAGCTCCTACGGTCACTGAGACAAACCCATTTGCAGATCTATACGCTGAGGATTCAACTTCTGTTTCTGTCACTTGCCCCCCTGTGAATTCTCAGATTCCTGACCCAGAGTGCCCTCCTGTGTTTGATTCAGACCCGCATTTCTCTCCAGAAGATGAAGAAGAAGCACGCCACTTACAAGATCTCATTCCTTCCTCTTCCACTTTACATGAAATTAAGTGGACCAGACATCACTCTGAAGAGAACATCATCGGAGATCCTTCAGTTGGCATTCAAACAAGATCCGCAACAGCAAACGAATGCCAATTCTCAGGTTTCTTAAGTATCATTGAACCCACCAAGACTTGTGACGCATTAGATGATCCAGATTGGGTAATTGCCATGCAGGAAGAATTACACCAATTTGATCGTCTTAAAGTCTGGAGATTAGTTCCTCTTCCATATGGCAAATCTGTTGTTGGAACTAAATGGGTATTCAAGAACAAACGGGATTCGGATGGAGTGGTCATACGTAACAAAGCTAGGTTGGTTGCTAAGGGATACAATCAACAGGAGGGCATTGACTATGATGAAACGTTTGCCCCTGTTGCTCGAATTGAAGCCATACGCCTATTTCTTGCTTATGCAGCCTCTAGAAGCTTTCGTGTCTTCCAAATGGATGTGCAGACATCTTTCCTTAATGGTGTACTTAAAGAACAAGTTTATGTCTCACAGCCTGAGGGTTTCATTAACTCAAAACATCCAAATCATGTTTATATCTTAGATAAGGCCTTGTACGGGTTAAAGCAAGCTCCGCGTGCATGGTATGACGTCTTATCTGAATATTTGATTGGTGAAGGCTACTCCAAAGGGAAGACTGATACCACTCTCTTCACAAATACAAAGGGTCGGGATAAGATTTTGGTTATATGTGGACGATATTATTTTTGGATCTACAAATCCAAAATACAGTGACGAGTTTGCTAAAATCATGGCAAACAGATTCCAAATGAGTATGATGGGGGAGATGTCATTCTTTCTCGGACTCCAGGTGAAGCAGTTAAGTCATGGCAGCTTTATTTGCCAATCAAAGTACATCAAAGATCTCCTCACGAAGTATGATATGATTAACTGCTTACCCATATCCACACCCATGGCTTCTAAGGCACAACTCTCAGCAGATCTTGATGGTTCTCCTGTAGATCTGAAGAACTATCGTGGGATGATTGGATCGTTACTGTATCTCACTACTAGTCTTCCGGATATCATGTTCTCTACCTGTCTCTGTGCCAGATTTCAGGCAAACCCTAAAGAGTCACATCTTCTGGCAGTCAAGCGGATATTCAGATATCTTAAAGGGTCTATCGATTTAGGTCTGTGGTATCCTAAAGATTCAAATCTGGATCTACATGCTTACTCAGATGCTGACTATGCCGGTTGCAGAATTGATAGGAAAAGCACCTCTGGTAGTGCACACTTTCTGGGTGATCGTTTAGTCTGTTGGGCCTCAAAGAAGCAAAACTGTGTATCCACCTCAACAGCAGAGGCTGAGTATGTTGCTGCTGCAATGTGTTGTTCACAAAGTCTTTGGATACGCACACAGTTATCAGACTTTGGCCTCAGGTATGACAAAATTCCACTTTTATGCGACTCTCAGTCTGCCATCGCCATCTCCTGCAATCCGGTACACCACTCTAAAACTAAGCATATTGATATCCGTTATCACTTCATAAAATATAACGTTGAGAAAGGATTAATTGAGCTCCAGTATGTTCCTACTGAAAATCAGCTAGCTGACTTGTTTACCAAACCATTAGACGAAAGTCGCTTCACTGAATTGGTATCCAAGTTAGGCATGCTCAACTTGAAAATATAACATACTGTTGCTCCATTTTTCATTTCATTTTTGTTTAGAGTAGGTGTTACACTATTTGTTCTTTGTGCAGCTTCATGATGCAACACTCAAGGGGGAGTGAATTTCTGGTGACATACATGTATCCTATGTGTAAGGGGAGGAAAAATTATACACATACTGCACATGTGTAGGGGGAGGAGTATTCCTAAATCTTGAGCATTTTTTTTCTTTCTTTCCATAAACAGATACAAAAGTCTAGGGGGAGTGTGTCATACAAACATTCAAATCAACCATACCTGAAAAACTAAATTTTCAAATCTCAAAATTCAGATATCTTGATTATTCATAAATTTCTCAAGTATTGGTTGATTCGCATGCAATTGATAAACGAAGGGGTGATTCGCATGCGATTAATAAACAAAGGTTGATTCGCATGTGATTGATAAACAGGTTGATTCGCATGCGATTGATAAACAGAGTGATTCGCATGCGATTAACACACAGGTTGATTCACATGCGATTGATAAACAGAGTGATTCGCATGCGATTAACACACAGGTTGATTCGCATGCGATTGATAAACAGGGTGATTCGCATGCGATTAACACACCAAAGAGTTAATCGCATGCGATTCAACAGTTCTATCAGCCGCCCAATTTTACCTATCAGCCGTGTTTTTTACACGTTCTCGGTCCAATCAACGAGTGACACGTGTCTTTTTTACTTTATAACCGACCCATCCCCCATCGGTCACTTCACAAGTTCACATTTTCAAATCTCACAAACACTCTCTCGATTTGGTTATTTGATTTCGAAAAATATCTCGTTACTCTGCCAAAATTTACTCTTTTTACATCAAAATACTCCTAATCACAAAGGTAACAACTTGTACGGTTTACATTTTGAAAATTTTGCATTAAAAAGGTGATTTTTGGCCCTAGAACTTCTGAATGCGTTGAGATTTGCGAGACTTTGTATGAACTTTTAGGACACGAAACAAACTCCGTTGGTGAAACTTAACTTGCGATGACAAGTTTAAACATATGGGGAACACTTTGATACAAAAATATTTCAAAAATCTCAAGAAGTGTTTTTCGTGTTCTTGAGATGTGTGAGTTTTCACTAATGGCCTAGAAAATGGTGTTAGGATGATTTTTGGAACATGCTTCAGTACTGCAAAGTTGCTTATTTCTATCTAATTGCTATATTAAAAGTGTCAAAACAACTTTTTTATGCTGAAAATCATTCTCTACACTATGAGGGTCCAACACTTAGGGTGTTTGAACATTTTTTCTTTCAACCTTGGTCAACGATTGGTCAACATTGGTCAACTTGGTCAACTTTTGCTCACTTATCAGAGTTTGACCAAATATTCAAAGCTGAATGTTGTTTTCTTGCATATCTCTTTATTTTTAATTTTAACTGATTTATCTCTTTGACAGATAAGATGGCACAAGTTGTACGTGACCCAGAGGAGATCATGCCCCGAGCCGAGTTTCTTAACACTGGCTCTCATGAAAACAATCACTATGTTGACCTTAACAAACTTAAAAACCCATCCTACCCCATTGTCACTGATATTCTCAAAATCCACCCCCTGAACCACCTCCTGACATATAACCCAGCTACAACAAGCACACATGTTCCCGAGTTATACGTTCAACAATTTTGGAAGACTTGTGATGTCCGCATCAATGAAAGAGGAAGGGAGGTCATTCATGCTGAGGTTGATGAATTTCAATTTGACATTCCACTAAATCGCCTCAGAACAATCTTTGAACTGCCCACCGCAGTCAGCAGACCTCAAGCTACAGAATTTGAGAAAATCCCTGATGAGGATGCATGTCTTGCAGCTATAATGGAGATGGGATATGCTGGTGAGCTCACCAAGAAAGGTCAATTCAAACGCACCGGCTTGCATCCAAAGGATAATACATTCATGACGATTCTTCAAAGATGTCTCACTCCAAAGCATTCAGGCTACGAATTCCCAACGGAGTATCAACTCAAAATCTTTGTAGCAGCTGCAACTCATATGCATGTGGATTATGCATTTCTTCTCTTCCAGGACATCAAAGCTACTATGCTCAGGAAGAACTCACAAAAGCAGAAGGATGCAAACATGCTGCCTTACCACCACTTTCTACCAATGATCATCCAGCATGTGATGGATCTAAATGCTGAAATTCCTAGACGGACAGGTTTACCTTCTATTACTCCAAAACTTTTCTTGCATATAAAACCTGCTGTTCCTGCTAATCTACCAATTCCAAGACCCTTCCCTGTATCTCTCTTAGATCTTTGTGAGCAGAATGATATTGTTTAAAGTTATAGGGAGAGTGTAGGAATACCTCCCATTGTTGTGCCAGAACCGGCCATACCTGCCCAGGGAGGAGTAGCACCAGGTGAGGATATCGAAAATAGGCCTCAACAATCTACGGGAGATGCTGAGGGGGAAGAGGAGAGAGAAAATTCTAAGAGGGGTGGAGACGAAGGTGAAGGTGTTGAGACTAGAGAGGGAGGGGATGCATATGATCCCGCCACCATTCAAGCCATAGTTCAATCTCTTTCTCAATCTACCCGAATCCAAGCTGTTCTTACTGAACTTGGACTTGACGATTCTGAGTCATCCAGTTCTTCTCAAGCTGAGTCTGCTTCCCATCAAGGAGGTGCCCCTTCCTTTGAACTTGCTATATCTCCTGTGGGCACCCCTGACCAACCAATCGAACAACCAGCAGAAAGCACACCCTCATTCATGAAACTTACTGACCCACATACTACCTCTCCCGACCAGACTCACCCCGTTCAAACTACTCAGGTCATTCCACAACCTGGTGATCTGGTCATTCCTTTGACTTCAACTGCCCAAGCAACCACCATTCCTATCATTCGCAGGGCTATAGTTGCTCCTGAACATGACATTCCAGTCACTTCGCCAAGTCATTCCTTATCTGTTGAATCTGGTTCTGTCACCCCTGACTCTCTCATTCAACCTGATCAATATGCGGGGTAGGGTGCTGGTAGCGGTGATGATGAAGATAGTTTTGTAGTTAGGAGTGCGAGTGATAGAGAGGAGGTGAGAAAAGAAAAAATGAGTGCTGAGGGTTCCCCAAACCCAGAAAGCCGGGAAGCCACATCTACTATGGGGCCTAGCACTGCTGGGCCTCATATTGAAGAAGTCGCGGTGATCCCACCTGTGCAAGTTTCTGCCCCACACAGCCACTACGGTGTCTCTCAACAGGCATCGTCTTTATTGCACAGGGTTATAGCACATACACTGGGTCAACCCCAATTGGGTGTTGGACCTATTGAACAAAGAGGACCGCCTCCCTCGTCCTCGACTCCTTTTGATGCACGATTTGACATACCGCGGATTTCCGCATATCTTGACCAACACAGGGTAAAAATCGATGCACTGAGCTTGTTGGCTCAACAAGTCTCCTCAACTTCCAGAGGTGGTACTTTTTCAGGTACTATTCGAGGATTGGAAGGAAATCCTGCTGGAGCCAACATCCCAGCTGCTCTAGTAGGTAGTACTGCCTATGTGGCTGGTACTTCAACCGGAAGTCTTCGTGATTCCGGGTTTGTTACACGTGCAGAACTTCAACAACATATTCAACAAGCCGTGTCACCAATCCACCAACAACTGCAGATGACAAATCAAAAGTTGGATCGGATAGAGCAAGCTTCCAAGGCACAAGCTGAGCAGCTAAACCGAATTGAAACACTTCTTGCTGCCCGTCCTCCAGTTCCAGAGCCTCAATCACAACCTGATCCTGCCACAGTGTCTGTAGATGCTTTAAAGAGCATGCTGTACGTTAGACTTCTGGAGCAAAGGCCAGAATCTGCACATGATCAAGACCTTCTGACTACTCTTCGCAACGAACAGCGTCCATCGGGAATCTCCATGGATGACTTTCAAGAGTTTCATGAAGATGTAAACAGAAAGATTGATGGGATCACCAAAGGTTTCTACACCTCCCTATCAAAAGTCATAGACCGGCTGACTAGCCTAGAAACAACCTGTCAGGCTCAGGCTCAGGGGAGTAAGAGGAGACGGGATGATCAGGATCCGGATGATCAACCCGAGGGGGAGAAAAGGAGAAAATACATGTCTGCTCCCTCAGTTGTTGCTACTGTACCTGTCCCACTCGTTACTTCATACTTATCTGCAGGTACAAGTTCAACTGGGTCCGGAAGTCAACAACAACAACAAATGGCCGATGAAGTTCATGAACGACAACAAAAGGAAGATGCTGAAAAACAAATTGTACTTTATGTACCTCAGCAACAATCTGAACCGAGGCCAAGTGATCTTGAAGAAGGTGAAATACCTTACGAACAGCCCCATGCCGAGATGTTTGACTGGTCTAGTGACTCAGAGAAAAAAGTGGAAGATTTATATGAGTCTATTCACACATCACCAGCAAGGCATGTGGGTGAAGGTAGTTCTGCTCAACCGGAGGAGGAGACTGAGGATTCTGAGATGGAAAGACTATTCAAAGGCATTGATGAATATGTCAAGTTTGTTGCACGTCCAGATTCTCCTAGAATTGTCCACAAATTTGATGATATTCCCAGTGAAAAAGAACTTGCACTTAAAAGAAAAGAAAGGGAAGCAGTTTCTAGAAGGGAAGCTAGGAGAAAGCCTAAACAAAAGAAACCAATCTTCGACGTGTCCAGGGTTCTCAGTGGGATTAATGTTGAAGTTCATGAAACTTTCCCTCCTCCTCCTGGTCGGTTTCAAGAATCAGCTGCCGATGTACTTGAAAGAAACAAATAGAGAGAGGCAGCTGAGAAAACAAGACAAGAATCTGAATGGCCCTTGCCAAGGAGCTTCATTGTGCCACCTGCTCCTCCAGTGTATCGTGGGGATCCAGGACTTGATGCAGGCAACATGTTCACAAGAAGTGCTGCCCAACAACCTATATGGAAATCTTATTTTGTCAATGCTGCTAATCTTGAAGAAAGAATTCCAGATATATTTAGCAATGAGCTAATACAGGTTATTTCCCCTGAGTTGCGGAACATGGACGATAAACAGAGAAGAAGATATGAACACATCCTCTCTCAGTCCATGACAAAACCCGAAGAGATCAAATCCGAGTATCCAATAGTTGAACTTATCAATATCTATACTCAAACAACCTTCAGAATAAAGTATGTCATCTTTCATGTCAGAAGAGCAAACAATCTGTCATTCTTCCTCAACGAAGCAGACTTAAGGTTTGTAAGTATTGAAGACATCAGCTTCATCTTTGACAACCTCTCTCAGAAAAGAGGAAAGTGGTCAGAAGAAGAGTTCGGAAGGGTTGCTCTGATGAAATACATGAGAAATTTAATGGAATACTTTGAGGAACATGATCTGCAACTCGGAGCTGAAAACAACTATCTGAAAGTCAATCTCTTAAAGCCTAACCAGAGTCATCCAGATCTAGAAAAGCTTGAAGAATTGACAGTTATCTATGATGGGCATCCAAACTTCAAAGGTGATCGAGGGGTCGTCTCAAAGAATACAAAAGGCAAAAAGATCTTCATCAGACTTGATGAACTCATGGCGTATTCAGATGGCACCTTGAAAATTCTCCATCATAAGATACATCAGAAAGTTTGGGAAAACCGGGCAGCCTATACTGATGAAGAACATGCTGAAGCCTATCGTGCTATAGAAAGGATGAGAACTACTCTGTCAAGCAGAAGGCAAATACGCAAGTGGCAAGTGGCATTCGGCATTCGCAACAAATCGGCATACGAATAGATTAATGTATTTATTTGTTGTGAATGTTTACACACCTCACTTAGGGAGAGATTGTTAGAAATATTAAAGTGAGGGGTGTAAAATGTAATTACTCAAAGTTGGGGAAATGCTATATAAAGGCATTTCCCCCACATTTCAATACTAAGCTTTGCATTATTCATCCTTTGTGTTTGTAAAACTCTCTAAAGCTCTCGACTCTCTCTCATTACCGAATACACACACAAACACACACTAAAGATCTAGCATTGCTTCATCCGTATAATTTACGGGACCATCACAGTTTTGCGTCATTGTATACAGGTTACCTGCTATCGCAGGTATCTTACCTGTTTTTATATTTTCTTTTTCTTTTTTTCTTTTTATTGTTCTTTTTATGAATTTATACTTATGAACATTGTGACTTTGACTGGGCAAGAAACTAAAGAAGCTAAAGAAGCTAAGAGATCCTAAAGAAGCTAAAGAAGCTAAGAGATCGGTGACTTTGATCTGGGCAAGAAACCCTAAAGAAGCTAAGAGATTTGAAGTCGGTGGTGGTGGATTTTCGGAGCTCTCACTCGACGGTGGTGGATTTTGAAGTCGGAGAACACAAGAAACCCTAAAGAAGCTAAGAGATCTAAAGAAGCGAAGGTTAGGGCTTCATTTAGGGTTTTCAGAGAACACAAGAAACCCTAAAGCGGAGGCTGTTTTCGGAGATCTCACTCGACGGTGGTGGATTTTGAAGTCGGCGGTGGTGTTGAAGGCGACGGTGGTGGTTACTTTCAGATCTGAATTCGATGGTGGTGGTGAGTTTAAAGGAGACGGTGGTGGTGATTATTGAAGGCGGAGTTGGGGAAGGAGACATCAATGGTGGTGATTGTTGAAGTTGACGGTGGTGGATGAATTTCCAGATCTGAAGTCGACTCCATCTTCAAGGGCAATCGGTGATTAGGGTTTGAATTTTCTTCTCTACTCAACTCCATCTTCATCTGCTACACTTCTTTCCTCCACCCCATCTTCATATTCTGAAATCGATCATGTGTAATCATATATTCTTGTGGATGAATGTTTATGAAGATCTGTTTTTTTTAGATGAATGTGTTCAGATCTGGATTTACCAGTTTATGAAGATCTTCAAGAATGTGTTCAGATATGTTTTTTAGATGAATGTGTTCTTGTGGATGAATGTGTTCAGATCTGTTTTTTTTATCTGCTAATTATGCAGATCTGGATTTACCAGATTTGTTTATGAAGATCTTGAAGAACACCAAGAACATATGAATATCCTAATTAAAAAAATTCAAAAATAAAAGAAATTACCGGTAACTGATAATCAGGTTACCAGTTGCATACAATGACGCAAAAATGAAACTTGTTTGTATTATTTGATAAAAAATGAAGTTGGTTGTATACAATGATAATTTCACTATAGTTTGTTGTATTTTCGCGCAATTTGCCCTTGTTGTTGGTTCTTCATCTTTATTATAATTAATGAATTTCTCTATTAATTGAGTTTTTATAGTTTTATCTTGGATTTTATCTATTAGTTCTAAAAAATCTCTATCTTTGTCAGGAACAGGGCTTTTGTTTGCTTGACTCACGTAACATTGGGAACGAGAAACTTGAACTTCCCCCATTTTGAGGACATCCGCATCAGATAACATTGAAAACTTGATGCTCTTACTGTTTAAAATGCAAAAAATTAAGCAGAGTGAGTATGATTATTAGCAACGGAGCATGCTTGAAATGATTAGGTAAACTCTTACATTCTTCGCGGGCCAACATCTTCAATGTAAGGTTCTTTTGTGAACGTAAGCATGGTGTCTTGTACAACTCTATTTCTGTACATTGTATTTGCCATAGATGAGATGTTGAAAGAGTAGATTCTGCAGAGAAAAAAAGGTAAGAGATGGAGGGGTTAGGGTTTTAGAAAAGTGCGGCCCTTGGATGAATTGATTCAGGCGCAATTTGGCCGGTCTGCAACTTCAAAAAGAACCTGTTCAAGAACACTCGAGTGCTTTGAGAGCCAAGCTACACAAAAATAGCAGTAAAAACTGCAGAATTTAATATTTACTATTAGTAGCTCAAATAGTCAAGCTAGCATCATTGTCTCACTAAGACCAGGCGTAGCGCGTGACGGTTATGAGTCGGCGGGTCCATGGTTAGCCCGTGGTTGGTACTCCACACCGCTACGTCACCGGCGGTTAGGAGCCGGAGGCTTCAGCCACAGTTTCTCAAAGCCCACGGACCCGCGAATTAATTCGAATTTTTTTTCCTTTTTTACTTTTTCCAACAATCAAATTAATAAAAGAGTGAATTACAAAAATGGTCCCTGTTGTTGTTATAGAATTGCACTTTTGGTCCTTTAACTTTAAAAATTACAAAAATAGTCACTGTGATTGTCGTTTTGTTTCAGTTTCGGTCCTTTAGACTAACTTCAGTTAAAGTTAACCGTTAGTCAAAGGGTATTCTGGTCATTTTCCATCTTATCCTAGTTACCAAACATCCTCAATCCTCTTTTTACCGCTTTTATCAATTAATTACTGATTAACCTTTTGTTAACATTAACTAATAATTAATTAATTATAAAAGTTAATTAATATTTTCATACATATTAATTACTGATTATCTTTAAAAAATTATTTAATTTTTAATTATATCTTGTTAACAATCTGGTGTTCTACAACAATCTGGTGTTCTTCATCTTGATCTTCATGAAGGTATAGTAAAATTCAGAAACTTAAACCACAAACAGGTGATAACAACAACCCAATCAAACAGATGATGAAAAAAACCCAATCATCGGTTAAAATAAATCTGGAAACTAAAAAAACCTAATGGATACAAGAAACCCTAATCGCATACAAGAAAAAGCAATGACCAAGTAAGGAATCAAAGAACAAGAAAGAAACCGAAGAACAACCAATGACCAGGAAACCCTGAGCGCATACAAGAAAAAGAGGTTCAACTCAAGAAAGAAATCGAAGAACAAGAAACAAACCTAATCGAAAATAGGTTTGTGTGCTCGTATTCGTAGAACAAGAAATCCAGATATCAAAGAACCCAATCGATGACCAGGAACCCTAGTCGCATGAGGGAGAAGGTGGTCGTGATGATGTGGCGGTGGTGGTGATGATTCGACCGACGACGAAAACTCATTTGCAAGTGTGATGATGTGGCGGTGGCGGTGGAGGTTGTGAAAGCAGGCGGCGTGCTTGTAACAGCAAGGGCAGCGACAGTGTGTTGTAACAGCAAGTGTGGCGGCGGCAGTGTGCTTGTAACAGCTAGAGAGTAGTGGTGGTGCGATGGAGGAACAAAAATAATCAGACATCATCTGGGGGGAAGGAGCAGCTGCTTGGTCGTACACGGTGCTCCTACGGTAGCGGTGGTGGTGGTCGTGATGGTGCTCGGACTGGTGGTGCTGACATTATTTGCTGGTGTTTTGAAGGGCTAAGGGTAGTGGCGGTGGACTGTTGTGCAGATGGATGAGAGACACAAATAGAATTAAATAAGGGGTGTTTGTTTGGTTGGTGAAAAGAAAATCTTAAAATAGTATTTTTGGGGGAAATAATTAAGGTAACATGTTTGGAAACAAGTATAACATGGAAATGACTATAATACCCCTGCATTAACAGCTAAATTTAACGTCTGTTTACTTA